>CM060412.1:125830504-126430504 GCA_030545235.1 Helianthus tuberosus
AAAACCTAAAAAAATAAAAAAAAAATCTAAAACTTTTTTTTTTAATATTTTTTATGTTAAAATCGCTACTTTTAGTAGAAAAAAAAATATTTAAAAAAATTTAAATTTTTTTTTTTTTTTTTTTGCTACTAAAAGTAGCGATTTTTTTATAAAAAATATTTAAAAAAAAATTGTGTGTTTTTTAGCTATTTTTAGGCATTTTTTGTTGTATTCACATTGGTTCTCGCAATAAAGGGTGGTTCCTAACGGATCTTTGTCCTATATATATATATTGAACGGCTTAATAATTACATATATAGAGTGTCAATTAAATCTTAGCTGGCGGCAAAAGAAACTAGCTATAATGCTATATCTTAGTCAGCACAAAAAATAAGGGGCTAAATTTTAGTTAACGTGAAAAGAGCCGGCTAATTTTAGCCACCGACTAAGATTTACCCCTTCTTTTTCTGTGCTGGTTAAGATATTGATGTGGAGGAGATCCAAGAGTTAGTGATTTCTTACAAGGACTAACTAGATAAGGAGAAACATGGCGTAAAAGGTCTCAATCTTTAAACAGTCATAACTTGGTTGATAATTAGAGTTATGAGACCCACAAGCAGGCAACATAAAGGACTCAACAGGCTGGATCAAGTGACAAACGCTCTATAAAAATACACCTATTTTATTGGTGTTATCGTTCATTTTTAACAAAGTTATTTGAGAATAATTATCTTTGATTATTTGCTTCCGCTCTACGTAAGATATACTCAGCTCGTTTCATCGTTGACTAAGATCTAGCCGACACTTTACACATGTAGTTAGATTGGCTACTTTGTGTACCAGTTGTCCTTGTCCTGTTTAATGCTTTTAGTGCTTGCTAAATTTCAGCCTTTTTAAGCCGCCTTTGCTTATTTAACGTTTTCTTATTGCTTGGTTTTGGATATGTCAGTCTTTATAAACTTAAAAGTCAATGTCTAATTTGTTAACTTTTTGGGTCATCAAATCTATTTTGGTGATTATCCCCGTAGTTTTTAGTAAACGGGTTAAAATTGACGAGTTAGTGTCTTAGTAACAAGATTATAAAGAAATTTGGTAAACCTGAAACCGAGTAACAGATGGTCTTGGGCCAATTCTCCACATGTATCGCCACTTCAGATCTGCTCCCGTTGGAATCAATGGTTGGTGCTCTTTCGGCAATTCTCTCGCCTTCTTTAGCATATCTGGAACAGCTAGACTCCGGGGTACTTCAAGTCCTCCTGGTGTTGCCCCATTCTGTTATTTTGTCACATACGTGTAAATATTAGTTCTTCTATCCCTCAAACACAAATACCCAAGTCTAATTTTGGTTCCAAATTTTCTATTGGCTTAATCTCTTTTTTTTAACCGCTAACTCACTCACCCACTAAATCTACAACATCTAACATAGGACTAAAACGCTCAACCACTTAGAAATAAACATCTTTTTTTAAACAGCCAACGAATAAAAGCTCGGAGAGCACATCGCGTTGTGTAAATTTTGGATCGAAGCGATTCCATGTAATGTTTTTTTAGTTTATCTCGTGTTTTTTTTAGTTTCGTTTTTAACTTACGTAATGTTTTTTATTAATGTTATTTCTTTAATTAGTATTAATGTTTTTTTTTTTAATTTGATAGATTTTTAATAATTTTTATATATACAATAAATACAAATTTAAAGTGTGTGCCACGTGTCCCACTACGCCACTCTTTCACGACCCATCCCACTACGCCCTTTTTTTTGCACCACACCACTTTTGTGACACTTGCTGACATTGCTGCCACATGTCGCATAACGCTATCTTTTCAAGTCCTCCCACTTCATATAGTCTTAGGCTACAATCGTTTAATTTATTGGCTTAATTGATCAATATATTTTGAGTTAAATGTTATTTTAGTCCCTGTGGTTTGGGTCATTTTATAGTACAAATGTTTCATTTTTTGCATGTGGGTCCAAAAAGGTTTCATTGTCGCCATTTTAGTCCACTGGGTTAAGTTCATCCATTATTTTTGTTAACGAGAAGGGTGATTCGGTCATTTTATATGGCCGAATTGCCTTTCTAGTTAATAGAATTACATATAAAAATAAAACCTTTGGACTAAACTGACAAAATAGCTCAAAAAATGAGATTTAACTCATGTATTTTTGTGATTGTGATGAAAAGGTTCTTGGCAAACCACTTTGCTAATGACAGCTTGACTAAAAATGGAAAAGAAAAACAATGAGGGTAAATTTGGAACATCAACTAATTAAACCCATGCACATGCATAAATTCATCATTCATGCAAACACATAAACTATATTAACAAGTTGACCTGGTAATGTTGATGAGGACGTGCTTGGAGAAGCTTAAACTCATCAGGCATTTCGAAATACTTCTCCATCATAGAAATAAATCGGTCATCGTCTTCGGCAGAGCATCGTGGATCCTTGACCAACAGCGCTCCGGTTTCTGCTAAAATTCGACTGACTTCTAAGCATACCTTCTCCAGTTCAGGATTTTGGACCCTGTCCAAGCAAAACTCTCCAGATGATGCTTCCACATACGGTGTCAAATCAATCACCGGTATATGCTCCATTGCCTGATCAATCGCTGAGTGTAGAGAACATCCAATATATAATGGCGTTGAGACGAGTACGTAAAGATATTTTGGGATGATGATAGAGGATTTCCTTACAGTTCTGACCACACATTTGCTGGTCTCATCTATATTAGAATATACTGGAATTCAAATCTAGCCATACATGTTTGGCTCCATTAGAATATAAACAAAATATCATAGATATTGAATTCAGGGGCGGACCCAGTGCAGAAGCAGCCCGGTCCCGGGCTACGGCTCAACTTTTTTCTGGCAGTGTAAATTTGTAATTTTTTTTCGATTTTAAGACTAAGGTCACCCCTAAACAAGTATGAGGACACCCCTAAGATGTTTCTGCAGGGATTTTGTGGAGTATAATCATGTTTCTGCAGGGATTTCGTGGACTTCTCCATCATCCCGCTGTAAAGGATTTTTTGTGTGAGGTATGGCATCTGCAATGTGGAGCATAGCATAAAAAGAAAAGAAAGTTTCTGCAGGGATTTTGTGGAGTATAATCATGTTTCTGCAGGGATTTCGTGGACTTCTCCATCATCCCGCTGTAAAGGATTTTTTGTGTGAGGTATGGCATCTGCAATGTGGAGCATAGCATAAAAAGAAAAGAAAGAGCAGGTCCGGTTTCCCGGAGCTGCATTTGTGTCCGCAGGACGTGCGGGCAAGCACGAGTTCAACCAAATTCTAGCTCCGAAACTCAATTTTTTGCACCCCCCCTGCGCGCGCGGGTAGGACTTGTGGTAAAACATATCATAAAGTTACAATTGTTTGATAAATGTTTAACCTTATAAACAACCATTCCCTTTGTTCCCACACCTATGTGGGACAAGGTGAATTTTTTTTTTTGGGACACCCCTGAGATTAGGTTCTGGTTCCGCCACTGATTGAATTCCAAACAACTTTTTGCATGAATGGTGCTAATTTTGAAACAAGTGGGGCTCGGTTTGAAACTGTTACAGAAATGGGGTTGTCACCGTTGCTTTTTTTTTTTTTTTTTTGAACGGAGAACTTCACGTATAAGGTTACCACACTCTTTAAATCGGAGAGCCTCATATTGCCCCACTTTGGCCAGACTATGTTATCTTAACCGGACCCACGGGGTGTCTTCAAAGTTTGGCTTCTTTGGGCGTTCTCCCAGGAAACCATACCGCCGGCTGCCACTTGACAGTCGTTGTGCCATCACAAGAGTAGAACACTCTGGCGTAACACACGGTGGAACGAAAACCCGGTTGGGCTCCGGAATTGGACTGAAAACCTCACACAAGGCCTAGTCCAAATCCGTCATTGCCTATATCCACCACAATATGACACAAGTGAGAATTGAACTTGAGTCTCCATTGAAAAACTAAGCCTCCTACCACTAGGCCACAAGTGGGAGTTGTCACCATTGCTAGCGACGATGGAAGTTTGGGGAGTATGCATGGTAAGAAAAATGTAGGGAATGTTGGTATGATGAAAGAACTATAACACTTCAAATTTTGTATGAAGAAATTGATGTATGGATGATTAATTGGATTTAATGTGTGTATTAGTTATCATGCTTAATTAGCTCATGACTAAAGTCCATGGAAAGCCCACATATTTATATATGGAAAGCCCATAAAGGCTTGACGGTGTGGGGCTCGGCCCAGCCACGTCGAGGCCTGTCGTCGCCTGCTACACCATCCCCCCCTCCCCTGGCGGCGTCCTAATCGTCTTGGGCTCGACATTGGAGACGGGCATAAAGGACAAAAATTTGGACCGTTAGGGGACTAGCCGATAGGTAATATATATATATATATATATATATATATATATATATATATATATATATATATGTGTGTGTGTGTGTGTGTGTGTGTGTGTGTGTGTGTGTGTGTGTGTGTGTGTGTGTGTGTGTGTGTGTGTGTGTGTGTATGTATGTATGTATGTATGTATATTTCAAATCACAGATCATAAATATACACCCTTATTCTCCCAATTTTAACCCAAAATTCTTTCATTCTCTCTTTTTTTATACATCATACTTTTATAAAAAAATAGGCATGTCTTCATCTTCTTCTTCATCGTAGTGTTCGTCATCTTCGGATGAGGGGCGAAGTATTTTTTTCAAACGTCAATATGCACGCAACGCAGATGATCATGGAGGAGGACGAAGAGGCTGAAACGTCGTCACAACGGCAAACTAGGAGAGTAGCCTTAAACCGAGACCGAGAAGGTATTTTAATTTTTTAGTGTATCTTTATTTAAATTTAATAATGTATTTAACTTTTTATAGTGTTAATAAATAATTTAATTTATTTTTCGTTGTTAATATATAGCCAGTCATAATAATTTAGTGGCCGATTATTTTGCCGACAAACCTGTGTATACGGATGCGATGTTTCGACGTCGGTTCCCAATGAGTTGTCGACTGTTCTTACGTATCGCAGACGACATGGCCCATTCTAAACCGTTTTCCACACCGCGATATGACGCTAGGGGCCAAAGGGGATTCACTACATTACAGAAATGTACGTCGGCCATTCGCCAACTGGCATATGGGACGGCACCTGATTCGTTGGACGAGTATTTAAGGATGTCCGAAAGAACTGGACGTGAATGTTTCCACAGGTTTTGCGAATGGATCATGAAATTATATATCAAGAAATATCTGCAGAAACCAAATGCAAATGACATCCAAAAATTATATCAAGCACAGGAACAAAGACATGGTTTTCCAGGAATGCTCGGAAGCATTGATTGCATGCACTGGTCGTGGCAGAACTGTCCTACTGCCTGGCAAGGTCAATATACTCGGGGCGATCATGGTCATCCAACTATACTTCTAGAGACTGTTGCGTCACAGTATCTCTGGATTTGGCATGCTTTTTTTTGGTCTACCTGGGTCACTTAACGACCTTAACGTAATCTACCTGTCACAAATATTTGACGATGTAATAGTAGGAACAGGTCCAGACACAACTTTACGGTTTCGGGGGGTTGAATACAGGAGGGGTTACTATCTTGCAGATGGTATATACCCAACGTACTCTACAATCGTTAAAACAATTCTGCACCCGAGAGACGATAAAAGAAAGAAATTTGCAAAGTTTCAAGAGGGGGCGAGAAAAGGTATTGAACGGTGTTTTGGGGTTCTTCAAAGAAAATGGCATATCATTGAACATCCAGCACGTTCTTCTACACCACAGAGGTTGCGAAACATTATGTATGCTTGTATCTTGTTGCATAACATAATCATCGAAGATGAAGGTAAGGCGATTTGTGACTATGACAAAAACACGTCTAACGGAAATTATGTTCCAGTGACTTTAGAACAACAAGATTTAAATGAATTCTCTCTAGTAACCAGTACACACATCAAAACCTACAAGCGGATTTGGTGGAGTACATTTGGAACAACGCACAAAACGAACCTAACGACTACATGCCGGATGAAGACTGGTAGTTTTTATTATTTTTTTAAGAATATGTTGGTTTTTTTTAATGTAATGTTGGAATTAATATTTATTTTAGATTTATATTAATTTTAGTTATATATAAATATATATATATATTGCATATTTAATTTGCCAAAATTAAAATAAATAAATAAATAAAGTTGGTGGGGTAGGCTCATCCTCCATTTCCATGGTTTCATCCTTGGAGAGGCATCCTCCAAGGACTATGACGTGGCGCTTACGTGGCGGGTCATCTTCCAAGGATGAGCCTCTACCATACCGTCTAGCCTAAGGGCATTGGGTGTGGTCCCGTTTTCCCAGGTTTTCTCTATGAGACTTCAGCGTCACATCTGCTTTTTTCCAGTTTTCCTCAAACTTCCCTAGTTTTTCTTAGATTGCGCAATGGCATTCCAGATTTCCTCAGTTTTCCCGAAAACCAAATTACTTTAAGAGTAAATTATTGTTTTGACCCTTATGGTTTAGCTAGTTTAACTCTTTCAATCCAAAAATAAATCTTTTGACTTATCAGAGACCCTAAGGTTGCATTTTATAACAGTTTTGGCCTCTTACACTATGTTTATTACTTTTTTTGCAATTAAGGGTAAAATTAATTAGGTTATTATATAATTAGGGTCTGTTTTTTATAGTTACAAAGTTCATTTAATATTTAATAGATTATTAATGCAATTACTTATATTTTCTATTATTTAATAATTTTCACGATTATTATTTAACAAAATATGTTTTAAATATATAAATAAATATGCATTTTCATTAAGCGTTTTTTATAAACGTTGTTTTAAAAATCATTTGATTTTTTACCTTTTATTAAACTATCTATCGTTTTTAAAATTGTTTCTTTTTAAACTCTTTGTTTTTTTTAATATCGTTCTTTTTAAAATCGTTTCTCTTTTAAATTTTTTTAACATTTCATTTTATACGGTTTTTTAAAATCATTAATTAACTTTTTAAACAATTCGTTTTTATAAGTCGTTTGTTTTAGTTTTTTTGGTTGTAGAATGTTTGAGTTTGATGATGAAAATTGAGACAGATGAGATAAGGTTATTATTGTTGGTATGAATTTCTGGTTTGTTAAAAAGAATAGAGTTAATATTTCCTTTAATGTGTTTTTATTTTTTAGGGTAAGGGTAGTATTGTAATTTCACATGAATTTAATTGAACTAACTAATCTCCATCTGATTAGGGGACTATCCATGTAACAAGTAAGAATACCATAGGGAACAAACATGCTATTTTGAATAAGTGGGGACTAAACGTGAAAAAAATAATAAACCACAGGGATCATCCAAGCAATTAACTCATTCAATTAATACTTAATCAACTTTTGCATCAGAAGGCATGAATGAAAATTATCTTCAACCTAATCTGGTGACTACTTTATATGATTATAAAACTAATTAATACACTTGCTTTTTTTTTAACGACGAAACTTATATATATATATATATAGAACCCAGCATGAAGCTGGATCGAAACAACCAAACCAAACAACAAACAAAGGAGGAAAGACAATTACAACAATTCGATAATATCAAAATCGGACCATCTGTCCCATGCTATCGAAGGCGTCTTCCTCCTATGGCACATCCAAAGATACGTGTCATCCTTGATAATCTCCACGGTTCTCTTCACTGGGACGAAAAAAAACGTCAAAAGTCTTCATGTTTCAGGCTAACCAAATTCTCCATGTGGTAGCTAGGGCGACAAGATGAACAATTTTTCTCCATTTTCTAGAGCCCGGGCTGGTGGCGATAGTGTCGAAAATCTCGGACAAAGATGTTGTCATAGTCGGAAAAGGAATTCGCATCCATACGAAAACGTTCCACCAGATACATTTAGCAAACAGGCATGAGGAGAAAATGTGATTAACGTCCTCCCGACCATACCCACATCCGTCTCACAATTGATTCTGGATGTTAACACCTCTCTCGACTAGACCAGTCTTCGATGTCACTTTACCCATTAACGCACGCCAAGCCAAGAAATTAACTTTCAGAGTTGCCCAGTTTTTCCAGTAGAACGGCTGGCCAGTTTCTTGCACCCCGGATCTATCCGCTAAATTCTTTCTCAAGTCCTTAACAGAGAACTGATCCCCTTCGCTGTTTTCGAACACCCAACGGTCCCGAGTATCAGACATAGTAACCTGATGTAACATGGCCATGAGGGCACCGATTTGAACCCATTCGAGAGAAGACGCGGGAGCCCTCACCCAATCCCAAGCCCATTGAATATTTCCGGTCCGGTCCACTATGCACTCCATGACGGACCCGTCTTTGTTTTTTGCCAAACGGAAGATGTCAGGAAAGCAATCTTTAAGGATAGACTGACTGATCCACACATCTTTCCAAAAACGAGTGTTCAACCCATTACCCATTGTTACTTTTAGTTTGTTTGTGATCCAGAATCCTTCCTTAGCAAGCACCTCATCCATCGATCCAGTATCTTTCCAAATGCCCGGGATAGATTTTTTAACTGGAACAATTTTGTAATTCATCCTCGATTTATGAATGGATGAAACAACCTTAGCCCATAGATGACTGGGGTCCTCCCTAAGCCGCCACCACCGTTTTATGAGCATCACTATATTGAATTCCCTAATCCCGCCAATACCCAAGCCCCCTCTATCTTTTGCTCTTGTGAGTTTATCCCATCTCACCCATCTCATTTTGTGAGCCTCACCCCCATACGAAATCTCTCCGAATTTTTCCAATTTCATCAGTACCGAGGTAGGGGCCTTGAAGATCGAAAGATAGTAAGACGGGAGGCTGCCCAAAACCGATTTCCACTTACTAGTTATTTTCATATACGACCGGTTTCCACTTACTAGTTATTTTCATATACGACCGGTTTCTCCTTCCATGAAGCTAGTTTCTTCGAGAATCTATATACGACCGGTTTCCACTTACTAGTTATTTTCATATTAGCCCCGATCGAGATGCCAAGGTAGTCGAAAGGCAGGGCCCCTTCCTTACAATTTAAAATCCTCACCATTCTTGTTACCTCCGATTCGTTCACTCCCACTCCAATAAGGTTGCATTTTTTTGGCGTTAATATTGAGACCCGTTGTAACAACCCGCGTTTTGAAAGTCAAAGTACAAGTCAAAGTCAAAGTCAAAGGAAGAAAAGAGTGCTAATTGCGATATGTCACTCCTTGCTTAATTATTGATTGTACTTCTCGACTTGTAATCGATACTCTAATTTAAATTGGCTTGGTTGTATTATGTGGAGTACATGTTAATAAATAGCAGTTAATCGCTAATCGCATCGCTATCGCATCATTATGGATATTGTTTTACGTGTGTGCGTGTGTGTTGTTATGTGTTACTTGTGCATGTTATGTTGAGGTGTTTAATCGCAAACGTATTCGCAACAAAATCTCATCGCAAACTCGAGATTTAAGGATTTTACTTATGATATTTAGTAGTTAGATTATGTGTGTAACTAATGGGTAATACTATCGCATCGCTTACTCGCAACGCATCGCAACGCTCAACGCACGAAACGAAACATCAAAAACCAATTCACACCGCCATCCGATCGAACCACACTTCAATTCGCACACCTGCATCGACTTTCCTCTTTTGGCAATCTATAAATAGCCTTGTCACATCACTGTTCATGATGTGACAGCTCTCTCATCCGACCAGCACGTTCCAGCCCTCTTTTCTCTCGATTTCTCACGATTCTTGTAAGTTCTCAACCCAAATATTGTACATCTTTGATCTTCACACACTTCTTCATCTTTTTCACCATCAAATCTTCACTTTTAACCATGAAATCAGCTGATTTGAGGTATTCTAGGATGATGTCACCATGGGGTTCTTATGAACTTCAAGATTTGACCTCATTCCACGAAGAACAACTTAGATCTAAAAGATTTCGACATGTTTAAACACTGATTTTGCATAAATCTAAACATTTTCGAGATTAAAAGGATTGAAAGATGTTTTCATAACTTTCTTTCAACTCTTTTACACTCATGCACTCAAAACCGATAGATTTAGAGCTCATTCAGGCCTTCCACTCATTCTCTAGTGATGTGTCGGTTTAAGATCTGATTCCTATCAACGAGATAACCAACTTAGTGGGTTGAACATGAACAACCGTCAAGAACAATTAACTGGTCAGAATGGGGTGATTCCCGTCCGATCGGATAAGTTGGACCTGAAGGAATTTCCGTTGTTCAACACATTGTCATACCGTCTCGATCAAACCACAAATTTTCAAGCTTAACAAATTTCAAAACGAACAAGTCACCAAACAGACTGTCGTCCGATCGGATAGCCATCCGATCGAACGACACTCCGATCGGATGACTCCTAGTCCCAAGCACTTGAACTTTTTTACAAACTTTCAATACTTATCAAAAACCAGCGAATGGTCATCCGATCGAATGACCATTCTGCTATGAACTTGTTATCATGAAATGTCTCACTTGGATGGATCGCCATCCGACTGAACGGCCATCCGACTGGACGACCGTTCGATCAAACGACCTGAAGGGTAGAGATACCTCTCTGTTTGCAAAATGCTACAACGAAAACTTTAAAGACATCATACACAAACACATCCATCTAAAACGAATGGCAAACCGACCGAATGGCCATCCGATCGGATAACTATCTGTCCGAATTGTCATCCGATCGGATTACCTTTCTTCACTCCGTCACTTGCACCATTTAACGCGCTGTTCTTCGCTTATGCTATCGTTCTGTAATCAGGCTAACTCTCCGGCGCTCCCTTCAATCCAAAAGAGTTTTTATTTACTTAACACAATCTGTGAGTATACTCGATCCCTTTTTGCTTTAAGCACTTTTGGGTGTTACATACGTTACTTATATCAAATCACATCAATCACACAATGCAAACACTTTTATACGCTAACCGTTGCTGCATGTTATACGTGTTACTCGATGAATGCTTGTATGTTATGTTTACACAGTGATTGTTTCCTGACACCTTAGCAACGATAGTACTATAGTTTGGACTCAGCACCTGTCATGGGCAGGGTTTGTTAAGGGCTTTTCTCACATGTCACAGTGGTGATATGTGTTGCGCTTTCTACAACTCGCAGTCACGTCTGTGCATATTTCATTGTCGATAACCTACTTGCTTCACATTATACATGTTACATGTTGGTTATGCGTAAACATGCTTTCGCTACTATTATACTATTAAACTTGTATACTCACCTTTACACTATGTGTATTGACCTCTATTTTAACGTATGTGACAGGTGTTTGAGATGCTTGCTATGTGGAATTCAAGTAGGATGAGTCTAGAAACAAACAATTTAAATCTGAGTTGTCAAAACAACTTTTATTTGTCTTTGAGAATTATTTGTCTGTAATAATTATGTTACTTCTTATGTCATGGTATAGGACACGATGCTTAAATAATTGGTAATCGTAGTTGTTATGGAATCTCCTAGACAATCTGTTTCGCTCAGTGTCGCGCCCCGATGTTTCCGCCATCGGTTGGGGTGTGACAGATTGGTATCAGAGCCATAACTATGGGGAATTAGGCAAGCCTCGACCTAATCCGGGTCGATGTCTTAGAATCGACCTAGTCTATAGTCTAAGTACCAACAGACAGACTTGTGCATACCCGGTATTGGTTTTGCATGAGCTTACTTGATATTCTCGCTCGAACTCGCTGAACACTACACTCTTGCGCGAACATCGCATACTACAGTTCCGCGCAAGATCAGCCTTTCCTAAGGCTGGCTTCACACACAAACGGAGGGTCTGGTTGAGGCTAGATGTGAAAACCGCAAACTCTCAACCAAATCACCCGTTCGACATGCTATTTTTACTATAAACAAGAGAATTTGCGTCGAATTAGGAGTGAAATCCATACTTTGACGCGATTCTTCTCATCTATCTCGTGATTCTATCACACAAACAGGAATGGAGTCGCTAAGGTAGGGGTGAAACCCGAATCTTGATGACTTGTTCCGCTCTCTACTTTGGTTTTACAAAACTCCCACCAAAGTCTCGATGGATTCCAACAACTCGAGATGCGTGAATCACCGAAGAGATGCGTGCCATTCACCGCATGTCGGTGATAGAGCACAGTCTATTAGGCCGAAGCGCGTACTTGATGTCCTTGAGAATAGTCGAACCACTTTAGGTAGTCAACGTCTATCAAGCCAAGACAATCTCTCTTCAATTTTATGTATTTTGATTCTGAGCCCGCAAACCGCTGACTTTGTGATTTATCGATTTTATATGAATTTTATGCGTTTTATGTGATTTTATGTTTTTATTTGTATCGAATCCTGGTGATTTACTCGCTTTACGCTGTTCGCTTTGATCAACACACACAACTCGCACCACACATTTACCTCAATACGCTAACTAATCGCTTGTGCTATTCGCAATCGCTTGCTACACGCTATTCGCACTCGCAATACTCGATCGCCTTACGCTGCTGTGAAAGATGGGTGAATACGTGCAATATATGTAGGTGAATACGTGCAAAATATAGTGAATATGTGGATTATGTGCTTCCGTGCTTATGTGGACTATGTGCTTTTGTGCTTATGTGCTTCTGTGAATTATGTGCCTACATGATTTTGTGATTGGTGTGTTCCTGAGCTTTATATAAAGTAGACTTGGGTGAATCGCTAGACGATATTAGGGTTAATCGAAATTGTGTCTGAGTCCTGTGATGATGTCTGCTGCAGACAATGTCGTCATTTAGATCACACACTGCTCGCTCTGCCCGCCGTAACCATGAGGACAAACGCATCGCTGCACTAGTCGCAAAGAAGATGGCGAAATTCATTCCACAAATTGTCAGTGAGCTGAACGAAAACGCTAGCAAGTCCTCTGAAGAATCCAGGACAGACTCACCTAAAGCTACTTTTAGCTTCAAGCAGTTCAAAGCGTGCGGTTCCAAAGAATTTACCAGAGAAGACGGGCCTATGGCCATGTTTCAATGGTTTGATTCAATCGGAGTCACCCTGTGCCAAAGCGGCTGTCCGGAAAACCTTCGCACTGTTAACGCCACCGGCGTCTTCCAATCCAGGGCTCTGGATTGGTGGACTGACGAGAGAAACAACGAGGGAATGATGCAGCCTATGGGATAACGTGGGATGAGTTGAAGGACATCATGATGGAGTTCTGCCCTTCCCACGAGCTCCAAAAGCTAGAGGACGAGTTCTGGCACATCAAGCAGGATGGTGGCGACAACGCTAGTTTAACTGCTCGCTTCAAGCAGCTGAGTATCATCTGTCCGGGTAAAGTTACTACTCCCGAGATAACCATTAAGAAATACATCCGTGCTCTGCAGGATTGTGTTGCTGACTTCATTCAAGCTGTGAACACGACAACCATCGAGGAAACTTACCTGCTCGCTGTCGAGATTAACGACAAGCGAGTTAGAGCTGGTTACTTTAATCAAGCCTCCAAGAATCTGCACCAAGTTACTGTTGCTCCCACCGCTGAAACCGCCACATCGCAATCTTCCAGGTCCTCACGCCGCAAGAGAAAGAACAGTAACTCCAGCAACAAGAACTGTGCAGTAACTGCCGCTCCACTCCAAGCCGTGCCTGCCCAACCGCAACCGCAGAACCGCCAAGTAGCGGCGCCTGTGGCCAATGCACCGCCAGCCAAGCGTGCATATACTGGTCCACACCCGCCTGCCCTACTTGTACTTATCATCACCCGGTTGGAATCGCATGCCGGTTTTGTGTTCACTACAACCTGTATGGCCATTTCACCGCCAACTGTCGTACCGGTCCTCGCCAAGCCCCAGCTCAAGCTCCTGCTCTACCAGCTCCGCAAGGCCAGCAAGCAGCTCCTGCTCCCACTGCTCATGCAAGAGCCTGCTTTGCGTGTGGTGATCCCAACCACTTCGCAAACGTCTGCCCAAACAGAGTGGTGAAGCAAGAGCCACAGCAGCAGCAGCCAACACCGCAACAGCAGCAGCCAGCACAGTAAGCAGCCCGCGGGCGAGTCTTCAATATCAACGCCCGCCAGGCTCAGGCAGACAAAAACGTTGTTAATGGTACGTTTCTCATAAATGGTATATATGCTTCGTGTTTGTTTGATACTGGAGCCGATAACTGTTTTGTATCGTTCAAATTCGAAAAGCTCCTAAACCGTAAACGCGTTAATCTCCTATCAACATTCGACGTAGAAGTTACCACTGAAAGAACCGATACTGTCAGTTTCGTTCTGCGTGACTGTACTCTTGATCTCAACGGTCACGTTTTCCCGGTCAATCTCATCCCGATGCAGCTCGGTAGCTTTGATGTCAAAGTAGGCATGGATTTCCTTCGGGAGAATCATGCTGAAATTGTTTGCTTCAATAAAATGATTCGTTTCTCCCTCGCAAATGGTGATCAATTCAGTGTTTATGGCAAAGTCACTTCGAAGCATTTACAACTCATGTCGTGTGTCCAAGCTAGCAAGTATCTCCGCAAGGAATACCAAGCTTTCTTAGCGCACATCATAGTAGCGGAGGAAAAGGAAGTTAAGGCAATAGACAAGGTGCCTGTGGTTCGTGATTTTCCTCATGTTTTCCCTGATGATTTACCTGGTTTACCGCCCACTCGTGATATCGATTTTCGAATCGACCTCATTCCTGGAGCAAATCTTGTTGCTAGAGCGCCTTATCGTCTCGATCCTTCTGAAATGCGCGAACTCTCGAGTCAGCTCCAGGAACTGCTTGATAAAGGCATCATTCGCTCTAGCACCTCTCCTTGGGGTGCGCCTGTCCTTTTCGTCAAAAAGAATGACGGATCGTTTCGGATGTGCATCGACTACAGGGAATTGAATAAGCTTACTATCAATAATCGTTATCCCTTGCCTCGAATCGATGATTTATTTGATCAACTACAAGGTGCTACGTGTTTCTCGAAGATCGATCTACGGTCAGGCTATCACCAGTTATGAATTCAGGAGGAAGATATACCCAAAACCTCTTTTCGAACCCGATACGGCCACTACGAGTTTGTTGTTATGCCATTTGGTTTGACCAACGCTCCCGCAGTCTTTATGGATCTAATGAATAGTGTCTGTAAACCCTTTCTCGACCGCTTCGTCATCGTGTTCATCGATGATATCCTGATGTATTCCAAGTCAAAAACCGAACACGCGAAACATCTACGTTTGGTTCTTGAGTTACTCCAGGGAAACCGTCTCTATGCCAAATTCTCCAAATGTGAATTCTGGCTTGAGGAGGTTCAATTCCTCGGTCACATCATAAATAGTCAAGGTATTCATGTCGATCCTGCGAAGATCGAAGCTGTTAAGAGTTGGGTTACACCAAGGAACCCGTCCGAAGTTCGTTCTTTTCTCGGATTGGCGGGTTACTATCGCCAATTCATCACCGATTTCTCGAAGATCGTTGTACCTCTCACCTCGCTCACGCACAAGGACAAACCTTTTGTTTGGGGAACCGAACAAGAGGAGGCCTTTCAAACTCTCAAAGCTATGCTTTGTAACGCTCCCATGCTCTCACTACCCGATGGAAACAACGATTTCGTAGTCTACTGTGATGCCTCTAACCTCGGTCTTGGTTGTGCTCTCATGCAACGGGACAAGGTTATCGCGTACGCCTCTCGACAACTCAAGATCCACAAGAAGAACAATATAACCCATGATCTCAAGCTTGGTGCAGTTGTTTTTGCGTTAAATGTCACACCCCCAAATTCCACAAGCGGAGTATCACCGCAGGAGGCGTGACATGACCAGGATCAAGCCACCAATCATATTGAACAATGTGTTAAAGTAAATATAAAAACCAACCATAATATAATTGGTGTCCAAAACAAATTAACTAAGTTCAAGTTATCAGCGAAAGCATAAATTTTAAAACCTAAACATAAGTTTAAAAGTTCAAATGTTTAACATGGAACTCAACAGTCCATGTCCCATAACGACCTCTCCTTCCTGTGCAAGCTCCATCTAAGCACCTAACGACCTGCAAGGCATGTAGCAACGAATCAACAACAAAGTTGAGCGAGTTCACAGTTGGTTGTCCATTTTAAAGTTGTTCCAAAAACCATAAGTTATCTTGAAAACTATGAGTTAACCAATTCCTTGTTTCCCAAACCATAACCAGTGGGGGCTACCCCATGTTAACCACTTGTCCCGTTACCATATCGACTACTGACTGAAGACATGTTTATGTGCCCTGCGTCAATGTCTATCATCATTAACTAAGTGCCCATATCCATTAGTCCACTCCCGTCCTCTGCGGTACGGTGTGAGGCTTGTCAAACCTAATAGCGCTATTTAACTAATGACCCGTTCGCCATTGGCCCGGCGATTAAGTCGATATAAAAATGATGGACTTCATGATAGAGTTTTGTCTAGTAAGTTATATGTTGTCATCCTTCCTATGGATGATGGAGGTATGTAATCTACCCAAGGAGAATACGCAGGCTTAATGTTGTCATCCTTCCCATGGAGGATGGAGGTACATATCCTACCAAAGGAGAATATACAGGTTTCATTTTAGTTCCTTAACCCATTCCCAAACCACCGGGAATCCCATGCCTTGTAGAAATTGTGAACTCACCTTAGGTTAGCTCGGCAGATACACAAAAAGGTCACGTGAGCTATTTATGGTCAACCACGTCCTAACATGGTTACCATACAAGTCAGGTCTAGGTTCAAGTAGTGCACATAGGTTTACACATAAGCGAACAGGTTACGAACACGTAATGATCATGGCAAACACGTTGAACACATTTACCACGTTAACAGTCAAATACACATAATGTCTAAACTTGTGCGACTCAGATGATCGGGCCGTTGAGCTTGTGCGAGCACAATCATCTTGTGCGAGCACAATCATCTTGTGCGATTCAATAATTGAAGCCCAATAAACCTTCGGCCCAAACATACAAACAGACATTCAACTTGTGCGGTCCGATTACACTTGTGCGATCCAGTATAACTTGTGCGATTGGGTTTTTGGGCTGTTGGGCCCAACAATCATAACACAGCTTAAACATTTGTGTGGCCCAAGGTATTGTGCGATTAACACGGCCTTGTGTGATCCATAATACCTTGTGCGATCATGCATAAATAGGTTGTACTGTGAGCTTAAACAGTTGCACGAAGCTTGTGCGACTGCCTTGTGCGATCGGTTTTATCATTCCTAAAATCATGCAATCCGTTTCTCTATTCTAATAGTTTCCATTATTTGCACACAATCAATCAACACAATCAACAGTTTCTACCCAATCCCTTATTCGATCAAATTAAGGTTTTATCCATTAATTCCTATGAACCCTAATCATATTCATAGCATGAACCACAACCATAACATTAATCACATTAACACGGCTCATGATCTTGATTACTAACATGCACCCTAACATGACAACACAACAATCATCCACATATACTCGCACAACAACCGATTAACATGAAAGCGGTTCTAGGTCATCCTCAACATTATGTAATTATTAAACCCTATAATGATCTAATCATACTACATATGTGAACCGATTACATGAACACCAATCTCATCAATTTGCATTATAATCAATCATATATCATCCCTAAATCATTATGTAGACTCATATGGATCACAACATCGTCTATCATTCAAATAACAGTTAAAACACTAACCGGTTTGAGAGTAGAACAAGGTCGATCCGAACAAGAAAGCTTCGAGAAGAGGGGAGATGTTGTCGTCGGCTTCGAGGGGAGAGAAAGAGAGAATAGGGTTTGGTGTGTTTGAGTTTTTTTTTTTTTTTTGCAAATAATGAAGAAGCAAATCCTCATAAGAGTTATGTGTGGGTTTAAATAGAGGAGTGGGCCGAACCCTTGCATGGGCTACCCTTGGTTTCGAGTTCAAAAGGTGTGGGCCGAGAGTGGTGTGCCCAAAAGGGCTTGTGTGATTGGACTTGTGTTGTGCGATCCATCTTAGAAAATATGCATCCACATTTACAATACAACTACATACACATAGCATTCAAATTCATAATATCTCATTAGAAACAACATATCAAGTAATCACATAGAGTTCATACAAGTTAAATCAACCACAAAGATAGGTTCTAAAATACGAGTTGTGACATCATCCCCAAGTTGAAAGAAATTTCGTCCGGAAATTTAGCACGTAGTTACTGAGGAAGCTAGTTAGGTTACGTGGTTTTCCTGGTTTCCCTGGGGTGTCACATGCTTCCCCCGTTGGTTTGGAATTTCATCCCGAAATTCCGCAGTAGCTTCAGCCTCAGCAGTGGTTTCACTTTTCTCGAACAACTGGGGATACTTGTCTTTCATTTGGTCTTCTCGTTCCCAAGTAAACTCTGGGCCACGACGGGAGTTCCAACGAACTCGAATAATGGGCATCCTGGTACATTTGAGAACCTTAACGTCTCGGTCTGTAATCTCTACTGGTTCCTCGACGAATCGCAGCTGATCGTCGATAGTGAGCTCCTTGAGATGAACTATAAGGGTCTCATCTGACAGACACTTCTTCAGATTTGACACATGGAATACGTTGTGAACTCCACTGAGTTCTTCAGGTAGATTCAATCTGTAGGCCACTTTGCCAATTCTCTTAGTGATTTCGAAAGGTCCAACATAACGTGGATTTAGCTTGCCTCATTTACCAAAACGAATCACACCCTTCCATGGTGAGACTTTTAGTAGCACTCGATCCCCAACCTGGAACTCGAGTGGTTTCCTGCGCTTATCAGCATAGCTTTTCTGACGGTCACGAGCTGCCGCCATTCGTTGTCGTATTTGGGAAATCTTTTCTGTCGTGTCGACGACGAGTTCTTGGCCAGTGATTTGGCTCTCACCAACTTCTGCCCAGCATAAGGGTGGTCGGCATTTCCGTCCATACAACGCCTCGAACGGAGCAGCCTGGATGCTAGTGTGGTAACTATTGTTATATGAAAACTCTACTAAAGGTAGATGCCTTTCCCAGCCGTTACTAAAGTCGATTACACATGCTCGAAGCATGTCTTCAAGAGTTTGAATGGTGCGTTCAGTCTGCCCATCCGTCTGTGGATGATATGCTGTGCTCATGTCTAGACGCGAGCCAAAGGATTTATGCATCGTTTGCCACAAATCAGAGGTAAAATGTGGATCTCGATCAGAAATGATGGAGGTTGGCACCCCGTTCCTCGAAACTACTTCCTTCAAGTAGAAGTCTGCTAGAGTGGAGAACTTATCCGTTTCTTTGATAGCCAGAAAATGTGCAGACTTGGTTAGTCGATCCACTATCACCCAAATGGTATCGTTTCCTCGTTGAGATCTAGGTAAGCCAGTAACGAAGTCCATGGAAATTGCTCCCATTTCCATATCGGGATCTCTGGTTGTTGAAGTAGGCCTGATGGCTTCTGGTATTCAACCTTAACCCTAGCACAGGTCAAACATTTACCAACATAGGTTGCTATGTTAGCCTTCATGTGGGGCCACCAGTACGTAGCTTTGAGATCGTGGTACATCTTATCAGAACCAGGATGTACTGAGTAATAAGATTTGTGTGCTTCATCCATCACAAGCTCACGTGGATTACCATAAAATGGAACCCAGATGCGCCATGCCAGGTAGTAAGCACCGTCTACCTTTAGTTCTAACCGTTTCTCCAATCCTCGCAGGGACTCAGCCTTGATGTTCTCTTCTTTCAATGCTTCGACCTGAGTATCACGAATTTGGGCAGGAAGACTAGAGTGAATGGTAAGTTGTAACGCACGTACACGCTTAGGTTTGGTTTCCTTTTGAATGAGGGCGTCAGCCACAACATTGGCCTTGCCTGGATGGTACTTGATTACGCATTTGTAGTAGTTAAGGAGTTCGACCCACCGACGTTGTCGCATGTTCAACTCCTTTTGATCGAAGATGTGCTGGAGACTCTTGTGATCGGTGTAAATGGTGCACTTGGTACCGTATAAGTAATGTCTCCATATCTTAAGAGCAAACACCACTGCTCCCAACTCAAAGTCGTGAGTAGTATAGTTCTTTTCGTGAACTTTAAGTTGGCGTGATGCGTAAGCAATGACTTTCTCACGTTGCATCAACACACAACCAAGTCCTTGGATTGACGCGTCACAATAAACCACAAAATCATCTGTGCCCTCAGGCAACGAGAGAATAGGTGCGCTACAAAGCTTCGACTTTAGCTGCTGAAATGCGGATTCCTGAGCATCACCCTAACGGTAGGTGACACCCTTCTGAGTATGGACAGTAAGAGGCTGCGCAATCTTTAAGAAGTCTTTAATAAACCTTCTGTAGTAACCCGCCAAACCCAAGAATTGACGGATTTCAGTTGGTGTTCGAGGTGCAGGCCAATTCCTGATTGAGTCAACCATGGATGGATCAACGTGAATCCCATTCTCGTTAACCATGTGGCCTAGAAAATGGACTTCACGTAACTAGAAGTCACATTTCGAAAACTTAGCATAAAGTTGTTCTGTTCGAAGGAGTTCCAAAATGAGTCGCAAATGACGCTCGTGTTCCTCCTGACTCTTGGAATAGATCAGGATGTCGTCGATAAACACAATAACAAACTTATCCAAGTAGGGTTTGCACACTCGGTTCATAAGATCCATGAAGACTGCACGTGCGTTTGTTAGCCCAAAAGGAATAACCAGAAACTCGTAATATCCGTAACGAGTCCTGAATGCGGTTTTGGAGATGTCTTCGTCTCGGACTCTCAGCTGATGATAGCCCGATCTCAAGTCAATCATAGAGTAGAAGCTCAACCCTTGCAACTGGTCGAATAGATCATATATACGAGGAAGAGGATAACGATTCTTCACGGTCACCTTGTTGAGTTCGCGATAGTCTATACACATTTGAAAGGTACCGTCTTTCATCTTCACAAACAAGACTGGAGCTCCCCAGGGCGAAGAGCTAGGACGAATGAAACCCTTGTCCAGAAGTTTTTGTAGTTATGCGGACAGTTCTTCTAATTCTGATGGGGCTAAACGATAAAGTGCATGAGCTGTAGGTGCTGCACCAGGAGCTAGCTCGATTTGAAACTCGACCTGATGATGAGGCGGAAGACCAGGTAATTCCTCAGGGAATACCTCAGCAAAGTCACGTACAATCGGGATATCTTCTATCTTCTATTCTTTCGTTGAGGTATCAGTAACGAGGGCTAGAATAGCAGTGTGGCCCTTTCGCAAACACTTCTGGGCCTTAAGGAAAGAGATGATGCTCACAACAGCACCACTCTTGTCGCCACGAATTACAAGAGGTTACTCACCAGAACGAGGAATGCAGACGATTTTCTCCTTGCAAAGGATCTCTGCTCGATGTTGGGATAACCAATCCATCCCAATGACGACGTCGAAGCTACCAAGAACGATGGGAATAAGGTCGATAGAGAAGGTCTGACCAGCAGGTGTGAGGTTACAACTCTTAACTATGTGTGTGGCCTCAAGACTTTTACCGTTTTCTAGTTCGACAACATGCTTGGTGTTTAAAGGAATTGGGGTACGCTTAAGCATTTGACTAACTTTTAAGGACACGTAACTAGTATCGGCACCCGAATCGAATAAAATAGAAACAAAGAAATCATCCAGTAGGAACTTACCCGTCACAACATTGGGATCGTTCCTTGCATCACCCTGACCAATCACAAATGCACGTCCCCTGGCACCATTGCCATCGTTGTTATCCCTGTTGTTTCCATTCCCCTTGTTGTTGTTGTTTTGATTCAGCTGTGGGCAGTTCCTTTTGAAGTGGCCTTCAGCCCCACATTGAAAACACCACTTATTATTACCCTGCTTATGCTGTTGTTGCTGGTTCTGTGGAGCTTGTTGCTACTGCTGACGATTCTGATTTGCAGGATATGGACTCCTACAATCCTTCACTGCGTGACCAGGTTTGTTGCATCTATGACAGCGACCCTTGTTACATGGCCCGCTGTGGTGCAAATAACAACGGTTACACTTAGGTTGATTTCCCTTGTACCCTCCCTGTTGACCAGGGCTCTTGTAGTCATCAGTCCTTCGCTGCTGAGACTGAACAGAAGCTGAACCCTTGCTTGAATTTCCATCCCACTTGTGCTTGTTGTCGCTAGGAGCATCAGAAGTTGTGGAAGCACTAATACGCTTTGGCAGCCTGTTCTGCTCAACTGCTTGATCAGTGAGGCGGTGGGACAGTCGTATGACCTGCTAAATCGTGAGAAGGTTAGCTGAAGTCACCATACTCTGAATCTCTGGCACTAAACCTTTGATGTATAGTTCGATACGTTTGCAGGGAGGATCCACTATAGTAGGACACAAAGCAGCTAGTTCATTCGATCTCTTCGTATACGCCTCGATTTCAGACCCAGTCATCTTCAAATTGTTGAACTCCACTTCCAGCTTGTGAATGTCATCACGATGACAATACTCCTCTTTGATCAGATCTTTAAAGTCATTCCATGGGGTGGCATTAGCAGCTGCCAACCCTAGCATTTGCACCTATGCGTTCCACCAAGTGAGCGCACCACCTTCAAGAGTTCCCGTAGCGAACTTCACCCTACTAGCAACAGGGCATTCACACATTTCGAAGACAGATTCGATCTTCTCGAACCAGTGGAGGAGACCTACAGCTCCTTCTGTACCACTGAAGGTACTAGGTCAACAGTCTATAAAGGTCTTGAACGTACACATGGGAGGTGGAGCATGCTGACCTGTCGCGTGAGAGAGAAAAGACAAGGTTAAGCACGAGAGTTTGTTCGCGAGAGTAGGATCTAAGCATCCTAGGATAGGTTGAAATGGCAGGTTATACCTCCTGCTGGAGCTGTTGTGAGTGCCTCAGCAACTCGTTCGTTGAATAGAGTCGTCAGCTGGGCTTGAGTCAAGTTCAAACGTCCACTCATGATCTTCACATCGAAGTAAACACAAGTGAGAGAGGTGTCGTGAAAGTGCGTGAGTATGGGATGATAGAAGAGAGTAAGCACCCAGGGTTTCTATCGGTCACCATGTCAACTAAGCATACCATGATCAATGCACTACTTAAACTAACAGGTAAGCAATACAAACACAAACCATATTACCTATAGTGTTGAGTCTTGCACGTGGAGCCAAGCGTCGTTGTGGATCGTTGAGCACTGTACAGGTTATAGTCTGGTTTTGTCAAAAAGCTTTTCCCATTTTAAAACCAAGTTCACTATAACCAATGGCTCTGATACCAATCTGTCACACCCCCAAATTCCACAAGCGGAGTATCACCGCAGGAGGCGTGACATGACCAGGATCAAGTCACCAATCATATTGAACAATGTGTTAAAGTAAATATAAAAACCAACCACAATATAATTGGTGTCCAAAACAAATTAACTAAGTTCAAGTTATCAGCGGAAGCATAAAGTTTAAAACCAAAACATAAGATTAAAAGTTCAAATGTTTAACATGGAACTCAACAGTCCATGTCCCACAACGACCTCTCCTTCCTGTGCAAGCTCCATCTAAGCACCTATCGACCTGCAAGGCATGTAGCAACGAATCAACAACAAAGTTGAGCAAGTTCACAGTTGGTTGTCCATTTTAAAGTTGTTCCAAAAACCATAAGTTATCTCGAAAACCATGAGTTAACCAATTCCTTGTTTCCCAAACCATAACTAGTGGGGGCTACCCCATGTTAACCACTAGACCCGTTACCATATTGACTATTGACTGAAGACATGTTTATGTGCCCTGCGTCAATGTCTATCATCATTGACTAAGTGCCCAGATCCATTAGTCCACTCCCGTCCTCTGCGGCACAGTGTGAGGCTTGTAAAACCTAATAGCGCTATTTAACTAATGACCCGTTCGCCATTGGCCCGGCGATAAGTCGATATAAAAATGAGGGACTTCATGATAGAGTTTTGTCTAGTAAGTTATATATTGTCATCCTTCCTATGGAGGATGGAGGTACGTAATCTACCCAAGGAGAATACGCAGGCTTAATGTTGTCATCCTTCCCATGGAGGATGGAGGTACATATCCTACCGAAGGAGAATATGCAGGTTTCATTTTAGTTCCTTAACCCATTCCCAAACCACCGGGAATCCCATACCTTGTAGAAGGTGTGAACTCACCTTAGGTTAGCTCGGCAGGTACACAAAAAGGTCATTTGAGCTATTTGTGGTCAACCACGTACTAACATGGTTACCATACAAGTCAGGTCTAGGTTCAAGTAGTGCACATAGGTTTACACATAAGCTAACAGGTTACGAACACGTAATGATCATGGCAAACACGTTGAACACATTTACCATGTTAACAGTCAAATACACATAATGTCTAAACTTATGTGACTCAGATGATTGGGCCGTTGAGCATGTACGAGCCCAATCATCTTGTGTGATTCAATAATTGAAGCCCAATAAACCTTTGGCCCAAACACATAAACAGACAATCAACTTGTGCGGTCCGATTACACTTGTGCGATCCAATATAACTTGTGCGATTGGGTTTTTGGGCTGTTCAGCCCAACAATCATAACACAGCTTAAGCATTTGTGTGGCCCAAGGTATTGTGTGATTGAAACGGTCTTGTGCGATCCACAATACGTTGTGCGCTCATGCATAAATAGGTCGTACTGTGAGCTTAAACAGTTGCACCAAGCTTGTGCGACTGCCTTGTGCGATCGGTTATATCATTCCTAAAATCATGCAATTCGTTTCTCTATTCTAACAGTTTCCAATATTTGCACACATTCAATCAACACAATCAACAGTTTCTACCCAATCCCTTATTCGATCAAATCAAGGTTTTTATCCATTAATTCCTATGAACCCTAATCATATTCATAGCATGAACCACAACCACAACCATAACATTAATCACATTAACACGGCTCATGATCTTGATTACTAACATGCACCCTAACATGACAACACAACAATCATCCACATATACTCGCACAACAGCCGACTAACATGAAATCGGTTCTAGGTCATCCTCAACATCATGTGATTATTAAACCCTATAATGATCTTATCATACTACATATGTGAACCGATTACATGAACACCAATCTCATCAATTTGCATTATAATCAATCATATATCATCCCTAAATCATTATGTAGACTCATATGGATCACAACATCGTCTATAATTCAAATAATACTTAAAATACTAACCGGTTTGAGAGTAGAACAAGGTCGATCCAAACAAGAAAGCTTCGAGAAGAGGGGAGATGTTGCCGTCGGCTTCGAGGGGAGAGAAAGAGAGAATAGGGTTTGGTGTGTTTGAGTGTTTTTTTTTTTTTTTGCAAATAATGAAGAAGCAAAACCTCATAAGAGTTATATGTGGGTTTAAATAGAGGAGTGGGCCAAACCCTTGTGTGGGCTGCCCTTGGTTTCGAGTTCAAAGGGTGTGGGGCGAGAGTGGTGTGCCCAAAACGGCTTGTTTGATTGGACTTGTGTTGTGCGATCCATCTTAGAAAATATGCATACACATTTACAATACAACTACATACACATAGCATTCAAATTCATAATATCTCATTAGAAACAACATATCAAGTAATCACATAGAGTTCATACAAGTTAAATCAACCACAAAGATAGGTTCTGAAATACGAGTTGTCACATTAAAGATCTGGCGACACTACCTATACGGTACCAAGTGTATTGTCTTCACCGACCACAAGAGCCTACAACACATCTTTAACCAGAAAGAGCTGAATATACGCCAACGCCGATGGGTTGAACTCCTCAACGATTACGACTGTGAGATTCATTACCATCCAGGCAAAGCAAACACCGTCGCTGACGCTCTCAGCCGACGAAGCTATTTGCATAGTGTTCATAATAATCAAGCCTAGCACAATCTCGAAGCTCTCATCCGTGATGCCCAACATGCTTGTTTTACCGAACGTACTTTGAAGAAGGAGAGGATCATCAATGACGGCGGACAACTGGTGAATAAATCGAATGGTATATTCCATTATCTAGACCGAATTTGGATTCCCAAGCGTACCAATTTACGACAACTTCTTCTAGACGAAGCCCACAAATCGCGATATTCCATTCATCCTGGTGCTAATAAGATATACCAGGACCTTCGCTACAAGTACTGGTGGCCGGGCATGAAGAAGGATATCGCTATCTACGTTTCAAAATGCCTGACTTGTTCGAAGGTCAAGGCTGAGCATCAACGCCCCTCTGGCTTACTCGTACAACCCGAGATCCCGATGTGGAAATGTGAAAGTATAGCTATGGATTTTATAACGAAACTCCCACGCACGCCATCAGGTCACGACAGCATCTGGGTTATCGTTGACCGGCTTACCAAATCCGCTCACTTTCTACCAATACGGGAAGACTATAAAGTAGAACGATTAGCTCGGATCTATACCGACGAAGTTATATGTCGACACGGGACACCTCGTGACATCATCTCTGACTGTGATGGTCGATTCTCTTCGCATCTTTGGGAAACATTTCAATCTGCTCTCGGTACTACTCTCAATCTTAGTACCGCTTTCCATCCTCGGACCGACAGCCAAACTGAGCGCACGATTCGTACCCTCGAAGACATGCTTCGCTCGTGTGTTATAGATTTCGGTGGTAATTGGGATTCGCATTTACCTTTAGTTGAATTCTCGTACAATAACAGTTATAACTCTAGCACCCAAATGGCACCATCTGAGGCATTGTACGGAAGAAAATGTCGTTCGCCTATTGTATGGCACGAGATCGGGGATGCGCAAATTACCAGTCCTGAGTTACTGCAAGAAACGACTGACAAAATCCTCCAAATTCTAGACAATCTACTGAAAGCTCGGAGTCGTCAGAAAAGTTACGCCGATAGACGCCACAAGCCCCTTGAATTTGACGTTGGCGATCACGTACTCCTAAAGGTTGCACCTTGGAAGGGGGTGATCAGAATCAGCAAGAAAGGAAAGCTCGTGCCTTGATATGTTGGACCCTTTAAAATTCTGGCAAGGATTGGCAAGGTGGCCTACAGACTCGAACTACCAGAAGAACTTAGTTACGTCCACCCGACTTTCCATGTTTCGAACCTCAAAAAGTGTCTAGCCGACCAGGAATTACATGTCCCTCTTGAGGATCTACAAGTGGATGAAACATTTCACTTCGTGGAAAAGCCTGTCGAGATCATGGGCCGAGAAACCAAGATACTCCGACGCTCATGCATTCCCATTGTGAAGGTTCGCTGGGAAGACAAACGCGACGCCGAGTTCACCTAGGAACTCGAAAGTGATATGAAGGCAAAGTATTCGCAACTGTTTGTTACGCCTGCTTCTTAAATTTCGGGATGAAATTTCCTAAAGTAGGGGAGGTTGTACAACCCATGTTTTGAAAGTCAAAGTCAAAGGAAGAAAAGATTGCTAATTGCGATCTGTCACTCCTTTCTTAATTATTGATTGTACTTCTCGACTTGTATTTGATACTCTAATTTTAAATTACCTTAGTTGTATATGTGGAGTACATGTTAATAAATCGCAGTTTAATCGCTAATCGACTTATTGCTAATCCCATCGCTATCGCATCGCCACTCGAATGATAGGTTATGGATATTGTTTTACGTGTGTGTGTGCTGTTATGTGTTACTTGTGCATGTTATGTTTATGTTGAGGTGTCTAATCGCAAACGCAATCGCAACTCTATCACAACGTAATCTCATCGCAAACTCGAGATTTAAGGATTTTACTTATGATATTTAGTAATTAGATTATGTGTGTAACTAATGGGTAATACTATCGCATCGCTTAATCGCAATGCATCGCAACACTCAACGCACGAAACTAAACGTCGAAAACCAACTCACACCGCCATCCGATCGAATGACCATTCGATTGAATGGTCATCTGCTCGGATGGCCATCCGATCGGATGGCCATCCGATCGAACCACACTTCGATTCGCACACCTGCACCGACTTTCCTCTTTTGGCAATCTATAAATAGCCCTGTCACATCACTGTTCATGATGTGACGGCTCTCTCATCCGACCAGCACGTTCCAGCCCTCTTTTCTCTCGATTTCTCGCGATTCTTGTAAGTTCTCAACCCAAATCTTATAAATATTTGATCTTCAGACACTTCTTCATCTTTTTCACCATCAAATCTTCACTTTTAACCTTGAAATCGGCTGATTTGAGGTGTTCTAGGATGATGTCATCATGGGGTTCTTATGAACTTCAAGATTTGACCTCATTCCACCAAGAACAACTTAGATCTAAGAGATTTCGACATGTTTAAACATTTATTTCACATAAATCTAAAAATTTTTGAGATTAAAAGGATTGAAAGATGTTTTCATAACTTTCTTTCAACTCTTTTACACTCATGCACTCAAAACCGATAGAATCAGAGCTCATTCAGGCCTTCCACTAATTCTCTAGTGATGTGTCGGTCTGAGATCTGATTCCTATCAACGAGATAACCGACTTAGTGGGTTGAACATGAACAACCGTCAAGAACAATTAACTGGTCAGAATGGGGTGATTACCGTCCGATCGGATAACTTGGACCTGAAGGAATTTCCGTTGTTCAACACATTGTCATACCGTCTCGATCAAACCACAAATTTTCAAGCTTAACAAATTTCAAAACGAACAAGTCACCAAACGGACTGCCGTCCGATCGGATAGCCATCCGATGGAACGACAATCCGATTGGATGACTCCTAGTCCCAAACACTTGAACTTTTTTACAAACTTTCAATACTTATCAAAAACCAGCGAATGGCCATCCGATCGGATGACCATCCAATCTAATGACCATTATGCTGTGAACTTGTTCTCATGAAATGTCTCACTTGGACGGATCGCTATCTGACCGGACGACCGTTCGATCGAACGACCTGAAGGGTAGAGATACCTCTCTGTTTTCAAAATGCTACAACGAAAACTTCAAAGACATCATACACAAACACATCCATCCCAAACGAATGGCAAACTGACCGAATGGCCATCCGATCGGATGACCATCCATCCGGATTGCCATCCGATCGGATGACCTTTCGTCACTCTGTCACTCTCACCGTTTAACGCGCTGTTCTTCGCTTATGCTATCGTTCTGTAATCAGGCTAACTCTCTAGCGCTCCCTTCAATCCAAGAGAGTGTTTATTTACTAAACACAATCTGTGAGTACTCGAGCCCCTTTTTGCTTTAAGCACTTTTGGGTGTTACATACGTTACTTATATCAAATCACATCAATCACACAACGCAAACACTTTATACGCTAACCATTGTTGCATGTTATACGTGTTACTCGATGAATGCTTGTATGTTATGTTTACACAGTGATTCTTGCCTGACACCTTAGCAACAATAGTACTATAGTTTGGACTCAGCACCTGTCATGGACAGGGGTTGTTAAGGGTTTTCTCACATGTCACAGTGGTGATATGTGTTGCGCATTCTACAACTCGCAGTCACGTATGTGCATATTTCATTGTCGATAACCTACTTGCTTCACATTATACATGTTACATGCTGGTTATGCGTAAACACGCTTTCGCTACTATTATACTATTAAACTTGTATGCTCACCTTTACACTATGTTTATTGACCTCTATTTTAACGTATGTGATAGGTTTTTGAGATGTTAGGATGCTTGCTATGTGGAATTCAAGTAGGATGAGTCTAGAAACAAACAATTTAAATCTGAGTTGTCGGAACAGCTTTTATTTGTCTTTGAGATTTATTTGTCTGTAATAACTATGTTACTTCTTATGTCATGGTATGGGACGTAATGCTTAAATAATTGGTAATCGTAGTTGTTATAGAATCTCCTGGACAATCTGTTTCGCTTAGTGCTGCGCCCCGATGTTTCCGCCGTCGGTTGGGGTGTGACACCCGTTACCAAACTGAGACAAAGCAACAGTCGGCTTAAGGCAATAACATTCTCTTCGGTCCATTCACCTAGAAAGAGGACATCGTCAGCTTAACATAAGTGGGAGATACTAGGGCCATTATTCGGAAGATTGATTCCTTTAAATAACCCTCTTTCCTCGGCTCTTTTCACGAACATCGATAACACCTCCATAGCTAGGACGAAAAGGAACGGAGATAAAGGGTCCCCTTGGCGGAGCCCTCTTTTGAATGCAAACTCCCCCGTCGGTGATCCGTTTATCAAAACCGATCCTTTACCAGATTCAAGGCATCCTTTCACCCACTTAATCCACAACTTCGGGAACCCCATGCACTCCAATGTCTTAAAAAAAACTTCCAATTAAGAGAGTCGTACGCTTTATGGAAGTCGACTTTGAATATTAAAAGCTGCGATTTTTTCTTCTTGGCCCACGATACCAACTCGCTAACAATTAGGGCATCGTCAAGGATGTTCCGCTTACCCACGAAAGCCATTTGGCAAGGGGATACGAGGGAGTCAATGACCGGTTTAAGCCGGTTGGCCAGCACTTTGGTTATAATTTTATAAACCGATCCGACCAAGGTAATAGGTTTGAACTGCGAAAGCGACTGAGGATCCGCAGACTTAGCAATCAGAGTGATGAAAGTTGCATTACACCCTTTGCTGAATTGCCCAGTGGAATGGAAGTCCAACATCAATGTTTCCACTAAAGGCTTGAGGTCATTCCAGTACCTTTTAAAAAAACTCAAGGAGAAACCATCAGGCCCTAGCGCTTTGCTTCCATCACAATCCTTAATCGCTCTCTTGATTTCTTCCGAAGTGAACAAAGCAACTAAAGCGTCAGACTCGGATTGAGAAAGGGTAGGTAAGCCAAAATTAGTGAACTGAAGTCATCATCGCATCGGTTCAGCAAAAAAGCTTCTGAACCACTTTCTGACTTCTAACTTTAAAGACTCAGGTTCCCATACCCGAACCCCGTTGAAAACCAGCTCCTGAATTCTATTCTTTGCAATCTTGATTTTGATGGCGCGATGGAAAAAAGCGGAGTTTTCGTCCCCAAACTAAATGCACTTAACCCGGGCTTTTTGCTAAAGATCCAAGAACTTAGCATGTTCAATAACCTTTAACTTAGCCCGAAGACATGCCCGTTCTTCCAATTCCCCAATTGAATGATTAGACGTATCCGCTTTCGTTTCCAGGTCATCAATACTTTTAAAGATGGACTCGAGCTCCTTCTCCTCCTCTACCCGAACCGACCCCCTCCATTTTTGATATCTTGTTTGATCATACGCGGAACCTTAGTGAGAGCCATATCGCCTGCTACACTTCGTTCCACCTCGGCCACTTGTTGAACGACAAATCGATTCACCATATCCGTGCTAATCCATCTATTAAACAACTTGAAAGGGACCAAATTCAACATTATTACACCCCAGGAAAACCGGCCGATGGTCCGCCAGACCACTACGAAGCACCCTTAGATTAGCCGTAGGCCACCGAGACATGAAAGAGTCACAAACTAGAATACGATCAAGCTTGGTCATCTTCGTGCCATTATCGGACATATACGTGAACTTTCCCCATTGCATATTGTATTCCATAAGGCATGCCCTTAAAATAAAATCATTAAAAGCTGCAGAGGCAGTATCATCATACCTCGAATTCTTCCTTTTCTTCGGCTTTCCTCACTTCATTGAAGTCTCCTAGGACCACCCAATTACCTGTGAAATTTCGCTTGACCTCTAAAATCTCCTCCCATAACAATCTTCGGCTCAGCGAGTCTCTAGGGGAGTAAACATTCATGAAATGCACTCTTTCCTCCACGTTAATCAGATTCCCAGAAGTCAACAGGAACCCATTACCTTTGACTACTGAATCTACCTTTAGAAGCAGAGGATCCCAAATGGAGAAAACCCCTCCAGACCTACCAACAGCATCCAAACAAGCACAATGCATCTCCGATCTATCCTAGAAACGGTTCAGGAATGAATCAGAAATATTGGCTTGATGAGATTCCTGAACGGCCAGAAACGAGAACTTGACTTCCTTCTTTAACCTCCTGATCCAAGCTGCCTTCTCCGGCTCGGAAATCCCCCTTATATTTAGCGACACAAAATTCATGAGTTCTTCCTTGTCTCCAAGTCCCCTTTCACCAGCTTTTTCACCTGATTCTTGAAACTATCCAACTGTAATCCCAAATCGACTCCAAATTCCATCGTTTCTCTCATATCCCGATCAAAAATCTTGTTTTTTGGATTACCTTCATCAGCTAGATCGTTCGACACGGGATCCACCGTCGCTGATCCTACCAGCGGATCTCTGCTCTTATCATCCCCGGCTCTCGTCTTGCAAGCTTCTTGTCAGAAGATTTCTTCCAGGTTGAAAGGGTCGTACCCCAAAGGATTCACCATCTCTTCTGGAATACTCGTTCCAGACCCTCATTAAGGTCAGGAGTCAAAAAAGAATGGGCTATGTCAACTGGGCCTGTGAAGTGGTTGTTCGATTTTGGCCTGGTGGTGATAAATTTCAAAAACTGTTGATACATATCGGATGTGGTCCCCGTAGGATTTGGGGGAGTCAAACCATTTTCCAGCTGGTTATCATCATCGTCGGTAAGCGTGGGGCCCTTCAAAACCGCCGACCTCGGGACTTGGCAGTTATTATCAAGCATGGCATTCGAGTCACGTGCATGTGAGAACCCCATGATGTAACACCCTAAAAACGGGTTTCGTAATCAAACCATGTTAATTTTAATGACAGGTAAAATACCGTTAGTGGTAAAAATTAACCCGGTAAATATTAAGATTTGAATGAATAAACCTAATATTAAATAAAAAGAAAATAAAAGCTTTTAAGGAAATAAAGTTCATAAGAAACCCGAGTTAACGGAACTTAAAAAAACGGGTTATGACTTCCCCGAACCCACTAAGTAACTAGGAATATCAACCTAGTTAGTTAAGTATTGTTAAGTCAATAAAGGAAATTTGAAATAGTTAAACCTTTTTAAAACCTTGGAAATTGAGGGACTAAAAGGGTTAAAAGTGGAAAAGGTTTTTAATTAAACAAAAACTAAAACCAAAACACACAGTGTGTGTTTTGGTCGATCATCAACAGGAGAAAGAAAAGGGTTCTTTCAAAAACTCTTAAAACCCACAAAATTCAACAAAATTGAAGAGGAATCAAGCTAAAAATTGGGACTTTAACTAATTTCGTGATCACCCAAGCTACGAGATCACAAGGTGTGTTGAATTTTGTTATTTGGTGATATTTTGAAATTCTGATTAACATTCATAAAACGAAATTCTGTGATGAATGTTGTATGCATGAGTGATATTGGGTTAAATTCATGTCTAGGAACAAACCCAAGTTGAAAACTTGATGTATTAGTGTTGAAAACTAGGAATTTGATAAACACCCATATATGTGTTAAGTGGGTTTTTATAACAATGTGATGAACACATGAATTTGATTGTTAGATTGTGAAAAACTAATGTTATGATGCGAGTCTTGAATTTTGTTTATGAATGCTAGACATAAGGGCTTGATTTTGATGATTGAAACTTGGTTAGAAGTTAGTCATGAACTAGACAAAAGATGTATAAAATTCTCTTGCTCGCAAGGTGTTCGGTAAAATACCTAAGTGAAATCGCGCGTCTACTCGTTTGAATGTAGAACTTGATTAGATTAGGAATTCGGATGAATGCCTAATAACATGATGAAACGGGTTTCACTTATAGATGAAAACCCATAGATTTTGCGTAATGAAAGAATAATGTGTATTTGATAATCAAGAGCTAAGTTAACTTAATGTTAATAATAACATGACCTTGGATTAAATATTAGTTAAAATGGTGGCCTAAGAATAGTTCTTATCGAGTAACTGGCGGAACGCCAACATGAGTTTGTCAAACTTAGTTGCTCCATTTCATATGCTATAAGGCGGTTTGACTTTTAAAAGTCAAACCGACCTATGATATGGTTCGGCAAGAAAAGTAGTATAAAGGTTCATATGGCATAAAGGTTATGATCTAGAACGACTAACCTAACTACCTTGTGAATATTATATGATAGTTTAACGCTTGACAAGCTAGGTGGAGGCTTGGGAAAGAAGCGGGTCAAACGGATCGAGTATGAGGAAAAAGAGCGTAATCGGATGCAAGGTATGTAAAAGCTTACACCCTTATCGTAAGATATTTATTTATTTATAGATTATAAATGCGACAAGGTTATATTCAAAATACGATTTTGACACGAAATAATACGGGTCAGAACGTATCAAAAGATGAAAAACCATGTTTAATGGTAAAAATTGGTGAAATGGTAATTGGGTCATGAGATGACATAAATAAAAAGAGATTTTGAATGGCTACTTTCTAAGTAAGTCTAAACGAACAAAAAGGGGTACATGTTGATTTAGTAAAGAATAAATGGATCAAAGTTGAAGTTTAAAACCACACCAAGTGGCATGAGCCATGTTGGGCAAACGCGTAAGAAACAGATTTAAGAGACCTAATTAATTGGTAACAAAAATCCGAAATGAGTTACTTAACGAAATGGTAAATAAATACCATTCAAATAAAAGCGCAAAAAATTTTGGTCATTTGACAATTAACGACTAATAAGTGTTTGTGAAGTTTTATGCACACAGGATAAAACGGCTTATGAATTAGCGATGCTATGAATTAGCAATTATTGAGACAAGGTATTAAAACGGGTCAATATGTTGATCCGAGTCAGGTATGCATAAATAAGTTTATAGTTAAAATTGCGATTTTGGTCAAATAATTAGTGAAAGTCCTTCATCGTAAAATGAGGGACTAAAATTGACCACAAAGCCCTTGAGGGGAAAACCGGGTAAACAATCCTTAGAAATTGTTTAGGAAATTGTATCATGATTATGTAATCCTTAGATATGTAGGAAAGTTATAGGCATAAACATTCGTGGGTCGAATGCTTAAAATGGGTCATTTGCGCAAAAATGACTAACCGAAAGGAAAGATTGGGGGTAATGGGTTCATTATGTTAAATCCACCACAAAAATAGTTGTGGTGGATTATAATTAGTTATTTAGATATGGGAATGCAAAGTGTAAAAGGGGAAGAGCGAGTTAATGCTTAAATGCACAAAATCCCCTAAACGGGTCAAATGGATTTATGCGCATCGCTTATGAATTAGACGCGTAATTCATAAAACAAAATTTTCGAACCCGAGCTATAAATTTTGTGTTAAATACATTGGCTTATATAATTGGATTATTTAGAAACAAGTTGGTGATTTTAAACTTGAACGGGTCAAAAGTCCTTATAAATCAATTTCAAGCCGAGAGCTTGAAATCTAATATCTTATGAGTCCAGATGTCGGACTTTAACTCCATGTGATGGAGAATTAAATTACGATCGCATAGGAAAAACAATCGTGTAAAACGGACTTATAAATTGAAAGTTATGCACATTTTGGTGTATGTTAAGTTAGTAGAAATTGAGCTGGGAGTCTGCAGCTCAAAATAACAAACCTTCTGTCGAAGTGGGTCTGTCGCGCCTCGCGATGGAAAAGTATTAAGCGGTCGCACCCCGCCACAAACTGTGGCGCCCCGCGAAAGCCAAGGCCAAGTCTGTCGCGGCCCTCTACAGACTACATAGCTGGCAAATTGATTTTTGTTTGTTGTTTGATTGTTTAGAACTTGATTTAAACTATTATTTAAGCATCAAAACTAACTTTTAAGTTGGTTTTGATCACAGGTAAATATCATGGGTTCCCGGATGAAGATCAAGCGCCATATAAGAACCGAACACACACGAAAAAGAAGCTTCCGCATGTTGGTTCGTCGTTATTCTAAAAGACGAACTCAATTACATTATGTTGTATTTTCTTTAAATTTGTAAAAGTTTTAATTTACCCGTATTTTCAAAGTGTATGTATTCATAATTACACGTTTATTTTCGTAAGATTAAATGAAAACCGCTTAATAATAGCAAGGGTCTTACACATGCATGCCTCATCGTCTTCCACCCTTTCACCTCCTATCTTTTCCCGACTCTTCAGACTAACCAGAGTACCAAAAGTCGGTCCGTTACTTGCCTGGGAGACACTCGTCGAAGAGCTTATCGGACCCGGGAAGGTTGGGGTCCAATCTTCATAAAATTCATGAACCCAAACTTTGAAGACTTGATCTTTCCAAGCAACGTCGAAGGAGAGATCCACTTTTTCCCCTGAATTAACTAGAATAGCCATTCTATCTTCCGACAGAATACCGTCTTTGATATCTGCTGATGACTTACTAATCAGTCTTCCACACCTTTCTCCTATTCGGTTAAAAACGTGTCTATCCTAGAGACATAACGGAACTCCTGTTACTCTAATCCAGGTGACTCGGTCGTCTACAGGTGCAACTCCTTCCCAAAGGTACTTAATAGAGAACCATTGCCTCCAGAACTCATAATTTCTCCAAAGGAACTCGTCAGCATCCGAAACTGAAGGGAAGGTTAACAGTATTTTTAACCCCCCCCCCCCGCCAAGTATCGCACCACTGCCCCAACCAAACATTCGTCTAGTAGGATGTCTCCCAAGTTTTCCATAACCGCCATGTCTTTTACTTCACCTATCAGGGATTTAAACTCCCATAATTTCTTCGCTTCGGTTTCCATGAGAGGTAAGTTAATTCTCTGGTTACCCTTATTACCCCAAGGATCATCCGGTGGTCTCGGGACGTCCCCATAATTCTTAGTTCCTTCAGGCTGAAGAGGCGCAATTTTTTTCAATTGGGTAGGTTGAGGACCCAATCTAGAGAAAACGGACTTGTGCTCTTCGGTGGCTTTCATCTTACTACCATCCCTGAAAAATCTAGCGAGGGATACATCCAGTACCGCCCCGTCTATTCTCACCTCCCTAATAACCTTCATCCATTCGTGAGGGTCCGTAACTTCCGAGAACCTAACGAATCCAAATTTGTTACCTCTACTGTCCTTCTTTCCTGGAATAAAGGCATCCGATAGGTTATCAAAGTGTTCGAACGCTCTCCATAATCTCGCTTTGGTGCAGTCCTCCGGAAGATTGGAAATGAAGAACGACGTGTCCATTCTTATCCCCGCCTCCCTTTCTTCGAACCACTTCTCTCTTCTTTTATCTTTCTTACTAAGGACCGTGTGCCAATCCTGCTGCTTCCTGCCTTTGGCTTGCTTCAAGTAAAGTTGTTCCTCTTCCTTTCCTTTTCTCAACTGTTGCATCTCGAAAGGGTCCAGTCTTGTTGCATACCATTTTTTACCCATGTCACCCTACCCGATCCCGCAGCCGGAATCACAGGGCTTTAAGAGGTTAATAGGATTCGTATCAATTAAGCTTAACTATCAAGATAGCCACAATCGATGACAGACCTACTAAGAAATCAAGACCTGAACTCAGACTCGGAATCCCAAAGAAAACACAGCAAGAAAGCCTAAAACGATCAGCCCTAGCACATGCTAACGATGCTCGTATCGAACAGTCCGAACAAGGAACCGTACAATCACAGGATGTTACACATGACTAGGGGTGGGATTGATTAGGATGAAACGGGGGGGGGGGGGGGGGGGGGAGGGAAGCAAGATGGGGGCAGGGATTGATGTTGAATTAATACACTTACTAAATAAATTTTTAGAATTTTGCTAGCAAAAGGTTTGTGGTCTACTAGTGTCATGGACTAATGTATATACATAATGATTTCTCTTAAAGTTAAGGATTTGAGTCCTACAACTAACAATAATGAAGGTTTAGGAGTAGAGTAACATGCGCTTTTACGTTCTGAAAGATGTGTGTGGTTCTAACAAAATCTAGATGTTTGTTTTTTTTAAAGGAAAATTTCATTCAAACAAACTCGAAAGGTCCTCAAAGCAAGGACCTACGTTCTCGATGTTTGTTTAGTTTTTTTTTTTTTTTTTTTTTTTTTTGGAAATGGCAGTTTGTTTAATTATTTAATAATTCAATTCAGTGTGTGGTTCTAACAAAAGTTGTTTAATTATTTAATAATTCAATTCAATTCGCACGTTTCAATAACTCGTCTATATCTGGTCCCCTCCACCCACCCACCCCACTTTGTTTTTATTCCCAGTCAATAATTTAACTGATTTATACACATAACATGGTCGGTGGCTTTTGCGCCACCGACGACACCCCAACTTCCAAACCTGTCACCACCACCCTCTTTTACTTTGAATTTCCGAAGCAACACCATTATCTTTCAAACTTGGCTAATACCACCCTTTGGCTTTGATTTTTCATTATCACCCCTCAGTTTTTACACATTTACATTACCACCCCTCTAGTTTTACATTTCCACCACCACTCACTCGTCTTTTACATATTTCTGCCACCACCCTTCTACTTTTACACTTTTCCTTTTTTTAGACTTTGTGTTTTTATGCTTTGGTCTATTACTTCATTTTTATACCCGCTTAACTTTAAAAAACTGCAAATGTAAGTTTGTAACCCCTAGACTACTACTCCTGCTTTTGCAAATGTCATCGTATTGTGTTTTACGAAATGTCTTAGGCATTGTATTTTACACTTCGTGTCTATCTTTGTGTTTTACACTTTTTTTGTAATTCTCTTTACGCATTGTGTCTTACATTTTTTTCAATTGTGTTTTACAAATAGCATCTTGTCTTAATACACGTTTCCACCCGCTGTCCGTCGCTGCAATGCGCGACGGCAAAAGTACTAGTTCTATCATAATTTAGTGTGTATAAATATCTGAAAATATATTATTAATTTTCTGATTCAAATAAATAAATCAAATCGCTATGCATGTTATATTATATCAGCAGATTATATTTTCTCGAGTATTTTACTAAATAACTACTAGATGTAAGCTTGTTCATTGTGATAGGGATATTGATGAAGCGAAAATTTTACAAGTTAAAACGTAGATAAAAATAAGCACATTGTCATGGTGTCATGGGCGGTTCTTAGTAGGCATATGGCAGGGCCACGACCCGGGCAAGTTTTTCGGCCGTAGTGCTAATTTTCCGTATTTCGATCGAAATTTTTTATATATACTATGTTTGGCCCGGGCTTGCCGGGCTTTTTTTAGTGTCCGTGTCTTTCGGCCATGGCACGTTCAACGGGCAAGATCCGCCACTGATGGTGTATTTCTGAACTTTAAATAAGAAGGGAAAATGGCCAACAAAACTGTGAGGTAGCTTTGATGAATTATCATGCGTTTTAAATGTAACCTTAAGCATGGTTGTAAAACAAGGTTTCCAAGGCCGAGTACTCTCCGAGTAGTTGGTACAAGGTAGGCTGCCCAGGCGACTTTCTCTAACTCCGCCTAATTACTCGGAATCAATCAAACGCGGTCAAACTCGGCCAAAATCGGATCTAATAGGTCAATTCGGGCCAAGTTTGACTTAAAAATAATAAAGCATAATTTATATGACTATCATATTGAATAATGAATTTCATTTTCACGTATTTTATTATAAATATTAGTAAATTTATGTTATTAGACATATATTTAATTTCCGAAAACTAATTTCTTTATAATTTAACAAGTCTGAGTACTTCCCGAGTACTCTCCGCCTATGCCGAGTACTCTCAACTCCCCGATCAACCGACTAGTGAGCGTCTAGCGACTTTTGCAACCTTGATCTTAAGTTAGCTATGGATTGTACGTTTATTCTTGGATGAAACAACTTTGTTCTCTATTTCTATTTGAGAGGCTCCTAAGAAAAATATATTTTATTTCCGCTGAGCTAAAATAATATGTGGATTTCTCGATCTAGTAACCTAAATACATATTCAATAGTTATATTTCTTCAATTTATTCACTACAAATCAAATCAAAACAAAAGTTGAAGTTTTAGTTACAATTACAAATTAGAAATCCATTTGTTTTAAAGTTGTAGGAGGGAAAAAAAACTTTAAAAGGCGTTGACGATTTGTTTAGTTGTGCTTCGATGACTTATACATTATTACGCATAACTCGGTTTTTGAATAACTTTTACATTGAAGTGTAAATAAAAAACACGTTGTAACGATTTATTTATAATTTAATAAAAGCATCATATCATAAAACAATTATAAGAGAAAAAAACAAAAAATAAATGAATAAATTATAAGGGTGTCATGTGTGAAAAGCTATATGGAGAAAAAAGGAAAATGTATAGCGTATAAAGGGTAATTTTAATCTAGGTATACTTTATTTTTTAATTATACCATATTTAAAAAAAAATCATTTTTACTTTAAAGCATCCACAACGCTAAGAGTGGGTTTGGTTATAGGCCTATCACCTCAGCACGCCAGATCATTCCAAACCTCAATCTCAAAACAATGTATTTGAGTGTGTGGTCCCCGTCACTCCCATCCAGAACAAGTTTATTGGAGCGGACCAGACCTTACATGTCACACCCCCAAAATCCACACGCGGAGTACCACCGCTTGGAGGCATGACTGACCAGGATCAAGCCACCAATCATATTGAACACATAAGTGAAATAGTAAATGTCATACATCAATACGATAGGCGTTTTCAAAACCAAACATAAACAAGTGTGTAGCGGAAGCAATAATGTAAAACCCAACATAAGTATAAGCACAAAATGTCATAATGTTGAACAACACATTCACGATCCATGTCCACAACGACCGTGCCTCCCGTGCAAGCTCCAAAAGCACCTAAGGTCCTGCAAGGCATGTAACAGAGAGTCAACAACTAGTTGAGCGAGTTCACAGTTGATAGTTCAGTCATAGTGTTCATATCGTAAATCGTAAGTTCGTTTAGTAATCATGTATCGTATATAATGGTATCGCGGCCCTCCAGGCATGTTTGCGAAGTTAAGTGGGGGTTTCCCATGTGTTCTCTAGACTATGTATATTTGTATCGCGGCCCTCCAGGCATGTTTGCGAAGATTAAAGTATAGTTCGCGGCCATTCCAGGCATGTTTGCGAAGATTGTTCTAGTATCGCGGCCGATCCCGGCGTGTGTGCGAAGAGAAGTATATGTATCACTAGTCTAGCAGTATCTACCATTAACCTTCCTCTCCCGAGGCCTATGGTATGTAATTCCGATAATTCTTAAGCGTAATTAATCAATCAACCCATTCCCAACCCCGGGAATCCCATGCCTTGGTAAGAGTGTGAACTCACCTTAGTTTGCTCGGTATGCTAAGTTAAGTGCTCATAATAAATCAGTCAAGTCCTATAGTGCACGTATACTCAATCAGTTCACGTTCGTAATATTTCACATGTAACTATCATCACAGTAATATCACAAAGTGTGTTTGGCAGTTAATCATACATCACATAACAGTTAATCACATGTGCACAATTCGTGTTTCACATAACAGTCTTTCACAGTTTATTATAGCATATTATCCAATAACATACTTAATACAGTTACTGACTTAGCATAGTTAATGAGCCATAACATGGTTGGATCAGAACTAACAGAGTTAACATATGTAACTGGATTAACAACCTAATGTAGTTAAGAACAAACAGAGTTACATACAGACAAGTTTAATAACTAACAGTGTAAATTAAATAAATAGAGTTAACAACTTAACAAGGTTAACAAACAATAAAAGTTAACAACTTACTAGCTTAACAGAGTTGACAACTAACTGCATCAAAAACTAACTGAATTAATAAACTAACAGATTAATTACAACACAGAACACAGGAGCCGAAAACACTATATATATTCGAAATCCCCTTGGCCGAAATCCCTTAAATTGGCGAAATCACATTTGGGCCGGACTCTTGGGCCAAAATCCCTTTGGGATTTCGTCAAACATGTGGGCCGAACACTGTTTGGGCCGAAATCACTTGAGTGCCGAAATCACCTTAGGTGATTTCGTTGGTGTGTGGATTTCGTTAGGTGGGGTGTTTTCGTTAGTATCATCATCATCAACAACAGCAGGTTTTAAATCCCCAAATCAAAACCAATCATCTCGACAGCTTCAGTAACAATCAAATGACCCAAACAATAAACACCATCGCACAGATTACTAAACCATTAAGATATCAAGACTATCATTAAATCCTCAGATCTTTCATAACATACAGATCAATACAAATCATACACTCATAATCATCACATACTACAAGTTCACTCATGATGTCCAGTAATCAAGTGATTCCAAATCAAGTAATCATAAGAAATCGATAACTAACCTAAGCAGCAAGGTGGTACTTCGATCGATGTGTGCCGTCGGATTTCACAAGGGAGCGAGAGAGAAAGAACGATGTATTTGGGGTTTGCCAAAGAAAAATAATAGTCCGCGTACAGGATAAGGATAAGGAACAACTATTTATCTAGTCATGAATGGGCCCAAAGCCCATTTGGTTTTCGTTGGCCTCTTACTGGACGAAAACACATAAGGTGTTTTCACTAGATAGTGTTTTCATGGGTAATAGTTTTCAGTAAGGGTTCCATCTTTATTTATAACATGCAAATTAATACAAAACCTTTTTATCATACACTCACATATAATAAATATTATGCATCCCAAATATAAAATATCAATCGAAATACGATTTAACGTTTTACAAATGTAATTGTTGCGAAACAACCTAGTCGTGTAAACAAACAACTTAAATAATTAACGCGAAATTTATGCAAAGATGGAATCTTGGAAACTCGAGTTGTCACATTATCCCCAACTTGAAAGAAATTTCGTCCCGAAATTTAGCACATGGTTACTGAGGAAGCTAGTTGTGTTGTATTGTATCCTGGTTTTCCTGGGGTGTCACATTATCCCCCCGTTGATTTGGAATTTCTGTAGTAGCTTCAGCCTCAGTAGTAGTTGCATTGTTTTCGAACAACTGGGGATATTTGAGTTCCATTTGGTCTTCTCGTTCCCAGGTAAACTCTGGGCCGCGACGGGAGTTCCAACGAACTCGAACAAGAGGTATTCTGGTGTTTTTGAGGACCTTAACATCTCGGTCCGTGATTTCAACTGGTTCCTCGACGAAATGCAACTATTCGTCGATAGTGAGCTCCTTCAAAGGAACTATGAGGGTCTCATCTGACAGACACTTCTTCAGATTCGACACGTGAAAGACGTTGTGAACTGCACTGAGCTCAGCTGGTAAGTTCAGTCTGTAGGACACTTTGCCTATTTTCTCTATGACTTCGAACGGTCCGACGTATCGCGGATTGAGCTTGCCTCGTTTGCCAAAATGAACAACACCCTTCCAGGGTGAAACTTTGAGTAGCGCTCGATCCCCAACCTGGAACTCGAGTAGTTTCCTGTCTTTATCGGCGTATGCTTTCTGATGGTCACGAGCTGCCGCCATGCGTTGTCGTATTAGAGCAATCTTTTCAGTAGTATCAACTACCATTTCTGGACCTGTGATCTGACTGTCACCCACCTCTGCCCAACAAAGAGGTGATCGGCATTTACGCCCGTACAATGCCTCAAATGGGGCAGCTTTAATGCTGGTGTGGTAACTGTTATTGTATGAAAATTCCACAAGTGGCAGATGTTTTTCCCAGCCATTGCCAAAGTCAATTATGCACGCCCGAAGCGTGTCTTCTAGAGTTTGAATAGTGCGCTCAGACTGCCCATCTGTCTGAGGATGATAAGCTGTGCTCATGTCTAAACGAGAGCCAAAGGATTTGTGCATTGCTTGCCACAGTTCTGAAGTAAAACGTGCGTCACGATCAGAGATAATAGAGGTGGGCACTCCGTGCCTCAAGACAACTTCTTTAAGGTATACGTCTGCTAGAGTGGAGAACTTATCCGTTTCCTTGATAGCCAAGAAGTGAGCAGACTTTGTGAGTCGATCCACGATCACCCAAATAGTATCATTTCCGCGCTGAGATCTAGGTAGGCCAGTAACAAAATCCATGGAAATTTGTTCCCATTTCCATTGTGGTATCTCAGGTTGTTGGAGTGGGCCTGAAGGTTTCTGATATTCCGCTTTGACTCTCGAACAAGTCAAACATTTGCTAACGTAAGTGGCTATGGGAGCTTTCATGCTAGGCCACCAATATGTAGTTCTGAGGTCGTGGTACATCTTATCCGAACCAGAATGTACTGAGTAGCGAGACTTGTGTGCCTCATCCATCACAAGCTCTCGTAGGTTGCCATAGTGTGGGACCCAAATGCGTCATGTTACATAGTAGGCGCTGTCTGCCTTTTGTTCTAACCGTTGCCTTGAGCCGCGTAGGGCTTCAGCCCTGACGTTTTCTGGTTTCAATGCTTCTACCTGAGCATCTCGTATCTGTGAAGGAAGACTAGACTGAATAGTGAGTTGTAACGCTCGTACACGCCTAGGTGTCGTATCCTTTCGACTGAGGGCATCGGCCACCATATTGGCTTTGCCCGGAGGGTACTTTATGGCACACTCGTAATCGTTCAGTAGCTCGACCCATCTACGTTGTCGCATGTTCAATTCTTTCTGCTTGAAAATATACTCAAGACTCCTGTGATCGGTGTAGATGGTGCACTTAGTGCCATGTCGCCATATCTTGAGCGCAAAAACAACAGCTCCCAGCTCTAAATCATGTGTAGTGTAATTCCGTTCGTGAATCTTAAGTTGGCGCGAAGCATAAGCAATAACTTTATCCCGTTGCATCAACACACATCCAAGACCTTGGATGGATGCGTCACAGTAGACTACAAAATCGTCCGTGCCTTCAGGCAATGAGAGGATAGGTGCGCTACAAAGTCTATCCTTTAAGTGCTGAAACGCTGTTTCCTGTGTATTACCCCAACAGTAAGCAACACCTTTCTGTGTCAGTAATGTGAGTGGCTGTGCAATCTTGGAGAAGTGTTTGATGAACCGTCTGTAATAACCCGCCAAACCCAAGAATTGGCGTATTTCGGTTGGTGTACGAGGTGCAGGCCAGTTCTTGATCGAATCTACCTTGGATGGATCGACATGAATCCCATCCTTGTTCACCACATGGCCTAGAAAGTGGACTTCACGAAGCCAGAAGTCGCATTTTGAAAACTTGGCGTACAGTTGTTCCGTTCGAAGGAGTTCCAAAATAAGTCGTAAATGCTGCTCGTGTTCCTCCTGACTCTTCGAATAGATCAGGATGTCATCGATGAAAACAATGACGAACTTGTCAAGATAAGGTTTGCACACCCTGTTCATAAGATCCATGAAAACCGCAGGCGCGTTCGTTAGCCCGAATGGCATGACCAAAAACTCGTAATGGCCGTAGCGAGTTCTGAATGCTGTTTTGGAGACCTCCTCGTCCCGGACTCTCAATTGATGATAGCCTGACCTCAGGTCAATCTTCGAGTAATAGCTCGACCCTTGCAACTGATCGAATAAGTCGTCGATGCGTGGAAGTGGATAGCGATTCTTCACGGTCACCTTGTTCAGTTCGCGGTAATCTATGCACATACGAAAGGTACCGTCTTTCTTCTTCACAAATAATACTGGAGCTCCCCAGGGCGAAGAGCTAGGACGTATGAAACCCTTTTCCAAGAGTTCTTGCAATTGCTTAGACAGTTCTTCCAGTTCAGTTGGAGCTAAGCGGTAAGGCGCTCGAGCTATGGGTGCTGCCCCTGGAGCTAGCTCGATCTGAAATTCAACCTGGCGATGGGGCGGTAGCCCAGGTAACTCTTCAGGAAACACTTGAGGAAAGTCGCGTACTACAGGAATATCCTCAATCTTTTTCTCTTTCTTCGATGTATCAGTAACAAGTGCTAGTATTGCGGTGTGGCCCTTTCACAAACACTTCTGAGCCTTCAAGAAGGAGATGATGCCACTCACGACACCACTCTTGTCGCCTTGAACTTTGAGAGGTTCCTTACCAGTACGGGGAATACGAATGATCTTCTCTTTGCAAAGAGTCTCTGCTCGATGTTGAGGTAGCCAATCCATACCAATATCGATGTCGAAACCATCACAACGTTGGGGTCATTCCTAGTATCACCCTTACCAATCACGAACACTCGACCCCTGGCACCATTGCCATCGTTATTACCCCCATTGTTGCCTCCATTATTGTTCCTGTTTCCTTGGTTGTGGTTCTGATTCTGGTTCAACTGTGGGCAGTGTCTTTTGAAGTGACCTTCAGCACCACCTGATAACCTCCCTTGTTACCCTGCTATTGCTGCTGATTCTATAGATCTTGTGGCTTTTGTTGTTGGTTTCGGTTCGCAGAACGTGAGTTTCTACCATCTTTGGCTCCATGACCAAGCTTGTTACATCATTGACAATGATTTCGGTTGCACTGCCCGCTGTGGTGCAAGTTACATCGTTTGCACTTAGGGTGGTTTCCACAGATTACCATGCCCTTGACTACTAAAAGGTTGCTGACCAGGACTTTGGTTGTCATCGATCTTTCGCTGCTGTACCTGGGACGGAACCGTAGTCGAACCCTTGCTAGGGATTCCATCCCACTTTCATTTGTTGTCACTGGGGGTAGCAGAAGTAGTTGAAGTAGTAGTAGTAGTAGTAGCGCTGATACGTTTAGGCAGCCCGCCCTGTTCTACTGCCTGATCGGCGAGGCGATGAGCTAGCTTGACGATCTGTTGAATGGTGTCAAGATTCGCTGAGGTTACATGTCTTTGAATCTCTGGCACTAGTCCCTTGAAATACAGTTCAATACGCTTGATTGGAGGGTCCGCCATAGTTGGACACAAGATGGCCAGCTCGTTTGACCGTTTCGTATATGCTTCAATTTCCGATCCCGTCATCTGTAAATTGTAGAACTCTACCTCCAGCTTGTGAATGTCATCACGGCTATAGTATTTCTCTTTGATCGTTTCTTTGAAATCGTTCCAGGGTGTGGCGTTAGCAACTGCCAACCCTAACATCTGAACTTGCGCCTTCCACCAAGTCAGCGCAATGCCTTCTAGAATACCAGTGGCGTACTTCACCCTGCGAGCCTCAGGGCATTCACACATCTCAAATACTGACTCAAGCTTTTCAAACCAATGGAGGAGTCCAACTGCTCCCTCCGTGCCACCGAATGTAGTAGGACGACAGTCCATGAAAGTTTTGAAGGTGCACACAGGTGACTGAGCGTTCTGACCTGTCGTGTGCGTAAGATTAAACATACTTGAGCAAGAGTGTTGATTTACGAGAGTAGGATCTAAAGATCCTAGAGTAAGTGGTGATGGCAGGTTACACCTCCTGCCTGGGCAGCTGCGAGTGCTGCAGTAACTTGTTCAGTGATCGAAGCCGCCAACTGGGCTTGAGTTAGGTTAACGCGTCCACTCATGATCTTGATAGCAAATGCAACGTATGTGAGAGAGGTTCGCGAATAGTGCGATGACAGAAGAGAGTAAGAACACAAGTGTTCTCAAGCAGTAATGAATAGTAGGCAATGTAATCTAAGCATACCACGAGCAAAGTTCTATGTAATTCTAGCATGTAGGCAATAAACATAAACCTTATTACCTAGGATGTTGAGTCTTGCACGTGGAGCGAGGCGTCGTTGTGGATCGTTGAGCACTGTACTGGTTATAGTCTGGTTTTAATAAAAAAAACGTTTTCCCCTTATTAAAACCGAGTTCTCTATAACCAATGGCTCTGATACCAATCTGTCACACCCCCAAAATCCACACGCGGAGTACCACCGCTTGGAGGTGTGACTGACCAGGATCAAGCCACCAATCATATTGAACACATAAGTGAAATAGTAAATGTCATACATCAATACGATAGGCGTTTTCAAAACCAAACATAAACAAGTGTGTAGCGGAAGCAATAATGTAAAACCCAACATAAGTATAAGCACAAAATGTCATAATGTTTAACAACACATTCACGATCCATGTCCACAACGACCGTGCCTCCCGTGCAAGCTCCAAAAGCACCTAAGGTCCTGCAAGGCAAGTAACAGATAGTCAACAACTAGTTGAGCGAGTTCACAGTTGATAGTTCAGTCATAGTGTTCATATCGTAAATCGTAAGTTCGTTTAGTAATCATGTATCGTATGTAATGGTATCGCGGCCCTCCAGGCATGTTTGCGAAGATTAAAGTATAGTTCGCGGCCATTCCAGGCATGTTTGCGAAGATTAAAGTATAGTTCGCGGCCATTCCAGGCATGTTTGCGAAGATTGTTCTAGTATCGCGGCCGATCCCGGCGTGTGTGCGAAGAGAAGTATATGTATCACTAGTCTAGCAGTATCTACCATTAACCTTCCTCTCCCGAGGCCTATGGTATGTAATTCCGATAATTCTTAAGCGTAATTAATCAATCAACCCATTCCCAACCCCGGGAATCCCATGCCTTGGTAAGAGTGTGAACTCACCTTAGTTTGCTCGGTATGCTAAGTTAAGTGCTCACAATAAATCAGTCAAGTCCTATAGTGCACGTATACTCAATCAGTTCACGTTCGTAATATTTCACATGTAACTATCATCACAGTAATATCACAAAGTGTGTTTGGCAGTTAATCATACATCACATAACAGTTAATCACATGTGCACAATTCGTGTTTCACATAACAGTCTTTCACAGTTTATTATAGCATATTATCCAATAACATACTTAATACAGTTACTGACTTAGCATAGTTAATGAGCCATAACATGGTTGGATCAGAACTAACAGAGTTAACATATGTAACTGGATTAACAACCTAATGTAGTTAAGAACAAACAGAGTTACATACAGACAAGTTTAATAACTAACAGTGTAAATTAAATAAATAGAGTTAACAACTTAACAAGGTTAACAAACAATAAAAGTTAACAACTTACTAGCTTAACAGAGTTGACAACTAACTGCATCAAAAACTAACTGAATTAATAAACTAACAGATTAATTACAACACAGAACACAGGAGCCGAAAACACTATATATATTCGAAATCCCCTTGGCCGAAATCCCTTAAATTGGCGAAATCACATTTGGGCCGGACTCTTGGGCTGGACTCTTGGGCCGAAATCCCTTTGGGATTTCGTCAAACATGTGGGCCGAACACTGTTTGGGCCGAAATCACTTGAGTGCCGAAATCACCTTAGGTGATTTCGTTGGTGTGTGGATTTCGTTAGGTGGGGTGTTTTCGTTAGTATCATCATCATCAACAGCAGCGGGTTTTAAATCCCCAAATCAAAACCAATCATCTCGACAGCTTCAGTAACAATCAAATGACCCAAACAATAAACACCATCGCACAGATTACTAAACCATTAAGATATCAAGACTATCATTAAATCCTCAGATCTTTCATAACATACAGATCAATACAAATCATACACTCATAATCATCACATACTACAAGTTCACTCATGATGTCCAGTAATCAAGTGATTCCAAATCAAGTAATCATAAGAAATCGATAACTAACCTAAGCAGCAAGGTGGTACTTCGATCGATGTGTGCCGTCGGATTTCACAAGGGAGCGAGAGAGAAAGAACGATGTATTTGGGGTTTGCCAAAGAAAAATAATAGTCCGCGTACAGGATAAGGATAAGGAACAATTATTTATCTAGTCATGAATGGGCCCAAAGCCCATTTGGTTTTCGTTGGCCTCTTACTGGACGAAAACACATAAGGTGTTTTCACTAGATAGTGTTTTCATGGGTAATAGTTTTCAGTAAGGGTTCCATCTTTATTTATAACATGCAAATTAATACAAAACCTTTTTATCATACACTCACATATAATAAATATTATGCATCCCAAATATAAAATATCAATCGAAATACGATTTAACGTTTTACAAATGTAATTGTTGCGAAACAACCTAGTCGTGTAAACAAACAACTTAAATAATTAACGCGAAATTTATGCAAAGATGGAATCTTGGAAACTCGAGTTGTCACATTACATCCCCTTCACCTCCAATGCATGCCTTGGTCTAGTTTGTGGGTTTGGAATTGTCACACCCCAACCGATGGCGGAAACATCGGGGCGCGGCATTGAGCAAAACAGATTGTCCAAGAGTTTTTATAACAACTATAATTACCAATTATTTAAGCATCACGTCCCATACCATGACATAATAAGCAACACAGTTATTACAGACAAGTAGTTCTCAAAGACACATAAAAGCTGTTCCGACAACTCAGATTTAAATTGTTTGTTTCTAGACTCTTCCTACTTGATTCCACAAAAGCAAGCATCCTAGCATCTCAAACACCTGTCACATACGTTAAAATAGAGGTCAATACACATAGTGTAAAGGTGAGCATAAAAGTTTAATAGTATAATAGTAGCGAAAGCGATTTACGCATAACCAGCATGTAACATGTATAATGTGAAGCGAGTAGGTTATCGACAATGAAATATGCACAGACGTGACTGTGAGTTGTAGAGTGCGCAACACATATCACCACTGTGACACGTGAAGAAATACCCTTAGCAACCCCCGTCCACGACAGGTGCTGAGTCCAAACTATAGTACTATCGTTGCTAAGGTGTCAGGCAACAATCACTGTGTAAACATAACATACAAGCATTCATCGAGTAACACGTATAACATGCATTAGAGGTCAGCGTATAAAAGTGTTTGTGTTGTGTGATCGATGTGATTTGATATAAGTAACGTATGTAACACCCAAAAGTGCCTAAAGCAAAAAGGGATCGAGTATACTCACAGATCCTGTTTAGTAAATAAACACTCTCTTGGATTGAAGGGAGCGCTGGAGAGTTAGCCTGATTACCGAACGATAGCATAAACGGTGAGCAGCACGTAAAACGATGTAAGTGGGCTGGAGTGACGAAGGGTCATCCGGTCGGATGACAATCCAAACGGATGGTCATTCGATCGGACGACAATCCGTTCGGATGGCCATTCGGTCGGATTGTCCTTCATTTGGGATGGATGTGTTTGTGTATGATGGCTTTGAAGTTTTCATTGTAGCATTTTGAAAAAAGGGAAATCTCTCTACCTTTCAGGTCGTCCGGTCGAAAGGTCGTTCGATCGGATGGCAATCCGTCCAGCGAGACATTTCTCAGAGAACAAGTTCACAGCAGGATTGTCATTCGATCGAATGGTCTTCCGATCGGATGTCAATCCTTTAGAAACTGATGATCTTTGAAAATTATGGAAATGTTTAAGTGTGGAAGATTTATGTGTCGTCCGATCGGATGGCAATCCAATCGGACAGCAATCCGTTCGACAGTCTGGTCGTTTTGAAAACTTGAATGTTATGTTAGGTTTGAAAAGTTTGCGATTTGATCGAGACGGTATGCCACAAGTTAAACAACGGAAACCCCGCCAAGTCCAGACTATCTGAACAGATGGGAACCACCCCAGTCCGATCAGTTAACTGTTCGTGATGGTTTGTTCATGTTCAACCCGAAATTGGTTGTCTCTTTGATAGGAATCAGATCTCGAACCGACACTTCTCTAGGAAACGAGTAAAAGGCCTGAATGAGTTCTGATTCCATCGGTCTTGAGTGCATTGAGTGTAAAAGAGTTGAAAGAAAGTTATGAACCCATCTTTCAATCCTTTTACCCATGAAAATGTTTAGATCTATGCAAAAATAGTGTTGAATCATGTTGAAATCCTTTAGATCTGAGTTGCTCTTGGGGAATGAGGCCAAAACTTGAAGTTCATAAGAACCCCATGATGACATCATCTTAGAACACCTCAAACCAGTGGATTTCATGGTTAAAAGTTAAAATTCAAAGGTGAAAATGATGAAGGAGTGTGTGTAGATGATAGATGTACAAGCTTTGAGGAAGAAACTTACAAGAATTGCGAGAAATCGAGAGAAAAGAGGGTTGGAGGCGCTGGTCGAATGAGAGAGCTGTCACATCAGTGATGTGACAGGAGGTATTTATAGGATTCCAATAGAGGAAAGGTGTGCACAAGTGACGGATCGGATGGCAACCCGATCGAATGGTCATTCGATCGACTGGTTGCCGCGAGTTGGTTTTCGTGTTTTCGTTTTGTGCGTTGAGCGTTGCGATGCGTTTCGAGTAAATGATGCGATAATATTACCCATTAGTTACACAAGTAACCTAACTACTAAATCTCACAAAAGTAATTAGTAAATCTCGAGTTTGCGATGAGATTGCGTTGCGATAGAGTTGCGATTGCGATTAAACACCTCAACATAAACATAACATGCACAAGTAACACATAATAGCACACATACGTAAAACAATATCCATAACCTATAATTCGAGTTGCAATGAGATAGGGATTCGATTGGCGATAAGTCGATTAGCGACGAAACTGCGATTAGATAGCGATTTATTAACAAGTACTCCACATAATACAACTAAAGTGACTTAAAATAGAGTATCGATTACAAATCAAGAAGTACAATCAATAATTAAGCAAGGAGTGACAGATCGCAATTAGCAATCTTTTCTTCCTTTGACTTTGACTTCAAAAGTGCGGGTTGTTACAGGAATTTTGGACGTGGTTTGGTATTGAAAATGCTCTTATAATGAGCATTGCTAAATTATTTTTAGCACATAGCATTTTAAGGGTTGATCATTATGGTGCCTAACCCCACTACAAGATGTGTCTAAGTTGTATTCAAATAGTTGTGAATGCATTATGTCATAGTTAATTGTATAGGAGTGTCAAATGTGTCGGGTTTGTAATGTTTAGGACCTCTCGCATGAAAGGACCTTTCGTACGAGAGGGACACCTGTCGTCCCAAAGTGCCTGTCACACATAAATGTCCTCTCATTCCAATGAGTTCGTGCGACAGGGGAAGCCTATAAATAGGAGGCTTGGGACTTGTCATTTAGAACTTTGTATGTGTCAGAGGGGAAATTCTGTCCATTTGGTTTCGTGATTTTGTACTATCAAATATTCAATAGAAACCAGTTTAATTAGAGAGTTCTTGTGTTTGTCAACTTCATACATGGATTCCGCACATGATATGGAGATTATCTGACTGGGCGGAGCATTTGGAGACCCAAAACGGTCCTCACAAGTGGTATCAGAGCTTGGAGGCCGGTTTCAGTAACGGATAACACAAGATATTGACCGATTTGAGCAGATTTGAAACTGATTTCATTCAATTTCACATCATATCTTTTCTACTTCAACTCTTTTTACTTAAAACTTAAAATTAACTTCGAACTTATGGACAAATTGTGCTGAAAATTGAACATATTGTGTGAAAACATCTAAATTCAAACCCTTGAACAGATCTTAGTTGGAACTAAATCTATGAAAAATCTTGAAAATGTCAAAATACGCAACTTAGGAGTTCTGTGTGATTTGGGATAACTAAAAAATAGAAACACCTATTTTACAACAATCAACCACATAGTATATCAGTTTCTAAACAATGGAGAGAAAACTTATTTCAAACAATGAAGAGAAAACTTATTTCAACAGAATCTTAGAATTAAAAACTTACGGTTCAAAATAAACTTCTAAAGATTTGAAGCAACTTTAAGGCTTCTTGTTTCTCGTTGACACCATGCACTAAAACAAAGGCTCTTCACTATAGATCTAAACCAAAGAAATATCCAATATACCTCATCACCAATTCCTCGTAACAAAATGTTAATTCCATCAAAAGCAACGGACCACCTGCAACATCAAACCATTTCCTACACCCATTGTTCATCTATTACCATTATGTGCCACCTAAATCTTAAAATAAACGAATATTTCCTTGGTTTTCGTTTACCCAGCTATCAAATTGAATGTTTCATTGAGTTTAAGCATCTTATTTTATATGGTAATTTTCTAGTTTTGCCCACATCAATACAGAAATAAAAGCTTAACATAAGTATTTCATAATCAAAATATAAAAAAGACGAATGTTGTTTGAGACCGTGATGATAAACGAAAGAAGTCGATACCTTAATATGAGTCATATCCACCAGCATCAGTCATCTAACCACACATAGGGTTCTCGGCAACCGATCATCGCCAGCCGGAACCATAGTAACTCTGATCTCTAACCACACATAAATAATAAACCAACAATTATATAATTTTTTTGCAATAATAATATTAACACACACACACACTGAATCAATGAATTGTTTACCTTAAAAATTTGGGGAGAGAGAGCCGAATCAAGGAGGCGATGATGAGAATGAAATCCACAATAGCAAACAAAGTAGATCAAAAAGTGATGCCAGAAGAATAGCACTTTTGTCTTCCATGTATCTCCGGCGACCTTGCTACACGAAAAATCCCATCTCACGTTGTCTTTCCTCTCTCCGATGCACATCACCCTAAGGTTGATTCCTTTTATGATTACCCTTCTCAAGAACCCTAAAATCTGCTTCAATAAGTGATTAGATCGGAAGTACTCAACAAAATTTATGTTTTCGAGTTCTTCATCGAATTACATAAGCAAAGATGGAGAAGAAAAGCAAAAATAGAGAAGAACCATACCTGCTTGTTGTGATCTAGGGTTTTGATACGGCAGAGAGGAATCCAGATATGCAGATGATTGCATAACATACAGGGTTTTTTATTTGAAAAAAAAAGAGAGAAAAGAATCCGGTTTATAATTGATAAAGGAAACGAATTCATAATTTTGGAGAATGGTTGGAACTTATTGAAAATTGATTGGGGTTTCCTAATTGAGGACACAAAATAGGTGGTTTGGAAGAAGCGTATGTGAGAAGAAAACAATTACCTCTCAAATTGAATTATCTTGAAAAGGAGCAATGCCACATCATCAATTAATGTCATAAGATATTGACATGTAACTAAGTTATTTTGCTTTAGTATAGGAGATAGATAATGTAATTTAGATTTCTTAGATTCGTAGTTAAATATTATTTACATTTTTTAGTTCGGTTTCTTAGATTCGTTAGTTAAATTTGTAACAACCCGTACTCTCGTTGTCGAGAGAAGGGTATTTTAGTAACGCGCGTACTTATTAATATCTGTACTACTACTACTATTATTATTATTATCATTATTATTATTATTATTTACGAAATAATAATAATCCGCGACGAGAGTTTTATTTATTTACGCATCTAGTTAAAATAATCGGGCATGTTTGTTTTAGCTAGACACTTAATTTGAAATCCATACACTTGGATTAGGCCCAACCTAACAAACCTAAAACCCTACCCTTTATATTTATCCTAAACACCCCACCCCTCTCATAATTTAAATACACAAAACCCTAAAATTCTATGTAACATCCGACAAAATGGAATTCCAAAATCCGACCCGTTTTGAAATTCGAATCCTAACCCTTAAACCATGGGAATTTTTTGCGCGAATAAAATAACCATTTAAGGGATTATTCTTTAATTTAATTCATTTATTGATTTATTTATTTATTTGTAAGCTAACTAAGTTAAAAAGAGATTATACAAGGACTTTGTGTAAAATTTTGGAAACTTTAAAAAGTACCAGAACCGGGACTCAAACCCGGGTTCCAACCCTCACAAATGCACACAATTACCACTACATCGGTTAGATTACTTAGACTAGTGGGTATGGAGAGTCTCATTCTCAAGGGGATGGGTCGCCACGTCACCGCCGTAAGCTCGGCTTGGAGGGGATGGACCTAGGGGGTGGGGGATGAGGGGTAAGATCAAATAAAAAGTTAATTTTCCTTAAGTAGGATGAGAATGAATCTTAACCATTCATTTTTCAAATCAATGGTTAAGATGAAAGGGTAGGAGAAAGAAGGAGAGTAAGGGTATCTTGGGAAAATCATATTTATGAACTTTCTCTCTCCACATGCAAGGCACATGCATATTCCACCCCCATTTTTTAAACGTTCATAACTTTTTTATACGACATTATTTTTTCATAAAAATTTCACCGTAAAATCGAGCGTCTTTTTATCTTTAATTTGAGTACCATATTGCTATATAAAATATGAAGACTAAAAAAACCCACTTAAATGTGTTGTATTTCTATGTTATATAAGATTTTTTTGTGCTGAATTTTTGTACTATATTTTTGTGCTAATTTTTTTGTGTTGAATTTTTTTATCTTAAATTTTTTTTTCTCAATTTTTTTTTGCTGGATTTTTTTGTACTACATTTTTTTGCTGAATTTTTTCGTGCTATATTTTTTTGTACTAGATTTTTTTGTACTACATTTTTTGTGCTATATTTTTTGTACTAGATTTTTTGTGCTATATTTTTTGTACTAGATTTTTTGTGCTAGATTTTTTGTATTAGTTTTTTTTTGTGCTAGATTTTTTTGTACTAGATTTTTTTTTTTGTATTTTTAAAAAATAAAAAGGGTGCCACATGTCATTTTCACTCCTATTTATAAGGACCAAAATGCCCTTCATTCCTATTTATTAGGAGTGCCACATATCATCATCATAATCCTTCTTAGGCTACTTAGGCAAAATCCACTTTTTAGTGGATCCTTCCCCTGGGGGTTGAACCCCTTTATATATATATATATATATATATATATATATGTATATGTATGTATGTATAGATGTGTGTGTGTGAGGAGAGAGAAATGGAGGCCCGGCGAGATCGGCTGTGAGCGGACGAATTTGACAGAGCTGGGGGGTGGACTTTTTGGGGCGGCGGCGGGAGGACGAGGCTGGGGACGAGCCCCATACCTTCTAGTCTTAGCGATGTGAACGCATTTAAATTCCCTTTAAGCCGAACATAGGAATGATGTTTTAAACAACTTTGCCGCCCAAAGATGATAACAGCCAAGGTATTAGCTGTGTTTCCATAAAACGTTAATTGATCCTAATTCGTGTTTCTATTCTTGTGTTAACTTTGAACCTGGACACAATTCAAACCCATAATCATTCTCAAAATCGGAAACATCAAAAAATTCCAAAACAAGAATTGGAAAGTAATAATCATTCAAACCCAACCTCCCTCTATCTCCCATAATCATTCACAAGCAGTTTATTTTGACACTCTCACACAAACCCAACATCCCTCTATCTCCCTCACTCTCTATCGCATAACTTGAAGCCGCCGGAATTCAAAGATCTCACCGGAGAAAAAAAAAAGAAAAGAAAACGAAGTTCGTCCGAAATCGGAGTTCGCCGGAGTAACAAACGTCTCTGGAAAACGTCGAGTGTTTACATTTCGGTATACTTGTTTCCCCCTATCAACTTATTTGTCTTATTTATACATATATAAAGGGATTTCTTAGAACAAGCAAAAAAAAAAAAGGGAAAAAAGAATATGGTTTATCCGTTTTAGAAATTATTGGCTGTGATTTCACAATAGCCCAACCATATACATGAAATTGAATAACGAATAATGAGAGTTGTCATGTGCAGAACACTTATTTGTTTTAGAGTAAACTTTCGCTTTTTTCCCTGTGGTTTGGTCGTTTTAATGATTTTGTCTCAATCCTTTAAAAGTAGTTATTTTACTCCTTGATCTTTCTAACTTATCACCATTTTGCTCCACGCCTCAAACACCATCCATTTCCACCATTAATTCCTGGTCACATGCCCCTCACATTAGGGGCATTTTAGTCTTTTTCCATCCTCTCTCATAAAACAACCAATCATCTTGTTTACTTTTAAAACCCTAACTTGTCACAATCTTATCTTCTTCTAGATCTATTGAAGCTTAAAATCTGGCATCTCATTCTCACCATTTATCTATCTCTTTATCACCACCCAGCACAACCAGTCGCCACCGACACCTCCGGCTGCCACCACCACCATCTATCTCTAATTCAAAACCAGATCTAAAAAGGGGATTAATTCCCAAAACTGCCGGACAAAGTCACATAGATCTAAAACCAGATTCGGTTCACACACACAAAGTTCTAAAACAAACCACCGATGAAGACGCGGATGGGAGCTGGTTGTGCTTGAACAAAACTCTAAAACTCACACACAAATCTGGTGATAGCTATCGTCGTCATTGCAGCCGCTAGACAGATTTAGTGATAGGGGTTTGATGTTCACATCTAGATTTTGGTGGTCCGATGGTTGGTGGTGGCGGCGACACATGGTGGTGGTGCTCAGTTTGTGGTGAGAAATCAATGAAGAAGATGGTGAGTTTATCATAGAGGGGGATAGAGTGGTGGTGGTGGTTGAAGGTAGTGGCAGTGGCTGATGGTAGTTGAAGGTGGTGGCAGTGGTAGATGTTGGTGGCAGGCGGTGGTAGTCTACGGTAGTTCGTTACAAGGAATCTGCTGAAATTCAGGATTTTTTTTACAACTGCAGTTTAGTTGGACAATTTGATTTGTTAGGGGCTGTTTGGCTAAGCTTATTTTAGTGACTTATATACTTTTTGAAAAGTTAAAAGGTGTTTGGGTTAGCTTATTATGTGAGAAGAATAAGAAAATAAGTCATTCCATTATGACTTATTTGCTTTTCAAATAAGCAAATAAGTAAATAAGTCAAAAAAATAAGCTTAGCCAAACAGCCACTTAATATCTGAAAAAGAAACAAAGAGATCAGAATTGCTGACTACAAATTAGTTTCAAGAAGAAAGAGTTTAGATGGGTATTGAAAATTGATGTATGCATGGGAAAATGAAGTTAACGAGGATAAATGGAACACGAAAATCCAATTAATATCGACTTGATTTCTATATATTTTAAACTCAAGTACTTGTGATTTCGATTTCAAGTCCAATTAGGGATGGCATTGGGTCGGGTATTTATAATCCCAAACCCATACCCGCTTGTAAAATCGTGTTCCATACCCGACCCAATACCTGTTAGGTATTTGTCGGGTAATTACCCGTCGGATAGCGGGTATACACGCGGGTATCGGGTATACCCATTAATTTGTTAAAATATTTACGTTGGGGTTTCCAAATACATTTTTTTACAATTATAATTATTATATATTTAATTTATACAACTATTATAAATTAAAAATATACATTTCAAAATATAAGTTTTATCATAAATTAATAATAACTTTATAATACTTATATATTTATATGTATATACTTCACAACATACAATATATGAATACTGTTATCAAATAAATATATTAAAAGAAAATTTATTTTTTTCACATTATGAACATACTAAAATAAATCACCAATAGACAAGGGTTAATGAAAAATATAAATATAAATTAAAAAATCTGGGTATATAGTTCGGGAAAACGGGTATGTGGTTTTGGGTAATCGGGTCGGGTATCACCTAATCTCATGCCCGACCCATACCCACGAAAATTTTTAAAACTAATCACATACCCGGCCCATTACCCGTCGAGTATCGGGTTTACCCGTCCCATTTTTGTCGAGTTTCGGATATACTCGTCGGGCTCAGGTATTTTTGCCATCCCTAAGTCCAATCACTGAGATTTGTTTATGTTTGGTTATAATATATAAAATAATTCATGTATATAGATAAGAAGAGAAAAATGGATTTAATGAATTAATAATATAATGAAAAAGATTAAAAGTTTAAATTGTAAAAGACTGAAATACCCCTCATGTGAGGGGCATGTGACCAGGAATTAACGGTGGAAATGGATGTCGTTTGAGTAAAATGATTATTTTTAAAGGATTGAGGTAAAATCATTAAAACGATCAAACCACATAGAGTAAATAGAAGTTTACTCTTTGTTTTATTTCCTTCATACATAAAAAAAAATTCATCTATTCGAATTTTTGAAACAATAGTTGGATGGGTTGGTTCTGGGTTTGTTATAATGAAGAAGAATACATGCGGGTTACATTTAAAAGAAATGATAATTCAAATCATAGACAAAACTGATCTCAGTCGAGTGGTTATGGTTGTTGTCACCAAACAAAAGGACGCAGGTTCGAACCCGGACCCCTTTATCGTCGCTGCCTTTATTTTCTTTAATTTGTTTTATCAATCAAGAGTATGAATCAACTCAATGGGTTAGAAATATGTCCTAGTGGTAGGGACGTGTGCACACAAGCAAGAGGTCATGACTTTGATTCCCATTAAGGGCGGTTTTGGCCAATTTTTAGGCTCAATTTTTAAAATCCATTTTGTTTCTTTTAACCTTTAAATTATATATAGAGTAAAATGCACGGATAGTCCCTGTGGTTTTGCAAAGTTTTAGCTATAGTCCCCAGATTTTGGAAATTACACTCATAGTCCCTGTGGTTTGACAGTTTGTTACGCGGATAGTCCCTGGAGTGGATGGGGTTAGTTTTCTCAGTTAAGTTGGTGTAAAATGACTAAAATACCCTTAGGATTAAATTAAAACATTAACCCTTTAAACCCTTGTATCTCTTTCATCTCACGCACACACAAACACTCACTCACCAGTCACCACCATCTGCCGCCACCACTTACACCAGCCGTCACCACCTGCCACTCCACCACCATCAACATCTCTACCACCTTAATTCCCTCATCCATTTCAGAACTCATCGTCAACCACATTTAAAGAGAGAAACGACAAGAGAGGGAGACAAATCAATCAGGAGAGAGAGAGACAGATCAATCAGAGAGAGAGAGAGAGAGACGCATAAAAGGCCCTAGAAGATGGTTGGAGACGGTGGTAACTGTAGCAGTGGTCGGATCTATCTGCAGCAGCGATGGATGGATCTGATTTGTTCATAGGGTTTCCAGTATTGGTGAACAGGAAGGTGATGATGGGTGCTAATGTTAACATAAAAGGTAAATTCAGTCGATTAACAGGTTAAGGGTTGAATCGGACAAGGGTTGATGGAGGTGAGTGGCTATGGTGAGTGGATCTGCGTGTAATCGTGTTGCGAATCGGACAAGTTTCGATCGATTACGTACTGAATTGATTGTTTTTTCGGTGAGATCGGATCAGTTTTGGTAGATTTTCAGTTTGTTTCGAATAGAGTTTTGAACATTTTGATCTGTTTCAGACTGATTTGATCAAGTTTCCAATTGTTTCAATGTATTGTTTGTGAATGTTAGACACGTTTCATTGATATTCAGTTTGTTTTGACAAGTTTCGATTTGAATTGGTAAAGTTTTGAAATTTTCTATTGATTTCGAACAAGATCAGATTTGAAAAGAATTCATAAATGAGTCAATTGTTTCAGATCTGAAAATAAACATGATAAGGATGAGTTTCAGATCTAAAAGTAAGTGTGTGTATATACATATATGTTTTATATATTTAATACTTGATTTGTTTATTTTATTTTATATTAAGGGTATTTTAGCCATTTCACACCAACTTAACTGAGAAAACTAACCCCCATCCACTCCAGGGACTATCCGCGTAACAAACTGTCAAACCACAGGGACTATGAGTGTAATTTCCAAAATCTGGGGACTATAGCTGAAACTTTGCAAAACCATTCTTTTTACTCTTATATATATATATTTACAATTTTTAACCATTCTTTTTATTATTTCACTTTTTTTTCTTAGTTAAACCATTTAAAACTAATTTAAATAATAAATAATACATTATAATTCCTTTTAACTATTAATCCATTAATACTAACATAAATAAATAATTCAATTATTACATCTAAATAATTAATTTGTAACCATAAATAATAAGAGAATTATTTAACTTATAAATTTTATTTAATGAGGTCGTTATGTGATATTTTAAATTATAGGGTATCCGTTTTTGTTCGTTCGAAAATCCTTATTCGTTTACTCGTGCGTATTTTACAAGGAATCGCAAACGCAACCACTGTGAGTGAATCTTACAACTCCCTTTTTTTCCATTTTATTTATACGTTTTTTGGGTGTGTCATGTGTCACAAATGTTTTTATCGCATTTTACAAGTTCAACTCCGTGCAATTACCATTATGTGAAGTATCTTTGTTATGTGTTGTTTGGTTGTTTATCATTTTGGTGCATTTCATTCATTTTGGACATCACATCATCATAGGCTCGTCGGTTCGCCATTACCTATGAGTGGAACTTGACGTTGCCAACCATACGAGGTCAGCTCCGTTTGATTGAGCTTAGACCTTGCAGCACACCATAATACCGTGCAACATACATTCATTGGCACACCATAATACCGTGCAACATGCATACACTTATTGAATCATTTCAGTTGGTTTGTTTATTGTTTGAGGTTGTGTTATGAGTTTGATATATAACATACGACATGTTTACTTACATTGGTTAACGCACGTTCTCTCAATAAACCAAATTTAATCATAATGATTTTTCAAATAACAATAAGGTTCACTCGCCAACTTTTGTTGACCCAAAAACCATTTTTACACATGATATAGGTGAACAGGTACGAAGAGAAGATTGGACGTAGGATGGGCCTTAGTTAACAAGAAACAGATTAGTGTAGTTTATTTGTTATGAACAATGTCTTGTGTTTGTAATTGTGTATTTGAATCATTTGTTATGAATTAATGATTATTTAAAACAAGTAATAGCAAGTCATAAGCTCTTGAATCTACCTAATCATGCCCTGATCACCTATTCCGCTGCGGGTCGGGGTGTGACATTCTACCCCCCAACCGCACTCCACATCCTGCCTTCTCCCCCTTTTCCTTTTCGACAACTCCAATCACCGGAGATCCTGATTTCGGCGGCACCGGCTCCGGCCACACCCGATCATTCTCTTTCTCATCCTTCTCTCACAACCACACACCCCACCCTCATGCTTTCTTACACTCTTCCGAACATGTGTACACACCTACACCCCAGAAAGAAACCGATTCACCATATCTCCCTACTCTCACTCTACACTCTCTCTGAGCAAACGGCCAACCACCACTCAGTGGTGACGGCAGTGTTGGAGCTGGTGACGACCGTCAAGGAATTCCGGCGACGGTAGTACCGAAAACATCAGTGGTGGTTGCGGTTCAAGTTCCGGCGGGGTGACGTCAGTAGAAGAATCGATGGCAGCATCTTAACCAGTCGGTTAGTATTTGACTATTGTTCGCGTTCCTATAATTCCTGATATTGTATATGTGTCGATTACTTGTTTGATTTAGTTGTTAATGTGATGATGTCTTTTGTTTTATACAACTGTGTTTAAAAGATAAATCCTTTCCCCTTGCTACTTCACTGTTTGTGTGAACCGGTTCATAGAACATTTGTGAGTAATTATCTTGAATGATTCCTTGTGGCTTAACATGAGTTAGAAATAATCGGATATTGATGGATAATCTAGGGCTATGTGTGTTAAAAAAATTAGATGATGATTATTGGGTGCTAAATTCTCGTATGAATGACGTTTAAGGAAAGGTTAAATGATCGTAACTAGTGATTTAGAGCTGATCTGGGTTCACTGTTTTGTTAGTAGATAAGCTCCTTTATTTTTGTTTTGATTGGGGTTCTTGATATGATTTATGTGTTGATACAAAATGCCATGATTTTGATTTAGAGTGGATAAGAAAACAGTTACCATGTTCAAGAGATGTTAAATACATTTATATGATTTCAAAGGAGGATATGAATGAAAGATGTTAAGATTCATGCCACTGTTTTATGGATAAATGACTCTTGATGTTTTTGATATAACTAATATATGATCTTGATTGAAATTATTGAATGAGAATGTTAGATTCCATGATTTTAGGATAAACAATATCTAAAGCTGTGAACATGATTGTTTAAATGAAAACTGTTGATGATTCATGAAATGTACAACTTGCTATACATGATTTACAAATAGTCATTGCACACCGTACACTTTGATGGATCGCACATGATGCGGGTTGGTGTGTATAAGGATTTAAGTATATTTTAAGCCCTTTTTACACGTTAGTCAAGTTTTAAATTTATAAAACACGATATTTTACTAACACCAAACACACATATGGGCAAGTGCACCCATCGTGAGCGTAGTATAGTGTTGGCAAGATACCGAGGTCGTCCAAGTACACAAGAGCTTTTAGTACCGGTTTATCCTCAACGTCTAATCAAATCAAAAGTTTAGAAAAAGGGTTTTTAAACAAGAAAAATAAAAACTAACTAAAATGCTAAAAAATAAAATAAAAGAAAAACAGATAGACAAGATGAATCACTTGGCTCCGACTCGTGTTTAGTGTAACCTTTGACTATTTCCGCACTTTTGCACTATTTAAGAGATTATCTTAGTTATTGTAGTAGGCCCCTCTTTTGAAGGTGACGTTACCCTCAACCCAGTAGTTTGAGTTAGCAAGGATACAATCCTAAAGGGTCGGATTATTGAAAGATAATTAGGGGGGATAGTGCACGGTCCTCCCAACCGCCAGAGTGATCTCACTCTGGGAGCCGCTACCCGACCAAGCTAGCTCCGCGGTGACTTCCCCATGTCGAGTTCTTACCCTGGGCGACATATGCCACTCCCAAGACTCGAACCCAGTACCTCTGGGAAGAGGTGGGTGTCGGTGGCCAACTGGGCTACCCCAGTTGGTTAATTTTCAATGCGTATTATGGTAGGCCCCTCTTTTGAAGGTGACGTTACCCTCGGCTAAGTAGTCTGAGTCAGCAGGGATACAGTCCTAAGTAGCCGGGTTAAAGTATTAATAGTAGCTTACATATGAGGGGATCAAAGAGTTTGGACCCCCGCCATCCAATACCGGTGGGTATTGAAGGAGGTCCTACTAAATTTGACCCAGGTCCTTGCAGGATCTATACACTGAACAAGGCAAGACTCTTACCAAACCGTTCCCTTAACCCCCGACCAGGTAGCCAACATACCTCCATATAGACCGTGGAGATATGAATGGTGAAAATATTTTATTTTATATAGACAGTAAAATATTGCCAAGACACCACGGACAAACGATAAGGAAGAATCACCTTCAACATAAGAAACTAGTTATTAAAGTCATTAATACATAACCAAGTAAAAAGTGCGAAAAGATTAAAAATAAAAAGTATTACACTAGACACTTTGTCTTCACCAAGTGATGTAAGAGACTTAGGCAAACATGGCCTTGATTGTCAAGAACTCTTACAATCAATCTTGGATCCCGAGACGACTCACACACTCTATGATGGACAATGGATGATGGTGGTGGATGATGGTATTGTGATGGTGGTGGGTGGTGGGTGAAGTGTGAAGTGTGAGAGAGTTGGTGTGCCAAGGGATGGTTTGCAAATGAGCCAAGCACCCCTATTTATAGCCTGAACAGTAGCTCGGGCACGGACCCGTGTCCAGTGGGCATGGCCCCGTGTCCATCCTCCTTCTCTGTCTTCATTAATTGCTTTTGTCTGCATTAGTTGACCATGGCCCCGTGTCCGCTAGGCACGACCCCGTGTGCAGAAGCATATCTGTACTATCAAGATTTGCCTGGATTCTGCGAATCTTATAGTTGACCACGGCCCCGTGTCCGCTGAGCACGGCCTCGTGGTGGGCGATGGAAGCTTCTACAGCTTTGTCTTTTATGCTGACACTTGGGCACGCCCCCGTGTTCACTGAGCACGGGGCGTGTTCAGCCTTCTGTTCTCTTGTTTTGCTTGGGAAGATGCTTTCGAGGAGGTCGGGCATGCCACGTTTGTTCCTTTTCTTGTATTTATGTTAGATTTAGCTGCCGTTTTGCTTCTTTTGTTAATTTGAGCTCATTTAATCCTGAAAATACAAAAGGAAGACAAAAGCACACTTTTTCCAACATTAGTACTAAAAAAGTGTTTGTTTTATGCCACAATTGATGTAATTTATATGTTGCATTTTGTACACATCAAATACCCCCACACTTGAATCTTTGCTTGTCCTCAAGCAAAACTCTTTATAATGTGGCTTTATACTCCCAAATGGAATGGGTAGAAGATAAGGTTTTTGGGCTTGTCATAGAGTGTCGGGATTTCCAAGATTCTTTATTAAGTTTTATTTTTATTTATTTACAATCCTATTCGTCATGATTTATTTAAAACTTTTCATAAGATAAATTACTTATTAGGGCATAACATGCCTTTTTAAAATTTTATTTATATACAAGTTCACATATCTCACGGGGGATCACTCAACACTCGGCCGAAGATGTATTTTAGTGAATCACTCGAGAGCGGCATGAAACTTACTCCTACCATAGGCTTGCCAAGCAATCAATCCTCCTCCTTTTTAACTATATACCTTTGTAAATATCAAGAGGACTTTTGGGTGAAGGGTTAGGCTTGGGTTAAAGGTAGGTGGTCGGGTTAGTGGTTAGTAGAAAAGGGCGAAAAGCGTAAAAAGCATCGGTTTTCGAAAGACTTTTTATTTTTGCAATTTTTATTTTGATGAAGCCGTGATTCAAACAAAGTTATTTTTAATGAACTTGCTTGTTTATTTCTTTTGCTTCATCATCAACAATTTTTTTTTTTTGAAAGTCATACGAAAAACCGAGCTTGTTACTAAAACAAAGGGTTAAAAATAAAAAAAAAGGTTTTGGTGGGTGAAAGGGTGTTTGGTTTGGGTTAAGAAACGAAAAGGTTTAGGCTCAAAGGGGTTAACTAGGGGGGTTTTGGGTAGGTGGTAAAAAAAAAGAAAAATAATGGTGTAGAAATAAAAAGGGTTAGTCCTAATGCTTCCATCATTTACTTACTCAGGTTTAAGTTGGTAAGGACCGGGAATGTATCGTCGTGGCAAGTTCTAGAGTTGTAAGAACCAAGCGGCTATTCACACAAGAAACGAAAAATGAGCATTTAGTTTAAAGATATATATTTGTATGCTCAATAAAGGCTCAAAACTCACTTTTGTGGGAATGGGTTTTTATGTGATCAAGTATATAGAACTAAATTTTAACTAAGTTTGTCATGCCTTTTCATAATTTTCTTATGTTGGTTCTTTTTATCATGACACTATCGGTTGTAAATTTGTAAAAATATAACCTTTTTAGAATTTGAAATTTCCAAGTTAAACCTAGACAAGTAAAAAAAATGAAAATTTTTGAAAAACATTTGGGGTGATTAGTGGTTCCAATAGAGTTTTGTGTAAGGCTTGTAATTAGGACTTGCAAGATTCAAAGTTTTAGCATCCCCCCACACTTAAATTACACATTGTTCTCAATGTGTCCCAAAAATAAGTTTTTAGGTTGATTGAATGTGTAAAAGGTGTGAAAAAGCAAAATTTTATGTTACTGGGCGTCTGAACACGGCCCCGCATTCGCTGGACACGACCCCGTGTTCAGGTGCCAATAACGAAAACTTACAGAAGGTGGACACGGGGGCGTATCCACTGGGCACGACCCCGTGTCTAGAAAAAGTCTGCAGATTTAGACAAACAGCAGGTCTGGGGGAGTGAGTACGGGGGCGTGTCGGCTGGACACGGCCCCGTGTAGACAATCTGCAGAGGTGAAAAACAGGTTTCTGGCTTTGGTTTTCCTGTCCCGGCTTTAGTAACACTAATGTTTAGTGCTCTAAGCCTCTTGTGTACCTGTTTTAGCAATAAACACTACACCAAAAAATAGCAAACATCCTAAATTACCAACGTTCAACATCCACATCACAAAGTTAGAAAGAAAAACAAATGCAGAAAATAAAAAGAGTTAAAGGAAAGTAAATTGTTCAACACACGGCACGCAGGCCGGAAATTGTTCAAGATAAAAAAGGGGTTAACCCGTGGGATCACCAAACAACCGCTTCTGCCTCCGCTTTTCCCGCCTAGTCCATGTCCTCGTCCTCATCATCATCATCTCCTCCACTGTGCCCCGCAATGTACTCCCGGATATTTCCAATATCATCTTGGATATCAGATATGTTTCTCTCGATTGCTCCAACCCGGTTGTACGTGTTGCTCGCCATGTTATAGGTGTTCCTGGTGCACATGAGGTTTTCATGCAATAAATCATGTAAACTTTGGAAGTTAGGAAAACCACCTCCTTGTGAGGAGGATTGGCCTGGATTACCATGGGGCTGGTACTGGTACTGATGATGTTGTGGAGCGTGAAGGACGAGTGCCTCTTGCAGGTTCCATGCATGCCCCTGCATCCATTGGAAGCTAACCGACCCGTCTTCAGTCTCATAAATTAAGTTCATGGAGCGGCAGATGTGTACATCCACTCTTTCCGACCATGGACTCCTCTCGAAGGACCTAGGTATGTTCGTGAAGTGCTTGAAGAGACGGTATATCCACTCCCCGAAGAAGATAGGGGTTGGTGAAGTAGCAAGTGGGTTCAGATGCATGTTACGGAGCAGGAGGTACGGAACATCTTGGTGTCTGCGGGTATGAATGCAATGAAGGACCACCAAATCTCTCAACCACACAACGCCACTGCTATCATGCCTTTGGCTAAGAGAGTAAGCGAGGACTCTATGAATGTAATGGTAAAACGGGTCCCTCAGCTTAGTGCTCTTAGTGCTACTCGGGTTGTAGTGTCCTTCACCAATCTGAGCCCATGCGGCTTGGCGCTCGTTCTCGTCCAACTCTCGCACCCCTCCGGTGTTTTCTTCATTACCCGCATCTTCCTCCGCATACAACCCAATTATCGACCCAAACTGTGCCATTGAAATTGAGTACCTAGTTCCACCACATCGGAATGCTACCCCATCATTGTCAAATGGGTCGCACCTTGAATTGAACGTGAAGGTGCTATAGAATTCCATAGTGCACTCGTGGACTAAGCGAAGTCGAGTGGTCAGGGTGACTCTTAGTGGTCCAGTGACTATGTTGTTGAAGCGGTCAAGTTGGTTCACCAATGCTAACAAATCCATGCATGCTTGTCTTGGGTATTCTTCCGGTCTTGTTTGAAGTACTTCGTATCTAGCCCTAGCATCGAGCTCATTTGCATTGAACCTCGTGAATTTCCTTGACATCTGAAAGAATACATCAAAAGTTAGCATGAAATAGTGGAGTTTTCGGATAAAACTGCAAACAGCGAGCTGGACACAGCCCCGTGTTCAGCGGACACGACCCCGTGTCCAGGCATCTGTTACTCAAAAATTTTATTTTTCGACCCGGTTTCGAAAACTTGAATTTTTTTGGTTCACTAGGTGCGGTTTCCCCCGAAAATGAAACCTCAAGTGCCGTTTTTCCCAAAACAAACCGTTTACCCATTCAATTTTATCTTTTTCGGTTCAAAAACAAGGGTTTGAGGTTTTTGTGAGAAATCGGGCGAATCTTTGAACAATACAAGTGAATTTACTTCCTATAACACTACTCTAAACTAATGCTAACAGATTTCAGCAAAAATTTGAGGTTTGATCCGGATGAAGTTCAAGAACCCTAGATTTTTCCCCAAATTTTTGAAGTTTTAACTACATGCAAATGCTTAATCTAACTAATAATAGTGATAGAATCATACCTTGATGTTGTTAGAATTCGAGGAGACGTCGAAAATTTGCAGAAAATCGCCTTGAACCAGAGCGTTTTTGGGGAAACGGGGCGTGTGGAATGAAGTAACTGTTATGAGAAAGGGGTTTTATCCCGACAGTCGCGCAGACACGGCCTCGTGCCGAGCAAAAGTTTTTTTTTTTTTTTTTTGTGCTCGTGTGAGTGCCCCTTGTTTCCCAAAAACTTGGTTAGAAGACTTACCGATTAAGATGTCATCCCGTTGATTCGTAACTTACTAGGTATGATGTTGATGCTTTATTTCTTCGACCGTTTGAAGCGAGATTTCTTCCTCTTCATCCTCAATAAATCCTTGATATAGTTTTAGCCGTTGGCCATTGACTTTTGTCACACCCTGACCACGTAAAACAACAAATTGTGGCGGAAACGTCGGGGAGTGTTGTAACAGAATTATTGTTCCCCAACCATGGTAATTAAAAGTTATGTTTTATTCAACAAACAGAGAGTTACATTGTCTTAAAACAACTGAAACGAAGAGTTCATCACATAATTAAACTAGTTCCATCTTTATTTTTAAGTCTCTAAGGCACATGTCCGCCCTAGTGTGTCACGAACATCCTAAGCAACAGTTCCTGAAAACACATGTGAAAATAGGTACGTCAGCATAAAAATGCCTGTGAGATACATAGGTTTTATGAAAATATGATTCATGACTTGAGTTTAAAGAAATGTTAAATAAAAGTTAGTCATGAACCTTGTAAATTGTTTTGTTAACCAAAGTCTTATGAAAAATATGTTGTTTGTGTAGAATGTATAAGTCCAAATTGAATGATCTAAATAACGCTACGACATGTAGTACAATACAAGCACTTATATATAGGAAGTACCAGCGGCGTATCCAACATGCTTGTATCATACTACACACATCTCGTTACTTAAGTCACTTAGACAAACCATCAATGTATAAAGTCCATGTTTAAACCAATTGTCAAAAAGTCCTTGTATAAACCATGTCAAATGTTAAGAGTCCAAATGTAGTCAAGTAATGTGTAACAAATGTTATGTATGGTAAGTAAAGTGTATTCACATAAACCAAATGTAAAAATGTACAAAACAAGGTATTTTGAATATATCAAAAAGTTATGTTTTGTAAAGTAGATGCATGTTTTATTGATACAAACACTTATGTGGTAAGTTAACCCATACATTCAAGCCTTGAGACAGACGGATAACCCTAAGTCAAGGTTATCAAAAGAAATGTTTTCGGATTCAGTCATTCCTTTCATCCAAACAAACCTAGGATGTCAGGAACGGGATTTGTCAAGTCCTATGGTACCACTAGTTATTACCGAGCGGCGTAGCTAATGTTAATGAACGTATATAAGTCCCGTTTGTACAAACCAAATGTCATACCGATTGTAAACATGTTAAATGAAAACAATGTGCTAAGTATGCTAAGTTAACATACAAAGCAGAAAAGTCATGTAAATCAATGTGCTAGCATGCTCAGTCAACATACATAGCAGAAATGTAAAGTAAAACAATGTACTAAGTATGCTAAGTAAATATACATAGCAAAACAATGTAATGTAAATCATGTACTATAAATGTACTAACGAACATAGCAAGTATATGATGTGAAAACATGGAAAGCACGAAAGTAACAAGTAGGCACATGTGTTTCACCCCAAAACAGTTTGGAATACAGTAAAAGAGGGGTCTATGTACTCACCTTGATTTCGGGTAAGTCCAAACAAGTATGCAAAGTGTGAGAGTTTTGGCGGGAACAAGGTTTTTCCACGTTACTCTAATGGTTTGAACATGCACAAAATATTGCAATTGGTATCAACAAATATTGTTAATTGTAAACTGGAAACTAAGTCCATGGTGTTTGGTATGGTTTGACAAAAACGGTAACTATGGGTTTGAACAACTTAATTGGGGAACTCGGTAAATAAGTAGGATTAAAAAGGATTATTTATGAGAAGTATATTTTCTTAAAATAATCAACTATATATATAATGTTAAAGTGAAATACATGATAATATTTAACAATTATCTAAATAATTAATTTAAATCAGAATAAGTAATTAAAACTAATATTTTTAATTATGAACCTGGAATATCACTGATTTAAGATATTTATTTTAGCCCTTGAAATCATTTTATATAAATAAAATGAATTAAAATGGTTATGATAACAATAAATAAGTTTATATAAGTTTAATTATCTAAATAATTAACTTTAATAAAAATTTAGGCTCTAAATTTATATAAACTCAGTAACATGTATATTTTGTCATAAAAAAAATTTCGGACAAAAATTATATAGTTATATAATTTAAATATATTAAATTAAACTATACTTTTAAGTGTAAATACTGATTTATTTATATAAATATCAAAATTATATAAAATATCAGTATGAATGTTATTTTTGTAAAGATTATCATTTAAAATAATTATCATAAAAACTTTAGTAATTATCTCATTAAAATCGATTTATTATAAATTTTTAAAGATTAAAATTGTTTTTAATTAAATAAAATAGTTTTATAAATAATTTGATAGGTTATATATTTTTAATAAATGTAGCAGTACTTAACAATGTTATAAAAATTAACAGAATGTAAAGATTATCGAAAATAAAGGAAATAGAATAAATTGCATGTGCCCGGGTTCGAACCCGGGTCACTTGTTTGAGACTATTCATCTTCTTCCCCAAAATAGTCAAACCGAAAGTCAAACGTCCGATTATCGATTCAAAACAGATTTAAAATCAAATTAATTTTACAGACACATTGCATAATCATAAACGAACCAATTGACTGAAAAAGAACGAACCGGTACCGACGGGATTGACGTATCGACTAGATTCCGGCGAGGTGGTTTCGGCGAAGGTTGCAGGTTCGAACAGAGAGCCAATATCGAAGTGTTAGTGTGTTTTGAAGAGTGTAACAAGTTCGAGGAGGTTCAGGGGATCTTATAACATGTTTCAATTGATTCGAATTCGACAGTAAGTAGTGGATTGAAAGTTTAAAAGTTTGTTCTATGACGACCTCTTCTTCAACAAAGTGGTCAAACTTTTCACTTGTATCGGGTGGTTCATCTTCATCTTCAATTAGGGGGTCATTATTGCCGAATGGATATTTCATTGACCGCTCAAGATCGACACTCTTTTCAAATGCCCCTAATTGAAGAGGTAGATTGTTGAACTTCCGGTTTTTCAAAGCTTCGTGAGTTTTTACAAAGGGTCGTCCCAACACTAGAGGAGCGTCATCAAGGATGACAAAGTCGGTTGGGATTACCATTTGATTTGTTTGAACCAAGACATCCTCAACTACACCGACTGATTTTATTATTCTCCGATTAGATAGAAAAATGGGTATTTGAAGTGGAGAAAAATCACTAATACTTAATTTTTCGAAAATGTAGTTGGGCATTATGTTAACGCAAAGATCTTTATCAATTGTGACATTACTAATAAATGAATTTTGAAAAAACATGGAACCGGTGTAATGTTGATTTCAAATGGGTCTTCTTTTATTAGCGGGGTTTGATCATTAGTTAACTTAATGCTTACCATTTCGTCAATTTTAGTGTTAGTGTTTAATTCTTTTAAAAACTTAGCATGAGTTGGAACTAAACAATGACTTTCAAAAGAAGGTGACAAGAGATTAATTTCTTCAAAATTAGACTCTTCTTGAATTTTAACGTTAACGGACTTACCTTTTTCGTTGTTTAACTCATGCGTCGGTTCTTCACTTATTTGTTCTTCCATTTTTACACTTTCAGTTATCTCTTCTTTAATTAATTCTTCTCTTGCGCGGGACTCCTCTTCCCTTGCGCGAGATTCTTTTATATAGCGCTCGATAACTTTAAGGTGTTCTAATATCCTATCGGTCACTTTGGTTATAGAAAAAGGATCGGAATTTTCACAGCTTGAATCCGGTTGTTCGATCCTTTGTTCCTCATAATACTCATAGGAAGTAGATGGTTCACACCATTGTTCTTCATTGTAAGCATATGATGGATAAGGGTCGTAATTTTGTTCTTCATAATACTCATATGAGGTGGGTTGTTCACGCCATGGTTCCTCATAATAAGCATATGAAGGTGGTGGCTCATATCTTGGTTCCTCAAAGTATGAGTATGAAGGCTCATACCTTGGTTCATCAAAATATGAGTATGAGGGAGGAGGTTCATACCTTTGGTCTTCATAGGATGTGTATGAAGTTGATGGCTCGTACCTGGGCTCCTCATAGTAGGTGTATGAAGTGGATGGTTGATATAAGTTACAATATTGAACCGAGTGCGGGTCACCACAATTAGTGCAATAGTTACTCCTATAATCATCCTCCTCATAGGTGTAATTGTAACCTCATGAGTATGGATCCATAAGAATCACTCAGCAGACCACAACAACGTCTCGAGACCAGAAAACAAAAATAAAAATGGAAACAGAGGCTGGACATGGCCCCGTGTTCAGTGGACACGGCCCCGTGTACAGAATCTGTATCTGGGCGTTTTAATTAAAGTTACTGATTTCGTTGAGCACGGGGGCGTGTTCAGTGAGCACTACCCCGTGTTCAGCTTCTGTTACTGGGTGTTTTATGAAGAATATGCAGCACGGCCCCCTGTTCAGCGAGCACGGCCCCGTTTTCAGCGAGCACGACCCGTGTTCAACCTACTGTAAATGCAAAACTAAACTAAAATGCAGAAAAATGTGCGCGCGTTTTGAAAAGTTTTGAAAAACTGATTAGGCCGTCGATTTTAAGCTTTCTTAAAATCCTTGTGTCCCCGGCAGCGGCGCCAAAAACTTGATGCGGGTTGGTGTGTATATGGATTTAAGTATATTTTAAGCCCTTTTTACACGTTAGTCAAGTTTTAAATTTATAAAACACGATATTTTAATAACACCAAACACACATATGGGCAAGTGCACCCATCGTGAGCGTAGTATAGTGTTGGCAAGATACCGAGGTCGTCCAAGGACACAAGAGCTTTTAGTACCGGTTTATCCTCAACGTCTAATCAAATCAAAAGTTTAGAAAAAAGGTTTTTAAACAAGAAAAATAAAAACTAACTAAAATGCTAAAAAATAAAATAAAAGAAAAACAGATAGACAAGATGAATCACTTGGCTCCGACTCGTGTTTAGTGTAACCTTTGATTATTTCCGCACTTTTGCACTATTTAAGAGATTATCTAAGTTATTGTAGTAGGCCCCTCTTTTGAAGGTGACGTTACCCTCAACCCAGTAGTTTGAGTCCGCAAGGATACAATCCTAAAGGGTCGGATTATTGAAAGATAATTAATTAAGTTATTAATGCGTATTATGGTAGACCCCTCTTTTGAAGGTGACGTTACCCTCGGCTAAGTAGTCTGAGTCAGCAGGGATACAGTCCTAAGTAGCCGGGTTAAAGTATTAATAGTAGCTTACATATGACGGGATCAAAGAGTTTGGACCCCCGCCATCCAATACCGGTGGGTATTGAAGGAGGTCCTACTAAATTTGACCCAGGTCCTTGCAGGATCTATACACTGAACAAGGCAAGACCCTTACCAAACCGTTCCCTTAACCCCCGACCAGGTAGCCAACATACCTCCATATAGACCGTGGAGATATGAATGGTGAAAATCTTTTATTTTATATAGACAGTAAAATAATGCCAAGACACCACGGACAAAGGATAAGGAAGAATCATGTAACACCTCGAAAACGGGTTTGATAATTATGCCCCGTTAATACTAAAGACGGGGAAAGTACCGTTAGTGGTAAAAGTAAACTGGCAAATATTAGGAATTTATTTAATAATCCTAATATTTATTTGAAGTGAATAAAAAAAAAGAGCTTTTAAGAAATAAAATGATAGAAGACCCGAGTTAACGGGACCCGAAATAAACTTAGTCATAAATATTCTCGAACCCGCAAAGTTAACTAGGAATATTAAACCTAGTTAATAAGTGGGAAATATTGTTAGAAATAAGTAGGTTGTGCCCTACTTAATTAACTAACCAAATTAGAGGGGCCGATATTGTTAAAATTGAAACTTGATTTTTATTAAACAAATAAAAACAAACCAAACACCCCATTTAGGGGTTCTGGTCGATCAAAGCAAGCAGGGGGCGACACCCCCACTTTCAAACCCTAGAATTCTACTAAAACTCTCAAATTGGAGGTGCAAATCTGATCCAAACGAAAATCCAAGCTTAGAATCGTGATCCTAATCGCAAGAGGATTACAAGGTATGTAAATTTTGATGAAAACTCTCAACTTGAAATTCTCATAGAATTGGGAAAATCTGAAATTATGGTTGCATGTGTGTCTTATGATGATCTAAGAACAACTATAGTGTCTAGGGACAAACCCTAGACAAATACAAGTTGAAATCATGTGAAAATTTAGTAAAGATTATGAACACCATTGTAGGTGATTTATGGGTTATGTGTAAATTGATAAACACTAGGAAATTGGGTGATATTCTAATGTAATTTGATAATTTTGAAGTGACTTCAGAATTGTAGAAGTTAACAATCTTGTAAGATGGTTGATTTATGTGAAATTGGGGCTAAGAGATAAGCTAGAGACTTGATAAATAAACATGTAAATTTCTGCCCTTAAAGTGTTTGTTGAAATGCCTCAAAGAAGGCTCGAAACTAGAATTTTTGTAGTTAAACACCTAATTGTGATGTTTTGACTATTATGCAAAAAGTGCTTAAAAGAGTTCTAAATGTGATAAAACGTGGTTAGAACTTTGGTTAAAACGGTGGTCTAAAGATAACGCCTACCGGGAAATTAAAGAATGCTAAAACTAGTTGATGAACTCGAAAATGCAATTAGCATACTAATGGGCATTTGACTTTTAAAAAGGTCAAACTGACCTATAATACGATAAGTAGTAATTTTGATATGAAATGCATAAGGTGGATTAATCGTATTAGATTATGATTAAACTAACCACCTTGAAAACGATGATGATAGTTTGACGCGTAACAAGCTAGGTGGAAGCTTGATGAGGGAGCGGATCAAACAAATCAAGAAGGAAAGGAAAAAGCATAACCGGATGCAAGGTAAGCGACGCTTACATCCTTTTTGTAGAATATGCATTATTTTGTAAACTACAATTTCGATTAGTGTAATATCGAATTATGGGTTCCAACACTACTAACATGAGTCGGAACAAACTTAAATGATAAAAACCACGTGTTATGGTGAAAAGTGGCGAAATGGTAATTTTAGTCATGTAATGACTAATAACAAAAGAGTTCTCGTTAAGATCACTTTAAAGTACAACTAATAACGAGAAAATAAGTAGTGATGGAAATTTAGTCAAGTACCGACTAAGTAAATTGTAGTTAAAAAGGGGTCTAGTGGCAGAAATCCGAAATGGGTCGGATGAGCAAATTGGTAATTTATTAACCATGTTTTGCTACTTATGAAGATACTTGGTCTTATAGTCCAAACGGGTCGAATGGTGGTGATAACACCATTTGATAACATCGACTAATGTGGTTGTCAAGTATTATGTTAACAGGACCGATTAGCAAATCGGATAATTGCGTCACCATTGATGGTGTGATAATGAAAACGAGGTATAAATCGGGTCTACTTGTGATCCGGGCCAGGTACGCTTAATTATGTTGTAGTTAAAAGTGCTATTTTGGTCAAATAATTTGAGAGAGAGTCCTTCGTCATAAAAGGACTAAAATCGACCAAAACGCCCTTGTAGGCTAAATGGGACAAACAACCCTTAAAGGTCGTTTGGAAACAAGTTTATGATTAAGTAAATACTTAGATTAAGTATAGAGGTTGAAAGAGGTATTATATTAGTCAAACGGTACTATTTGAGTTTTTGCCGTAAAATAATGATTCGAGAAGTAAAATTTGGTTTATATAGATCACCACATCAAACCGCCATAAACACAATTGTGGTGGGAGATTATAGGATAAGAAATGTGGTGATGAAATGCTAGAATCAATCGAGAGCGATTTTAGGCTCGAAAATGCTTAAATACCCTTAACGGGTCAAAATAAACATACGAACGAAAACGGGTTTAAATTGTGAAATAAACTTGTGATTAGAACCTAAAATGGTAGTTAATAACAATTTGAGAAGTGTAGGTGATGTAGGAATCAAACAAATATGTTCGTTTGATAAAATGCATAAACGGGTCAAAATTTGGTAAAAGGGCGATAAGCTGAAGACTTAAAAGTCTGAAATTTTATTATGAAGGTTGTTGGATTTTAACTCCATAAGATGGAGAATTAAATTACGGACGCGTAGGAAAAAGAATCGGGTAAAACGGATCAATAACGAAGAAGTTATGGTCGTTTCCATGAAATCAGATCGTGCAGGGAATATGCAGCAACATTCTGCTGAAAAGGGGGCCTAGCGTCATGCGACGCCACTTGGCGTCACGCGACGCCCCCAAACCCGGAAAAATGTTATTTTTTGTCATATTTAACCCCTGTACTTGTTTGAACTTCATATTTAACCCCTGCACTTGTTTGAACTTCATATTTGACTATCAAAACTAACTTTTAAGTTGGTTTTGATCATAGGTGATTGCCATGAGTGCCCGGATGAAGATCAAGCGACGAGCAAGAACCGAACACGATCACGAAATAAGCTTCCGCACTATGTATCGTTATTATGTTAAATGACGAATGTCGTTTCATTGTTTCTTTTAAGTGACGAACTTAATTACATTATGTTCTAAACTTTTAAATTGTAAAAAGGTTTTAGTAAACCCGTTTTTCCAATGGATATGTAATCTTAATTACATGATTGTTTTCGTAAATAATACGCTAAACCTTGATTTTTAAGAACGGGTGTTACAAATCACCTTCAACATAAGAAACTAGTTATTAAAGTCATTAATACATAACCAAGTAAAAAGTGCGAAAAGATTAAAAATAAAAAGTATTACACTAGACATTTTGTCTTCACCAAGTGATGTAAGAGACTTAGGCAAACATGGCCTTGATTGTCAAGAACTCTTACGATCAATCTTGGATCCCGAGACGACTCACACACACTCTATGATGGACAATGGATGATGGTGGTGGATGATGGTGTTGTGATGGTGGTGGGTGGTGGGTGAAGTGTGAGAGAGGTGGTGTGCCAAGGGATGGTTTGCAAATGAGCCAAGCACCCCTATTTATAGCCTGAACAGTAGCTCGGGCACGGCCCCGTGTCCATCCTCCTTCTCTGTCTTCATTAATTGCTTTTGTCTGCATTAGTTGACCACGGCCCCGTGTCCGCTGGGCACGACCCCGTGTGCAGAAGCATATCTGTACTATCAAGATTTGCCTGGATTCTGCGAATCTTATAGTTGACCACGGCCCCGTGTCCGCTGAGCACGGCCCCGTGGTGGGTGATGGAAGCTTCTACAGCTTTGTCTTTTATGCTGACACTTGGGCACGCCCCCGTGTTCATTGAGCACGGGGCGTGTTCAGCCTTCTGTTCTCTTGTTTTGCTTGGGAAGATGCTTTCGGGGAGGTCGGGCATGCCACGTTTGTTCCTTTTCTTGTATTTATGTTATATTTAGCTGCCCTTTTGCTTCTTTTGTTAATTTGAGCTCATTTAATCCTGAAAATACAAAAGGAAGACAAAAGCACACTTTTTTCCAACATTAGTACTAAAAAAGGGTTAGTTTTATGCCACAATTGATGTAATTTATATGTTGCATTCTGCACACATCAGCACACTCTCAAAAAGGGGGTACAACCCTTAAATGCACGATGTGCCACCTTATCTTGCATGACCACACACTACCCAGCGGCCGTACTCTCCTGTGTGGGCCACACACTGGATAGTGGGCCGCACATTTCTGTTGGGCCTAGCTTAACGAGCCGCACACTAATATAAGCCCAAATGACTTTTTAAATCACACACTTCTACGTGATCGCACACTTCTATATGTCGCACACTCAATGTATGACCGCACACTGTCAGTAGGCTGCACAGTCTGGTGTGGGCCGCACACTAACAAGCGGGCCGCACAGACAAATGTATTGGGCTTAATTACTGATTCATTGTATACATGTTTAACTGTTACGGTTATGATGATATGTGAACATGTTGAATATAACTAATTATTACTACTTGTACACTACTTGATTAAAATACGAGAAGAGTATTACTAGTACACTACTTGATTAAATACGTGAATTATGTGAACTACTTGTTTACGGTCCTAATAATCGGTAACCTTAACAGTGACAAGGTTGACCAAGCTTAGGCTAAATATACTATCTACCGAGCAAAGCAAAACAAAGATGAGTTCACAACTAACACTCTAAGTATGTATTCCCGGTGGTTTGGGAACCTAATATTCCGAGGGAACGGAATAGTGATTAAACGAAACTCATAATTCAAAAAGTGTATCCCAGGATCGGGAACCTCATACTAAACGAAAACTCTACCATGAAAGTCCCTTTACATATAAATCGATTAATCGCTGGGAACGAACGGGATATTAGTTGATAGCGCTATTAGGTTTGACAAACCTCACACCGTGCTGGGAGCCGAGAGTGAACTATTATCTGGAATCTGGTCAATGATGGTAGAACATTGATCTGGGGCAAATAACAATTACGTCAAGGTTTTGGTACTACATAGTTTAGTAGCTCATTATGGGATGGATTTCCCACAACATGTTCTGGATAACCATGGCAACTCATAAAACAAATGTTTTTGGGATAAAACAAAGAAAACGTTTTCGAAAACCGGGAACTCGCCAAATTTATATTGACACCCTACTGCATACTTCAGGTCCCTAGATGCCGCGCTAGAGTTTGCTTGGGGCGTTGTGGTGGTCATCTAAACTATTTCCTATTTCTGAACTTCATGCTTCCGCTAAACCTTTGAGACACTTCTTTAAATTAACTATGTTTTGAACTTTGTTTTCAAACTTATTATGTTTTAGACTTTTACGTTATGTCACTAATCACATTGGTGATGGTTTTTATCTTACTTATATTAAATGTTCAATGTGATTGGTGGCTTGATCCTGGGCAGTCACACGCCTCGCGGTGGTACTCCGCACGTGGAAATTTGAGGGTGTGACAAAATATTATTACATTTTTTAGTTCAGTTACTCAGTTAACTTCTCATTTTCTTTTGAATATTTAAGAGTTAAATGCCTGGTTGGTCTATGTGGTTTGCGAAAATTGCAGACTTGGTCCCAATGGTTCACTAAATACAAACTTGGTCCCAGTAGTTGCAATTTTTAAACTCGGGTGGTCCTTAACACTAACCTTTGTTAAATTTTCCAATTAAGTCTTTGTGAAATGACTAAATTGTCCCTGAATAATTAAAAATCAAAAAAGAGATGGGCCCTCCCTTATCTTTTCTCCCATATCTCTCTCTCTCTCTAACCCACCACCAGCCCTCCTCTCTCAAACTCTATAAATAGCCGCCGCCCAACCCTCATTCTCTCTCAGTTCACTAATTCACTTGAAAGATGCTTCCTTTCTCTCTAAACAACAACAAATGGTGACGGTGGGTGTATGACGGTTCAAGGTGGTGTAGGTTCAATGGAGGTGGAGTGGTTGTATGTTGGAGGTGGAAGACGGTGGGTATTACAGTGGTGACACACTAGCTATGGTAGTGGTTGCAGGTGATGACGGTTGAAGGTGGTTGACGTAATGGTGGAACGTTTTGGTAGTGGCCACCACAACCACCAGTTCCACGACGGCGCAACGTCCTCGGTCTAGATCTGGCTCCATGACAGTGGCGGATCCAAAAATTATTTGTTGGGGGTGCGGATGAGGTGTTCAGCCATATTTTCAAGGGGTGCGGTCGGGTTTTTTGCCTAAAATATACACTAAATTTTTTTTTCAAGGGCCGCCCACCCTGGCTAAAGGCTAGGTCCGCCCATGCTCCATGAAGTCTCCAACAAGGTCAACGTTAACGTCAACGTCAAATTCACGCGATTAGTATTCAGATCGGACAGATGCTATTAATAGGTGCTCCGACGAAGGTGGTTGTTAATCGAAGAACCTGAAATTATATTGTAGGAGATGAATTATTATAAATGATTGATCGATCTATTGTTTTATACAACATTTGTGAAAGTTACTGGATTGAATCTATTTGATTTTTTGGTAATTGTATATGTTCAGTTGGAGGTGATTGAATAGTGCGTAAAGATTCTTCTGTTTGATTATTCATTTGTGATTGTTGTATGAGTTTTTATTGATTGGTCATTAAATGAAATTATTAACATTTTGTTGATGCATATGAATTGTTGACCGGAGATCGGAGGAGACGGCTGGGCCGGCCGGAGATGGTGGTGAAGGTGAAGGTGGAGGAGGTGGTGGTGAGGATGGGTTGAAGGTGGTGATGGGTTAGAGAGAGAGAGAGAGAGAGAGAGAGAGAGAGATGGGGATAAGAAGATGAGGGGTGGACTCATCTTTTTTTTTTTTTTTTTTAATGTTCAGGGATAATTTAGTTATTTCATAAAGATTTAACTGAAAAATTTAACAAAGGTTAGTGTTAAGAACCACCCGAGTTTAAAAATTGCAACTATTAGAACCAAGTGTGTAATTAGTGAACTATTGGGACCAAGTCTGCAATTTTCACAAACAACACGAATCAAGCAGGCATTTAACTCAATATTTAACTACAAAATTATTTTCTATCTTTTGCATCAAATTCTAGTCACTTTTGAATATACTAATTATAAGTATTATCATTACGTTATTATAAGGTCATCGTTTATTTCTAGTTCCTTTATATTTACGCATACTATTTCTTATAAAATTAACATTATAACATTATTTTCAACTTTTTGACTGAATTTTAAGTAAGTCAAGATTATACATAAATATTACTAATCCATAACAATTCTGGTTGTTAAAATTTTTTAAACATGAAAGAAAAGCACAACTCCAAAAACATAGCCTACATATTATTTCAAATTTAAATAACAAAATAGAGAAACTAATACAACATGCTTTCAATTAGATTTGATTTATTTAGTGCCACACACTTTATTCTCTTCAAAGCCTCTCTACGTCCTGTCTTGAGCATCTTCCTCCTTCACCAATTCACCTGCACACAACCAATCGGTTATAATAATAAGTATATTAATATCTTAAATAATAACTTTTTATCTTATTTAATAAATTTTAATATATTAATTGTTTAAATATATTTAATATATTAATTGTTTAAGTTTTAAGAAAAAGGAAAACCAAGTTTAAATTCAACCCGGCCCATTCAACCCGTTAGTTTTGCCATTGGAGAAAGGGAAACAAGAATACATGGTCCGAAATTGACGTTGCATTTCTCGGGAAGCTGCATGGCCATGCTACGGTCAACGCCAGAGATGGGCGGGCCATTGACAAGCACACACAAACAGGGTTGGCCCAAGATCCTGATAGCCGTACAACACGCGTCATTTGGAGGAATAGGGCTAAACGGTGCAACCGCAGCTCTACAAGGAATCAACTGTACCAGTGCAGAGAAAAATGTGGTTCCACATGGGAACCCCATGCTTCCCTGCACCATTAGGCCCATCATGCCCAACACCAACATAAGTACCACCATTTTATTTTGTTTATGTTCCATTGTTAGATTCTTGTTTCTTTTGCCATAAAATGCTTCTGCATATTTATAGATGAAAGCCATATGTATCACACAGGGTACATGACATTCCTAAAACTCACCACAAATCAGCATTTTTGGCATGCTTAAGGAAACAGTTGCTAAAGTCATATGTTGTGGTTGATGAATCATGAATGGAATCTTCTTCACTCTAATATCAAGCATAATGTTTTATTTTTATAAACAAGAATGACGATAAAGATATAAATATATAATAAAGGTGTTCATGATACGGTTTTAACGGGAACTTCTACGACAAATCACTAGCTACGGTTTTGACTTTTGAGAAAAGACAAATCAAACCTGTCAAATTGGGTTGTCAGCCAGACCGATAATGGTTTAGTGGTTTAAGCCGACTTTTAATCTTTAATTACGCTGGTTTAGTGGTTTAAACGGACTTCTAATCTTTAATTCCGAACTTTTTTTTTGAACAGCAAAACCACTTTATATATATATATATATATATATATATATAAAGAGCCAGCAAGAAGCTGAGAACACGCAAACAACAACAAGACACAAAAGACAAAAGGGAGAAGAAAAGCAAATTACAACATAATAGAGATATCAAAGTACTTCCAATCATCCCAGCCGGGAACCTTCAGCTTCGTGCGATTCCTGATCCAAAGAAAAGCGTCTTCTTTAATATGCTCCACTGTTTTGAGAATCGGAATAAATCGCCCTTCGAAGATCATCTCGTTTCTCGCTCTCCAAATCCTCCAAACTGTCGTCATGACTATGGTATACACAGAACGTTTCCAATTCTTCCCGGCCGGCTGATTTTGAACAAAAGATAACAACTCGTTCATATTGGAAATATCAACAGGAAAACTGATTCGCAACCAAACCAGGATGTTCCACCATATGCTTCTAGACCATACGCAATTAACGAATATATGATCCGGGTCCTCATCATAAATACCACACCTAGGACAAGAACTATCCCCAATAGGAACGCCCCTTCGGATCAATCCCACTTTAGAAGCAATTTTCCGAATCAAAACTCTCCACAGAAGATAGTTTGATTTCGGCGGTGCCCAAGAATTCCAACCGAAAACTAGGGAATTGTCTTCGTCATCCAAAACAGCCGGATCAATGTCCATCCGCACCTATTTAATAGAAAACGCACCATTGGGATCCGTTCGCCACTTCCAGTTTCCACCGTCCTCAACCAGATTGTTTTTTAAGTTAATTCCAGATTTCGCCAAAGATGTTTCAACCGAGCCAATGTCTTTCCAGATCCCCGGAAGTGACTTTTTTAACGGGGTGGCCGACGGAACTGATGCAGAAAAAGTAGTTCAACTAAATAAACTAAAATTACCCTAAATTAAGACTCAAGTAATAAAAATCTAGACTCGCTAACTTGACTAAACTACTCACCGGCAAGTGAACCGGTCGACTCTAGCACAGAAAAGTAAGTCCGGATGTCGAACCCACAAGGACTCTAATGAATTACGTTAACGACTCTATTTAGACTAGACACTGACACGACTAAACAATTGTTGTGTTTTAAGGGGGGTTTTACTAAAATCCTAAAATTGAAATTAAAATGAAAATTAAACTAAGACACGAACGAAGACTAAGGGTTGATTCAGATGAGATTAACGACTACCTAGACTTGAATCCAGTTTAACTAGGAATGGACTTCTAACGGTATTATTGTTGTATGGAGCCGGGATCGTAAAATACTAAACCTCAAGGTATTTCAATGCTAAGACTTCCCGACCCTTCTCAGGAAGAAACCTAGGAAACCCTACAAGGCTGTTATGAATACCGACTGTTAGACTTCCTCTCAGTCCTCTAACGACTCTAAAAGTGCCCTAATACGACTATCTACCTCTCAGCGCGACAATCTAAGACAATTCTAGGTTCTGATATGGTTTACTAGACACAAATGCAATTAGGGAACTAAAACCGACTTCTCTCAAAATCTATCTTAGCTATATACTGCACCGCGACCTAATAACTAACTCGAGCCTCTCAGCGACAAATTAAGCAGAATATTTAATTCTAATTGTATTTTAATTACTGTTTCTAAGGCTATCGGCCGATTTACCCAAACATCACCCGAACCCGCAAGGATGCAAATAATCAACACAGATCTATTATGTGAAAGACATTCACCAAAATCTATGTGAAACAGTAAATAATCAACAACCAAAAGTAAATACGCACACGCACCAAATCAGAAATTCTAGAATCCTTTACTTTCAGAAATCAATCCATAATCAAACAATAATAACCGTTAAAAGATCCAAACTTTAATCAAACTATCATCTTGTCTAGGTAGTATCTAAGGTTTAGCCAAGAAACATGTGGTCTATAGCAAACAAATCAAGTTCACAACAAGAATTCATTGGAAAAGATCAAAAACACGAAATTAAAGAAAACCGGGAGATAAAACCCGAACAATCTTCGTTTCCACGCTCCAAGCCTCAACCGAATGATTCCCGCAAGGTTAAACACTCCGAAAGACGTAAAATATGCTCTGAAAATCGCCTCAAAGTTTCTTTAGTTCGTCCCTAGGGTTTTTGTGGAAGTTTATGAAGTATAAAATATGTTTGGAATAAAGATCCAGCAACAAAAATCATTTTTTTTCGGAAATTACCCCTAGGTGGCACGCGACGGGGTCTTTAGCATATCCTCCATGCTACACCTAGCCCCAAAACTCAGCAAATCCTTCCCAAGGGTCTAGGTGTTGCATGTAGCTCCTTGCTTGAGGGGGAGGTGTAGCACCTAGGCCACATTTTCACAGAAAGTTACGAATTTTCACAAGCTTCAACATCCCAAAAATTCCAGAAATTATTCTAACTCTTTTTTACTTGTTCCAAGACATAACGTTTCATCATTATAGCTCGTTTTCACTCCATTTTCATCGACTTTATGCATCGAGACCTGGAAAACGCGAATATGATCAATAGCACGTAATTCTAAATAAAACTAAACTATAAATAACGATAATTTATACAAACTATACACGAATAAAGGATGTATTTTGCAATACATCAAATATCCCCACACTTACTCTTTTTTCGTCCTCGAAAAAGAATTATGCAACGGAATCAGAGATGAATAATCACTTGGGTCAAAAATTAGTGATATCTTATTAAAACCAAGGCTTGCGTTAGCCGCGATTGCAAATATACTTATCCCTTTAAACCCGAATCCAATCCTAAGCCCTTATCATGTGAATTTAATTTAAGTGCAGTCAATCCACCTAGGGTCTCACACTAGAATTTACGGTCCACCTACTCCCACCTTAAGCTTATAGGACTAAGAGAACGATCACTGGACCAATTCCCAACCGTCTTATATCAAAACCAAGAGAGTTTACAATCAATTTTTTTTTCTTTTTTCTTTTTTTTTTCCGTGAGTCTAGACGATGCTTTCCCTAACCAAGAGGCAATCCGGCTGTAGAGTCGCTATCCCCAACCACATATTACTTAGGTTTCGGTACTTTTTCTTTCTTTTATTTGCACGATCGATTTCACACACCCTAGCGGTAATCTTGCTGTAGAGTCGCTATCCCCAGCTCAGATTACATAGGAATGCATTACTTTCATTTAGTTTCTAGCTCACTTTTTATTCTATTTTTTTCCGCATGATCACAAACTCTAACAGTTTTAACTTATAACGGTGCCCCTTATACTATTATTGGCAGTTTTGATTTCCCATATCTCCCAGGCGAAAACCCACTAGCAGACCGACAATTAAGGTGTATTAGATCAAAGGGACTTAAAACCAACCCGGGCCTATCCACATATCCCTAACTAGACGCAAGCTCGATTTATTTAAATCTCATATTATCATTATTCGAACCCAAGCAAAAAAATTCACCTTTTCTATCATTTTCCGTTTCATTTATGCAAACTTCTTTATTCGAAAGACATTTTCATGTTTTTTCAATTTTTTTTTCTTTTCAAATTTTTTTTTTTTTTCAATATAAGACTCGATTATTTACATGTATCCCATCCCCACACTTAAAGATTGGATTGTCCCTAATGCAAGAATGGAAATACGACTCAAAACTACCTAAACACTAAAATTAAACTCCTAAACTACTAACGAACTAACTAAATAATTAACGAAAGAATACAAGGGAAACGACTTATCTGATTAATAACAACGCGTATGCTCCAAATCTCTCGTCCCATCCTGCTCAATCGTATAGCATTTCGGTCGCGAGTGGCTTTGACTCTGACACTGGTACGCTTGATAAATGCCTTATATTCGAACAGCAGCTCCAAACTCACCCGAATGGAGATTGCGTACGGGTGGTACATATTCAAACCTGCATAACCAAAAACAAGCACAAACCAAAGCAATACCGACTCTAAAAAAACGACTCAAGAACCACTTAAACACGAAAACACAGAACACGAAAAAGAACTAAAACTACAATAAATACTCAAAATCTACAAACTCTACAAGTGTGCTATCAACTTTTCTAACACTCACGGAGGATCATGTAGACGCAGCTCACCTCCATACCAAACCTCACGGGCTGTAGCACCATCATACCTATTATTATCCGAATCTATCTGAACACCCGCATACCTGTCACAACCTCTCAAACCATCATCGGGCGGTTTAAACTTATACATTTCAAACCTAAATCTGTCCCCACACTGAGCCTTGCTCAGTGCTTCTATCTTAGATTCTAAGCATTTTACCCTTTTTTCAAGATCATATACTCTCCTATCGGGTGGATCCCCACACTTGGGTCCTATCGCTTCCTCCAAACTAGGACCACTTACCACCTCTTTCTCACTTCTCTCATCTTCCTCCAACAACCTACCCTTCTCTCCCTCCTCTAACTTAGACGAAATAATGACGGGAAAATCGAAACCCTCACCTAAGAAAGCGTACTCTAAGTGGGATGGGAGAACTTTGAGTTCTAATGGGGCGGGTTTCTCTAATGGTGTGCTCTCAACCTCACTTTTCACTTCACTCAACTCTAGCACTTCGGGGACCCACTCGTTCTCTTCTACTTCCTCACTCTCACTCACAACCTCCTCTACCTTCTCAACTACCTCATCTAGCTTACTCTCAACTAAATCGGCCCCACTAATATAGTCAAAGCAATGGTCAACACATGATAAGAAAGACTCTATGAAATAGACCGAATGACAAGGACTACTAAGATCATCGGAACCACTAGGGTGTTCCATGGAGCGTGCTATCTCGAAAGTGACTCTCTCCTCACCGACTTGTAGTGTGATTTTCCCATCAAAGACATCAATGATGGCCTTGGCAGTACACAAGAATGGGCGTCCTAGAATGATAGGAACCTTCTCGTCGGCTTCCATATCAAGAACGACAAAGTCCACGGGAAAAACGAATTTATCCACTTTGACTAGAAGGTTTTCAATTATACCACGTGGATACTTAACGGATCTATCGGCTAGAGATAAAGACATACGTGTAGGGGACAACTCTCCTAAACCTAACCTCTGATACAAGGAATATGGCATTAAGTTTATACTCGCTCCTAAATCGGCTAGGGCCCTACACTCGGTGTCACTCCCAAACAAGCACGGGATGGTAAAAAGGCCCGGATCCGTCAATTTTTTCGGGACCTTGTTCAACACTACAGCAGAACACCCTCCACTAAAGGGGATGTTAGAAACCTCTCCTAACCTATCCTTACGTTTGAGAAGATCTTTTAAAAATTTTGCATATTTTGGCATTGATTGAAGGGCTTCTATGAAAGGGAGGTTGATTCTAAGTTGTTTAAAGATCTCTAAGAATTTCCCGTACTCTTTGGAGTAGGTTTGATTTTTAAGGCGGGAAGGGAATGGAGCACGGGAAATATCAACATTGGGTGATGGAACAACTTAAATGGGCCTTTTTCCTACACTCTTCTCACTTGAAGGCCCCCCGGTGTGTGCGGTACTTGCTGGGATGAACCTAGGTTGCACTTTACCGGGCGCCTCCATTTCAATCTCTTCATCTACGGGGTCCTCATCTTCTACCTCGACACTCTCGGGTCTCACTACCTCTCCTAGAGTCCTACCACTACGGGTCGAAATTGCCTTCAAAGAGCCAGATGGGTTGGGCTTTGTGTTGCCCGAAAATTGACCGGGAGGTCGCTCTTGCAACTGGCGTGCAATATCCCCAACTTGCCTTTGAAGATCTAGGAAATTTGAATGGTTATTCTTTAGGAAAGTAGCATGTTCTTCTAAGGCACGTTGGGTAGCTTGATCCTTGACCACTAACTGGGTAAGAAGGTCCTCTATCCTACACAAACTACTATTTAACCCCTCATTCCTAGGTTGAACCTCTTGGTTTGACCCCTCACCTCTGAACTGTGCACCTGAACCTGAACTAGCAAATTGACCTGTTTGACCCGACCCCCCACTAGAATAGAAACCTGGCCCCTTGCTTTGATATTGACCTGATGGAAAACCAGGGGGTTACCCGAAGAGCGATAATTGTTAGCACGCCAATTAGAGTTACTATTATTGAACGGGTTAGTTGGACCCCTATTTTGACCTGCTATATACTCGACCTGTTCTAGGGTAAGGGTTGGGCAATCTACGGTGTCATGACCACCTCTACAAACTTCGCACCTATCGGCCTTCTTCTTAATTTCTAGCAACTCTTTGGTGATATAGTCAAGTTGATATACTACCTTTGAGTCTGATACGACTTGGTTCACTCCTCGAGAAGATGAGGAAGTAATCACAGGAGTGGAATTCCTGCTGGTAGCACTATGATCTATATCAGCATGAGCGAAGCTCTCAAAGAGATCATTGCAGTCAGCCACAGTTTTCTTTCCCATTAGGTAGCCTCCTACAGATGTGTCGAATCGGGCCTTGCACTCAGGGGTGAGACCATTATAAAATTTTTCTACTAAAGCCCAGTTCGACAGTCCATGTTGGGAACAATGTGATAGTAAAGTTTGAAACCTCTCCCAAGCTAAGTGATATGGTTCGTCAGGCTCCATTCTGAAGGAATGGATCTGATCTCGAAGGCGAGAGGCCTTCGCAAGTGGAAAATACTTAGCAAGGAAGGCATCCCTAAGTCCGGCCCAAGTAGTGTAGGTACCTGCTGGCTGCGAGTCAAGCCATGTGGCTGCACGGCCAGCAAGCGAAAAGGGGAAGACTTGGAGAAAGCGGGCATCAAGATTAACACCTTCGATGACGAAGGTGCTACATAGACGGGTGAGATGGTATATATGTGCTGGCGCATCCTCATCATCACGACCATGGAACTGACAAGAGTTGTTAATGGCGGTCATGATGTATGATGGAATTTGCCAGGACTTGTCATTGGTGATTTCAGGGATGGTGATGGGTGAATTTGCGGTGAAACCTGAGGTGGAACGCTGGTGGACGGTTTGGTTTTCGGCCATTTGGTGAACTGGTGGTGGACTAGGGTGACGGGAAGGTGGTGGGGAATTATGGGGTGATGAGTTCGGGGTGAAGCCGTAGTTCGGTGGTTTAGAGTGTAGAGTAGAGTCAGAAGGGGCTGAAGATGAAATTGAGGATTTTTTTTACCTGAATACTGGGTGTGGAGAAGGAAGACTTGTCAATCGGCGGCTTCACTGGTCCCTGCGAACGTGTGTGGGGCATGAACTGCAAAACCGAAGACAAACAAGTAAGACAACTCCAACAAAAGACTTGACAAAAAATACGAAAAAGACACTAAAATTACTTGGACTCCTACGACTCACAAACACACAAAAAGCACGTAACGAAATCAGTTGAAATCCAAACAAAGTAGTTAACGCAATTGCCAAGAATCCCTGGCAATGGCGCCAAAAACTTGATGTGGAAAAAGTAGTTTAACTAAATAAACTAAAATTACCCTAAATTAAGACTTAAGTAATAAAAATCTAGACTCTCTAACTTGACTAAACAACTCACCGGCAAGTGAACCGGTCGACTCTAGCACAGAAAAGTAAGTCCGGATGTCGAACCCACAAGGACTCTAATGAATTACGTTAACGACTCTATTTAGACTAGACACTGACACGACTAAACAATTGTTGTGTTTTAAGGGGGGTTTTACTAAAATCCTAAAATTGAAATTAAAATGAAAATTAAACTAAGACACGAACGAAGACTAAGGGTTGATTCAGATGAGATTAACGACTACCTAGACTTGAATCCAGTTTAACTAGGAATGGACTTCTAACGGTATTATTGTTGTATGGAGCCGGGATCGTAAAATACTAAACCTTAAGGTATTTCAATGCTAAGACTTCCCGACCCTTCTCAAGAAGAAACCTAGGAAACCCTACAAGGCTGTTATGAATACCGACTGTTAGACTTCCTCTCAGTCCTCTAACGACTCTAAAAGTGCCCTAATACGACTATCTACCTCTCAGCGCAACAATCTAAGACAATTCTAGGTTCTGACATGGTTTACTAGACACAAATGCAATTAGGGAACTAAAACCGACTTCTCTCAAAATCTATCTTAGCTATATACTGCACCGCGACCTAATAACTAACTCGAGCCTCTCAGCGACAAATTAAGCAGAATATTTAATTCTAATTGTATTTTAATTACTGTTTCTAAGGCTATCGGCCGATTTACCCAAAGATCACCCGAACCCGCAAGGATGCAAATAATCAACACAGATCTATTATGTGAAAGACATTCACCAAAATCTATGTGAAACAGTAAATAATCAACAACCAAAAGTAAATACGCACACGCACCAAATCAGAAATTCTAGAATCTTTTACTTTCAGAAATCAATCCATAATCAAACAATAATAACCGTTAAAAGATCCAAACTTTAATCAAACTATCATCTTGTCTAGGTAGTATCTAAGGTTTAGCCAAGAAACATGTTGTCTATAGCAAACAAATCAAGTTCAAAACAAGAATTCATTGGAAAAGATTGAAAACACGAAATTAAAGAAAACTGGGAGATAAAACCCGAACAATCTTCGTTTCCACGCTCCAAGCTTCAACCGAATGATTCCCGCAAGCTTAAACACTCCGAAAGACGTAAAATATGCTCTGAAAATCGCCTCAAAGTTTCTTTAGTTCGTCCCTAGGGTTTTTGTGGAAGTTTATGAAGTATAAAATATGTTTGGAATAAAGATCCAGCAACAAAAATCATTTTTTTCCGGAAATTACCCCTAGGTGGCACGCGACGGGGTCTTTAGCATATCCTCCATGCTACACCTAGCCCCAAAACTCAGCAAATCCTTCCCAAGGGTCTAGGTGTTGCATGTAGCTCCTTGCTTGAGGGGGAGGTGTAGCACCTAGGCCCTATTTTCACAGAAAGTTACGAATTTTCATAAGCTTCAACATCCCAAAAATTCCAGAAATTATTCTAACTCTTTTTTACTTGTTCCAAGATATAACGTTTCATCATTATAGCTCGTTTTCACTCCATTTTCATCGACTTTATGCATCGAGACCTGGAAAACGCGAATATGATCAATAGCACGTAATTCTAAATAAAACTAAACTATAAATAACAATAATTTATACAAACTATACACGAATAAAGGATGTATTTTGCAATACATCAAATATCCCCACACTTACTCTTTTTTCGTCCTCGAAAAAAAATTATGCAACGGAATCAGAGATGAATAATCACCTGGGTCAAAAATGAGTGATATCTTATTAAAACCAAGGCTTGCGTTAGCCGCGATTGCAAATATACTTATCCCTTTAAACCCGAATCCAATCCTAAGCCCTTATCATGTGAATTTAATTTAAGTGCGGTCAATCCACCTAGGGTCTCACACTAGAATTTACGGTCCACCAACTCCCACCTTAAGCTTATAGGACTAAGAGAACGATCACTGGACCAATTCCCAACCGTCTTATATCAAAACCAAGAGAGTTTACAATCAAATATTTTTTTCTTTTTTCTTTTTTTTCCGTGAGTCTAGACGATGCTTTCCCTAACCAAGAGGCAATCCGGCTGTAGAGTCGCTATCCCCAACCACAGATTACTTAGGTTTCGGTACTTTTTCTTTCTTTTATTTGCACGATCGATTTCACACACCCTAGCGGTAATCTTGCTGTAGAGTCGCTATCCCCAGCTCAGATTACATACGAATGCATTACTTTCATTTAGTTTTTAGCTCACTTTTTTATTCTATTTTTTTCCGCATGATCACAAACTCTAACAGTTTTAACTTATAACGGTGCCCCTTATACTATTATCGGCAGTTTTGATTTCCCATATCTCACAGGCGAAAACCCACTAGCAGACCGACAATTAAGGTGTATTAGATCAAAGGGACTTAAAACCAAACCCGGGCCTATCCACATATCCCTAACTAGACGCAAGCTTGATTTATTTAAATCTCATATTATCATTATTCAAACCCAAGCAAAAAAATTCTCCTTTTCTATCATTTTCCGTTTCATTTATGCAAACTTCTTTATTCGAAAGACATTTTCATGTTTTTTCAATTTTTTTTGGCTTTTCAAATTTTTAACTTTTTTTGTGTTTTTCAATATAAGACTCGATTATTTACATGTATCCCGCCTGTCACGTGGGTGACCCGGGTTCAATATAAGTTAGAGAGTCTAGATTTTTCAATATAAGGCATTTATCAAGCGTACCAGTGTCAGAGTCGTTGTAGTATAGTGGTAAGTATTCCCGCGTGTCACGCGGGTGACCCGGGTTCAATCCCCGGCAACGGCGCCAAAAACTTGATGTGGAATAAGTAGTTCAACTAAATAAACTGAAATTACCCTAAATTAAGACTCAAGTAATAAAAATCTAGACTCTCTAACTTGACTAAACTACTCACCGGCAAGTGAATCGGTCGACTCTAGCACAGAAAAGTAAGTCCGGATGTCGAACCCACAAGGACTCTAATGAATTACGTTAACGACTCTATTTAGACTAGACACTGACACGACTTAATAATTATTGTGTTTTAAGGGGGGAGGTTTACTAAAATCCTAAAATTGCAATAAAAATGAAATTAAGCTAAGACACGAACGAAGACTAAGGTTTGATTCAGATGAGATTAACGACTACCTAGACTCGAATCCAGTTTAACTAGGAATGGACTTCTAACGGTATTATTGTTGTATGGAGCCGGGATCGTAAAATACTAAACCTTAAGGTATTTCAATGCTAAGACTTCCCGACCCTTCTCAGGAAGAAACCTAGGAAACCCTACAAGGCTGTTATGAATACCGACTGTTAGACTTCCTCTCAGTCCTCTAACGACTCAAAAAGTGCCCTAATACGACTATCTACCTCTCAGCGCGACAATCTAAGACAATTCTAGGTTCTGACATGGTTTATTAGACACAAACGCAATTAGGGAACTAAAACCGACTTCTCTCAAAATCTATTTTAGCTATATATTGCACCGCGACCTAATAACTAACTCGAGCCTCTCAGCGACAAATTAAGCAGAATATTTAATTCTAATTGTGTTTTAATTACTGTTTCTAAGGCTATCGGCCAATTTACCCAACGATTACCCGAACCCGCAAGGATGCAAATAATCAACACAGATCTATTATGTGAAAGACATTCACCAAAATCTATGTTAAATAGTAAATAATCAACAACCAAAAGTAAATACGCACACGCACCAAATCAGAAATTCTAGAATCCTTTACTTTCAGAAATCAATCCATAATCAAACAATAATAACCGTTAAAAGATCCAAACTTTAATCAAACTATCATCTTGTCTAGGTAGTATCTAAGGTTTAGCCAAGAAACATGTTGTCTATAGCAAACAAATCAAGTTCAAAACAAGAATTCATTGGAAAAGATCGAAAACACGAAATTAAAGAAAACCAGGAGATAAAACCCGAACAATCTTCGTTTCCACGCTCCAAGCTTCAACCGAATGATTCCCGCAAGCTTAAACACTCCGAAAGACGTAAAATATGCTCTGAAAATCGCCTCAAAGTTTCTTTAGTTCATCCCTAGGGTTTTTGTGGAAGTTTATGAAGTATAAAATATGTTTGGAATAAAGATCCAGCAACAAAAATCATTTTTTTCCGGAAATTACCCCTAGGTGGCACGCGACGGGGTCTTTAGCATATCCTCCATGCTACACCTAGCCCCAAAACTCAGCAAATCCTTCCCAAGGGTCTAGGTGTTGCATGTAGCTCCTTGCTTGAGGGGGAGGTGTAGCACCTAGGCCCCATTTTCACAGCAAGTTACGAATTTTCACAAGCTTCAACATCCCAAAAATTCCAGAAATTATTCTAACTCTTTTTTACTTGTTCCAAGACATAACGTTTCATCATTATAGCTCGTTTTCACTCCATTTTCATCGACTTTATGCATCGAGACCTGGAAAACGCGAATATGATCAATAGCACGTAATTCTAAATAAAACTAAACTATAAATAACGATAATTTATACAAACTATACACGAATAAAGGATGTATTTTGCAATACATCAGAACCGAGTTGGCTTTTCCCCTATGAATAGCACTCACCACCAAAGCCCATAACTGGTTTGGATACATTTTGTATCTCCACCACCACTTCGTAAGCATGGCATGATTAAAGCTTTGAATCCCCCCGAGCCCCATTCCACCCACTTTCTTAGCTTTCAAAATAAAATCCCACCGAATCCATCTTAGCTTATGGCCCGAATTAGATTTCCCCAAACAAACTCCCTTCTAATTTTTTCCAGTTTGTGAATAATGCTTTTAGGGGCTGCAAACAAGGAAAGAAAATATGAGGGAAGACTACCGAGAACCGATTTTGCAAGAGTTAACCGACCCGCAAAAGAGAGATGCCTCGCTTTCCATTTAGAGAGTTTGGCTGTAAACCTATCCAGCACTGGCTTCCAATATTTCGCTCTTTTCATATTAACTCCAATAGGGACGCCTAGATACGTGAAAGGAAGGGCACCCGCTTCACAATTAGCCTTCTTCGCAAAAGAAACTACTTCCGAGCTCGGGACACCGATTCCGTATAGTTTACTTTTTCTTCGGTTGACATTGAGACCCGTGACAAGATTCAACCACCTCAACAGGCGATTTAAAGCACAAATGTTATGTTCCGACCACTCGCCTATGAATAGAACGTCATCCGCATAACTGAGATGAGAGATCATCGGGCCACCATTAGGAAGTTTGCAACCATGAAACAGGCCCAAACTACAAGCCCTGTTCATAAACATATTAATGATCTCCATAGCGATAATAAAGAGAAAAAAGGGAAAGCGGCTCACCTTGCCTTAGACCTCTTTTATACTTAAACTCTTTAGTAGGAGACCCGTTCACTAAAATGGAACCCATACCCGATTGCAGACATCCTTTTATCCATCCGATCCATTGGAGCGGGAAGTTCATCTTCTCCAACATTCTGAAGAGGAACTTCCAATTAATGGTTAATATCTTGGAGAGAAGTTTAGTAGTACTATAAATAGGGTCTAGGTTAATGTTTTTATTTGTCCATTTTCCTTGTAAGTTCGTAAGTTCGTTTGATTGAATAGAAAGAGTCGCGGGTTTGTCCCCCCCAATATCTCGTGTTCGTGTTTGTTGATACGACTGTTTGAACCATCTGGGCCAACAATTAGTATCAGATCTACGGCTTGTTACATACGAATGGACACGATAGAAAAAGAAGAGGTTGTTGAGTTGGGTTAGTCGTAAGTAGCCGTATCCGTCAACCCCCCCCCCCCATTCATCATCATCATCATACTCATACTCAGTAAATCACACCAATAGCAAAGCTAAGGTAGGGTCTGAGGAGGGTAAGATGTTGACAGCCTTACCTCTACCCGTTAGGAACAAAGAGGTTGCTTCTAGTGAGACCCCGGCTCGAATCAAACCCAACCATTGATCGAAGAAAAGGTTAGCCCACTTTTGATTGCGGTCGTCGTTGGAATAATTGGGGTCGTCACAAAAAGAAGGAAACTGTTTCCACTACCCTGCAGCTGCGCAAACTCAAAAAGAAAGGAATTAGTGACACGTTTCCCAAGGTGTATTAATTATTGTGGCTGAATTAATTCAAGAGGCGCAAGTTTCTCTTTTATCCTGTGACGACGAGGATCCCTACTTGGGATCCTCGTCTGGGCTCATCGCCCTAGATTGGTGGCTGGGCTCGAGCCCACTTGTGTCTTTCTCGGTATGTTTAGTTGGTTTGGGTAGCCCATGTCCTGATAAGCCCACTCTTGGATTGGCCCATTAGGGCTATGACCCAAATGTCTCACTACATAAAGAGAACTCTCTTCTCCAAGAAGGGAAGATGATTTTTCCCTACAAAAAGGCTACTCCTTCCTTCCCTGTTCTCATATTACTCCTTCTCTCTCTCTAAACTACACTCTTTACTTGCACTTATAACTATCTTCTCCATACAAGATACTGACTTGAGCGTCGGAGTGCCCACGGGGTGAACCCCCTCGGGCCCTCTAACTAGATTTTCATGTGGCTGCAGTTCAAGACCCGATGTCCCACAAGAGGAACTGTCACCATGACGACGGGAGGACGAACCTGAACCGGAGCTCACCGAATCTAAGGTTAGTACCGCCAAGCCCTCTGAACGACTTTAGGGATTTGGGGATTCGACATTGGCTCCATCCGTGGGACCGGGTACAAGCATGTCTTGGTCTCTTCACACAAACGGCTGGACTTGCCCTCTCCGCGACGGTCAGGTCTGCATTTTGACTTCGGTTAACAGGTTCTAAATCTCTAAACTTTCTCCATTGTCAACAATATTTGACCTAGTGCAACCTACGGATCTTGAGATTGTGGAAAGGCTATATATATCTTAGTTTCCAAACTTTTCCATATCCTCACCTAAAAAACTACAGATCTGTTGAAGTATATGAGCCTTCTTGCTTTTACTGTATGCATTTTTGTTTTCTATCTAAAAGAAAAGGAATGTATATAATATTGCAAATGCTATTGCAAATAGTGCAAGTATGAGATGCATGGCTATGACATACCTTCACGAAGGTAGTAACTGACATCATACATTTAATTTACTTGAAAAATTAGATTACAAATGTTTATGCATCATGTATTAACATATGACGCACAACCTTGGTATTTAAGTACAGTTTCCAAGTTACAAAAAGTAAATTGCACATCCATATTTATATACTGTGGAAAAATATAAGTTTGAAGTATCCTTCATGAATAAAGACAGGTTGTGCCATATATTTTAATAAAAATAAAAATAAGGGCAACCTTGCAGGATGGTTTGATATTTTATTGGTGATTAATTGTTCTATCTAATCATCGAAAGAACGAAAAAGTTACTTTCTTGTCAAAAGTTGGGTGTAACTTTATTTCATGGTCATGAGGGTAATTGCTTTGTTAAAATCCAACTCTTGACAGAGGTTAGATGTCATTTTTTAATTTAAAAATTGACATATTATGGAGTACACTTTAATAAAAAAGTACACTCTAAAAAAGGGGATGTGACTCTCCAATATACAATTATAACTCTTGTAGCCTATAGTACATACTTTTATTAAAGTGATGTGACCTTACCTTTTGAAAAAAGAGAAGAGAAAGAAAAGATGACAATAGCTGTTACTTTGTACGTATGTATCTCCCATAAATGCATGTTACTAGAAGTACATCTCTAAAGTCAAACCTTACATACTACTGACCTTATCTTATATTATTTTCACTATTTTGACAAATAAAAAAAAAGAAAGAAAGAAAAAAGCTAAGCAGTTATCTTTCCAAGATGATGTGACCTTGCTTTTTCAAAAAGTTAATGACTTTTTACTCTTACCAAGGTGATAAGGTTTCTTTATAAAAAGAAAGTTACTTTGACTTTCTTACGAAAAGTAATAATATTTTACTAGTACAAGGACCTTCCTCAGGCCCTTCGGCCAAGGTCCTTCCCCCGGACCTTTCGCAGGCCCTTCGGCCAATGTCCTTCACCGGGACCTTCCTCAGGTCCTTTTGCAGGGTCCTTCCTCAGGCCCTTCCACTTGGCTTTTCCTCAGGCCCTTCCACCTGGCCTTTCCCCAGGTCCTTTCCCAAGGTCCTTTCCCCAGGTCCTTCCTCAGACCCTTCCACCTGGCCTTTCCTCAGGTCCTTTCTACACGGTCCTTCCTCAGGTCTTTTCAGCAGGTTCCTTTCCCAGGTCCTTTCACAGGGCACTTCCTCAGGCCCTTCTACACGGCCCTTCCGTTAGGACCTTTTCTAGACTCTAACACAAAACATTTACGCAAGGCCTTTCTCCGAAGTCTTGCATCGTACACCACTTCTAGACACAGATTTATTGTTCCCATTACAACGTTGTTAGGGTACGCATGCTACCCCCATTAACGATATGATGATCACATGTCTTCACAAAATAAAGCATGAGGCACAAGTGCTTGTACACACATCACAACATGTTTAGCGCATAAAGAAATTAATCCCCAAAGAAACAAGGCATGATCTTTGAAAAGACATTGAAAAATAGTGATCACCTTAAACATCCTTAAACAAGGATATAGCTTCGGGTAGGAGGAAAGTGACACAACATTAGTAAAAGCAAGAAATACCTTTGTGCAACATTGAACTGGGGGACTAGTATGTCTAGGGGGATATTGTGGGACAGAGTTTTTGCTAACCTCGGGCTACTCTCATTCAACAAAGAATTATATGCTAATCTGCCGGATACATCTATCAGTTATATCCTTGTGTGCTATCGTGTCTCGGATAAAGACATCACTTATTAGAAGTGATTATGATTTAGAAGACTTCCGATACTCATCAAAAGTAACTATGTTCTTTATTCACAACCGAGGGTCTAGACAGACGGGCTCAAGGATAGCCTATTTCATAAGTTCAGTATTACCAAATACGCTTGACAACACTGAACTGGGGAGCTAGCATGGTATAACACCATTGGGTCCTACATTGAAGACTTCTCAAAAGGATCTTTATTTTTGTATTACCTCCTCCGAAAAGGATTAAGCACCTCCATAAGTTCTCATGTTCGAAGATCTCAAAAACAAAAAAAAAGGGAGGGGGAATGGGCATGGACTACCTTAGTAATTCCTCCACTGGAAGAAAAGAAAAGCCTGGGATGTGTATTTGGCTCCTTCCCTGAAGGAAAAAGAATTAGTAAGCTGCATCATTCGTCCTCCGCTTGAAGACAAGGAAAAGCCAAGGATGTGTATCTGGCTCCTACCCTGAAGGGAAAAAGAATCAGTGAGCTATGTCACTAATTCTTCACTTGAAGAAATGGGAAGCCTGGGCTGCATATTTGGCTCCTCGCCAGAAGACGGAAGAGTCATTGGACTACGTTATTAGTCCCTATAGAAGAAAACATGGACGCTCTACCCTTGAAGGCGAAACACTCCCTGGACTACGTTATTAATCCATAAACCGGGGCACTCATTCCTTGAAGGAAGGAAGAACCCCCTCCTGCGAGCCGCCAATTCAATCTCTTCCATGGAGAAAAAATTATCCGCACGATAAGTTCCCAACACTTATACCCTATACCTTAGGTGGAAATGAGCTCCTCCCATCAGCTAGCATCTACAAAGATTCTACAAGGAAAAAGAAAAAGAGGGAAACCTTAATAAGCATATCTTCGCTTTAAGGGGAAAGTGAAGTCCTTCTACGGTCTTTCATGCTCAAGAAACCCTGGTCTCCCTGAACAAAACGATATTCTCTCCTAAAGACTAAAGCATTTCGGAAGTCCTTTCCATCAACAAGAAAATCCCTTCTCTTGTGGATAAGGTACCTCAGCAGTCGCTTGCAAGAACAGGAACGTATACTTTCCATGGAATTACATCCAGGAAAAGTTCCTTCCAAGAATATGAAGAATATCCCATTATATGGGATCAAGTACTTTAGAAGTCCCTTTCGTAAACAGGAACATACCCCTTCCTCGGGACTAAGTCTTTAAGAAACTCCTTCCAAGAATAGGAAGGAACATATCCCTCCAGCGGGATCCAGTCTTAAAGAAACTCCTTCCAAGAATAGGAAGGAACATATCCCTCCAGCGGGATCCAATCTTAAGGAAACTCCTTCCAAGAATATGAAATGAGGAAGTACAGGGGCCGTTCGGTCATTAATCAAAAGTTGAATTGAATGAAAATACAAGAGGAATGTGGGAGGTAATTAAAGTGGGAGTAAATGAGTTGGGGATCCAATGTGTCATTATTTGAAACTTAAATGTGGGAGGTAATTAAAGTGGGAGTTTCACGATGGGGATTAGTATCTCTGGGGAGTAAGTCTTGGAGGAGCCACCTCCGAAAAAATGAGGATGCCCCCCCCCCATGTGATTAGGGGTCTTGTAAGTCTCTTCAACGAACAGGAACAAGTTTCTCCCAAGAAAAGGAGGGTATCTCCTCTCGTGGGATTAAGTATCGCAAAAGTCTATTCAACGAACAGAAGTGCACCCGGCTACGGGATCAAGTATTGGTAAAGTTCCTTCTAAGGACGGGAAAGTACATCCCAGGGATTTGATATATGAGAAAAATCCTCTTTGAAATTTCGCACCTGAACAACTTATTAAAAAAAAAACAAAGAAAAAAAAAGGGGAGGGGGGGAGCCCCCTTGACAAGGGACTTCGAATCTGAAGAATCCTTTCCTTGAAAAGAAAAGATCTCCGCCGCAGGTCTGTGTTTTAGAAACTATCTCTCCAAAGAAGAGGAGTCCCATCTCGGGGTCGCATACGTTTAAAGAAGTCTCTCCAAGAGTAGAGGGTTGCACATTCCATGGGCACCCATTATTAGAGAATTACAACATCCCTCAGGGGAGGAAAGAGCCCTTAATAAGGACTCACATAGGAAGGTTCCTTCTACATAACAAGTGTTTTTAAAGGCCTCATAAAACCCCTCCAAAAGGAGAAGATGCCACCCCTTCTTGAAGAACAAAAACCTGAACGGTTTGAGGACCTTGCTAACGGGTCAAACAGGATCATCTAGGCAGACGTGCCGGGCGATCTTACAATAAAATGAACATGTACATAGGCATACAGACATGCCGCCTTAATCAAAACAAGGCAAAGCCCGGCCGTGGGGCTAGGACTAAGTCGACTACGTCCAAAAAAAGCCGAAGCAGGCATATGAAAGTCCAAGTGGCCCAAATGCCATTGGACAACAGGCCCAACAGTAGCTTTAACAACTTAAAACAAGTTACAAAACGGGCCTAGGCAAAGCCTTTACAACTTGAGCAAGTTACGAAGCATTTAACAACCCAAGCAGGTTACGAAGCAAACTTGTACAAAGTTTTAACAACTCAAGCAAGTGACGAAGCAAACTTATATAAAGCTTTAACAACTTAAACGAGTGATAAAGCAAACTTATATAAAGCTTTAACAACTTAAACGAGTAACAAAGCAAACTTATATAAAGCTTTAACAACTTAAACGAGTGACAAAGCAAACTATAGAAAGCTTTAACAACCCAAGCAGGTTACGAAGCAAACTTGTACAAAGCTTTAACAACTTAAACCAGTGACAGAGCAAACTTATATAAAGCTTTAACAACTTAAACGAGCGACAAAGCAAACTATAGAAAGCTTTAACAACCCGAACATGTTACAAGGCAAACTCATAGGAAAGTTTTAACAACTCTAGCAAGCTACGAAGCAAACTTATACAAAGTTTCAAACGAGTCATAAAACGGGTCCATACAAAGCTTTAACAACTTAAAAAGTTACAAAGCGACCCATAGAAAGTCTTAACGGCTTAAACAGGGTACAAAGAAAATTCATGAGAAAGTTTTAACAGTTCAAGCAATACAAAAACCCTCATTAGAGGAACACAATACAAAGAGTACAACACGGTAAATAAGGAATCCCGGTCGATGCCCCTTGAGAAATTACTCTCGAACGAGTACTTTGATTGAAATGCATCTAAGAAGTATATGCAAAGATGGTCTAAATAGCATAAACGCTATAAAAAAGCACTATCAAACAAGTGCATTGGGAAAAATGCCTTCAAGGAGGCATAAATTGAAGTAAGGTATTGTGCTACCCTACTTAAGGGGTCACCTGGCTATTTTAAGTACTAAATGTAAGGTCACCCCAAGGATAACAAAGTAGATTGGTTTGGCACGACGTGCCTTAGACTATGCTTACCCGACGGATAGGGGGAACGGTTGAAGGGCGGATAGCGACCCGCCTAGATTGTCAGGGACTGGAACAAGTCCTGCGCCCATTCATGAGTAAATAGACTTGGACTAAGGATGACTTGACGACGAGGATCCCCACTTGGGCTCCTCGTCTGGGCTCATCGCCCTAGATTGGTGGCTGGGCTCGAGCCCACTTGTGTCTTTCTCGGTATGTTTAGTTGGTTTGGGTGGCCCATGTCCTGATAAGCCCACTCTTGGATCGGCCCATTAGGGCTATGGCCCAAATGTCTCACTACATAAAGAGAACTCCCTTCTCCAAGAAGGGACATATGATTTTTCCCTACAAAAAGGTTACTCCTTCCTTCCCTGTTCTCATATTACTCCTGCTCTCTCTCTCTAAACTACACTCTTTACTTGCACTTATAACTATCTTCTCCATACAAGATACTGACTTGAGCGTCGGAGTGCCCACGGGGTGAACCCCCTCGGGCCCTCTAACTATATTTTCATGTGGCTGCAGTTCAAGACCCGATGTCCCACAAGAGGAACTGTCACCATGACGACGGGAGGACGAACCTGAACCGGAGCTCACCGAATCTAAGGTTAGTACCGCCAATCCCTCTGAACGACTTCAGGGATTTGGGGATTCGACATCCTGACTTGCTATAGAAGAAAAAAAAAAGGAGTATTGCATAACACTGTATCCTGACTTGCTATAGAAGAAAAAAAAAAGGAGTATTGCATAACGTTGTTGATATCGACCTAAGTAAAAAAAAAGAGGCAGAAAACAAAAATATTTATTTGTTGTTGTTGTAGGTTACATTAAACAAAATAAAATAAAAGCAAGTAAATTTCAAAGCTTTGTTTTATTTTTTGGTGTGTATCCAAAGAAAAATAATTAAAGGTTTTAGTTATCCTATTTTTTGGGAGTTCACATCGACCAAAGAAAGGAAACTTTTATATGTGAAGATCGATTGAAACCAAGAAAGTGCCAAAATCTGATTCAAGTTGGTTTGTACATAGAAAAAGAAATCTTAGAGCAAATCATGGCCGGTGATAAAGATGGGAATCTAGAGAACTCGGGAACAATAAAAGAATCGATGGGTGGTTTTGTTTTACAAGCACCAAAGTTAACTTCAAGCAACTACGCAGCATGGTCGGTTATGGTGAAGGTTGTCTTAGGAGCGAATGGTTTGCAAGATGCGATTGATAAAGAAAAAGGACCAAGAATTGAATAAAGAAAGAAGTTTATGGCCTTAGGTATCATCTTCCAGACCCTACCTGAATATCTAATGCTTTAAATGGCTAAGTATTCAGAACGGAAAGATGTTTGGGAATCACTAAGAGTTCATTATCTTGGTGCAAAAGAACGCAAAAAGCCCGTCTTCAAATGCTAAGAAGCGAGTTAGATAGATTGAAGATGGGTGAGACAGAAAGTATTGATGAATATGCAGTGAAGTTGGGTGGACTATAGTTAAAGTACAAGAGCTTGGGAGCAACACTTAAAGAAGAGGTTGTGGTGAGAAAGTTCTTGAACTCTATGGCTAATAAATATTTACCTATTGTTTCTTCGATCGAGCAATTTGCAGATATCGAAAAAATGATGTTTGAAGATGTGGTTGGACGTTTAAAGGCACATGAAGAAACAACAAGTTCAAGAATGTAAGTGAAAGTTCATCCCAAAATCAACTTATGTTCACCCAGACTCAAAAGGAAGTTGAAAACTGCCGAGGACATGGTAGAGGACGTGGAAGATACAACGGTCGAGGAAGAGGGAATCCAAGATGGAATAATGAACGTGAAAGTAAGAATGATGAACATGGTGAAGATCGGAAAAAAGAACCCTGAAGAATGGCAAGACAAAAGAAAGAACTTGATGTGCTACAACTATGATAAGATTTGGCACTACTCAAGCAAATGTAAAGCACCAAGCAAAAGGAAAGAAGAAGCTAATTTGACAAAGACAGAAGATGTCGTGATATTTATCCATCTCTGTTTATGGAAATTTGTTCGACAAAGAAAGTAAGTTTGAATGAAGAAAGGGTTATCCCTGGTTTTTTGAAAAGAAAGGAAAGGAAGAAGTAATGTGGTATTTAGACAATGGTGCAAGTCATCACATGTTAGAAAAGAAAGAGTTTTTCACTACCTTGGATGGACAAGTTTCAGGTCAAGTACCGTCTGGTGATAGATCCGTGATTAAAATTAAAGGTAAAGGGAATGTAACCGTGGTAAGTAAGAATAACGAAAAGAAAACATTTTGCGATGTTTTATACATGCCTAAGTTGAAAACCAATCTTCTTAGTTTGGGCAGTTGGATGAAGAAGGTTGCAAGATTGAAATAGCAAATGGGATATTGAGGCTACATGATCAGAAAGGAAGATTGTTAATGAAGGTTCAGAGAAAAATCTGAATAGAATGTACAAGATCAAGTTTCAGGTATGTTGTAATCCCAACAGCTTTGAAGATGAAAAGAAAGAAAGCCTTGATGTGAAACCATTTATGAAAGTGAGGGAAATTAGGTTTGGAATGATTTCAAAAGATTTGTTTGGAGTTCGTGAAAGTATTGGTCAAGAACGAGTTGAAAGAAGAAGCAAGTCAAGAAAGAGAGTAGAAATGTGGATTCAAAGTTAAGTACTGATGGAACGAATGCAAAGTTTAAAGAACCAGTGAAGCAAGTATGCTATAGGCAATTGAAAAGGAGGAATAAAGGCAAGAAGAAATGCAATTCAAGATTAAGAGGGTGAATAAAGGTTAATCTTGAATAATTAGTAAAGTTAAGGGTTTATTTTAATATGTTTTATTAAAGTTTGATTTATTTTAGGTAACTATTATTGTAATAGGTTTATGAATTAATATATCTTGGAGAGAAAGTTTAGTAGCACTATAAATAGGTGTCTAGGTTAATGTTTTTATTTGTCCATTTTCCTTATAAGTTCGTAAGTTCGTTTGATTGAATAGAAACCGTCGCGGGTTTGTCCCCCCAATATCTCGTGTTTGTTAATAAGATTGTTTAAACCGTCTGGGCCAACATATTTCTAAAGCTCAAACTCGAGCTCAACTCATGAGTACTTTTTCTAGCTCAACCTCCGCTCCTGCATTTTTTTATAGTTTAATATATAATAGCAACCAGCTGTTTCATAAGCTAGGTTACGTACACTACAATACTTAGTTGGACATGTAAATTCATTAATACAAATATTTAATGCGAATTAAATGTATATCTATTATATATAATAAATGTGTTAATTTTTGCTGATGTGTCAAGCTAGGAGGCCTCTAAATTTTGCTTTTTGGCGGGAAAATCACGTCCACTTTTCTTTGGACACGGGATCCGGATTAATTCGGGTCGGAATATGGGTCAAACATGATGGATAATGGATCCTTTATATTTTCTTTTTCCTCATTCTTCTTTCACAACCCTAAAGAAACATAGATGAAGAAACCCTAGATCGGCCGCACAAGTTGTTCCTCTCCTAATCAAGGCGATTCTCCATCTTCACTTCGTCATCCCTTCATCATCTTCAATTTCAATCGCCATTTCTTTCCTTCAGATAATGGTTTGTTGTTCAAATCGGCGGTTATTTTGTTACTGTTTTGATTTATCGGTATAACCTAGGGTATCTCGATCTTGGATCTGTTTTATTGAAGATCTGGTAAATGTCGTCCACACCAAGGTATGATTCCGTTAATTATCTATTGTTCAGATTTTGATTTCATAGATTTTGTTTGTATATTATGGAAAATCAAAAGGTCGATTATAGTGCATTTAGAGATTTATATCATTCGAGTAGTGTTAATTGATCTTTTGTTTTTCAGGAGATGAGTAGAACAACAACCGATTGGAATTTAGGGTTCTTCGATATTGGTATCTTGCTATCAAGAATCTAATAGAAGGTAATACACATTCAGTTTGTTACAGGTTTGTGTAATTGTTCATTGTGTGTTGCTCAATTATCGAGTTATTTAATCATGTTATTGTAGTTAAGAGAGGTGATATTACAAAAGCAAATTCACATAAATTTAGGTAATATTTATGAAGTTAGATACCTGTATCATATAGTTACATGCATCATTTCTACTATGTAGATATGAATGGCAACATCTATGATCCTGCAATCTGAAATAATTTTGTTGCATCAGTTTCAACTTTCATGCTTACGTTTGATGCATCTCTTAATCAACTACATGCCAAGTGTTTTATCTAATAGTATGTTTTTTTTTTTGCTCAATTTTTCTCAGGGAAGTGGTGGTGAAGCTTATGGAGCCTCTGATGGTTATTCTTCAAGACACAGTGGTAGTTATGGTTAAGTATATATGATCATTTGTGCTAGAGTTAAAAGAATAGGCTGGTCGGGTGGTTTGGGTAATATGCCAAAAAGGGTTATGATAAGATTTTAGAGTTTTTCAATAATCTGTTTTTATTCAGTTGTATTCCTAATCTTAAGGTTATGATATAAATTGTTAAATTTTGACTAATTTAATAAAATTAAGTATAATGCCCAAAACATTTTATGGAAGGAGGTTTGGGGAGCATCTAAAGGTAATATTATGGTATTTGAATTCGGCTACGTTTTTGTGGAGCAATGAAGTGATCATTGCTAATGTGTTGTTACCATTGAAGTTGATGCAGTAATTTCAACATTCGGGTTCCGCTACGAACCTACCTGACAACGGAGATCGTTAGTTTTGCGGCGGCTAGGGTTCTACTGCGAACCCGACTACGGAGATGATCAGAGGTTGTTCTTCATATTAAAATCATTGAATGGTTTGTGATTTAAGTTTGTTGTTGCTTTATGTTGATGAAACTACAATTGCACTTCTCTCTAATTTGGATATTTGTATGGTTTTAATCTAAATGGAAATCCTAATAATCTAAGTTATATAGAAAATTCATTTAATCTAAATTATATAGAAAATTCATTTGTTTTGTTGATTTTTTTGTATTTTGACTGTTTAGTATAAATGGAAGTTTTAAAATGCCATTTACAACCAATTTAATATTTTAATGATCATAAAGACGATCAATTTTCCTTTTCAAATTGTAACTGACTTCCATGATTATAGTTTATTGAGTCATCTTTTGGTAAGCATTCATTTGATATTTCATTTTCCACCAATTCCTTCACCTGCTACTTCTCTTAGCTCTCTCTCTCTCTCTCTCTCTCTTTCTCTCTCTCTCTCTCGGCTCTCTGTGTTTCAATTTTAATGTTTCTATGTTATTTCCTTTATCTTCCCATGTCTTCTTCTCCTTCTCTAATCATAACACAATCTGGTAGGCGCTAATGAATCATTCTACATTGAGACCAAGTCTAGATCACAACCACACACTTTTAGTTTTTAGAAATGTAAGTGACCCATGACCGTCTTTCCAACTAGCTCACATTTTAATCTCTGTTATATTCTTGATTCATAACCAGGTAACGATCTGAATCAACTCTTGGTTTTAGTTGAGATCGTTGTATGAGTTTGGTTTTGAAAGCTCAAGGGGCGCGATTGTAAAATTTCAAGGGGGCGCTAAGAATTTTCACTGTATGTGTACCACTAATTTTTTTTTCAAGGGGGGGCGCACGCACCCCCTGGCTAATGAATAAGTCCGCCCCTGCTCACATGCATGTTTTTTTTGGCTTATTGTATCAGACAATTAAGTTTTGCCAATGGTTCCGGTACCCAAGCTTGCATTGAGGTTATATTTGGAATGTGCTGAGGTATGTCTATGAATTAAAGTTTTTAATATATTCATATTTTATCTGACCTCTTCTGGCTCTACATGATACAGGCTGTCAATGACTGTGATCTTGAACCTATAGCATACGAGTTTTTCACCCTATTGATTACATGCTTGATAACGTGTTCATGACGATTACGGTTTTGTTGATATTAACTTTTTGTTTGATGTGTTATGTGCTCTGTGAAATATACGATTTATGTAGGGTTCCATGGTGATTCCGGCAAGAAGGATCTTCCGATATGATTTTTGAATCAGCAATTACGAGTCGATTCTCCAATATAGGTAAGTTCTAACCATTTAAATTTTTCCTCCCGGTGATATGTTTCTTAATCGGTCTCCCATGTCCAGATCCGACGGTTTCTCACATGTTTACGGCTGTATAGGGGCTGCAGAGACCACTAGCGGCGTGATTTGTGAACGTTTCGCGTGAAAGCAAGATTTCTTTCATCTAGGTTGTTGTCTGTTTGTTCTTTTCGAGCCACAAATGTTTAGAGGTCATGTAAGACTTGATACTATGACTCATATAAGTTGTCAACCATGTGAGTACCCTTCTTATAAATGTTGAATAAGTGGATCTTATCGATCTGGTTAACGTGTAATACCATAAAATATTTCAATTTTCATGAGACATAAAGAGCACTAAAAATGACTAAATTATCCTTGCCTGTGTAAAGTGTGTTACCAGGCAACATCTACATACAGAAATGACGAAGAATGATACGTATTATCATATAAAAGACGTTGTTGGGGACAAGATGGCGTGGGACCCATTCAGCCACCAAATCTTGATGTTCAAAATGATTAAATGTGGCTCAAGAAGACAAGCCAGCCAGCAACACAGAACCTAATCTAAAGCTGGACAAGGTAATAGCTCATAAACCATGATTTGATCGTTCATCTTTGTTAAAACGAGTTGTTTAAGTTTGACCCAAAATATTTTTGACCATTTTTACAGTTCCTTCATCTATGTTGAAATGGGCTGGTTTGGTTTGACCAAGAATACTTTTGTCTATTTTAAAAATAATCAACAAGCTAGAATAGTTACATTGATAATCTATTTAAATCAATTCAGGAGTTCTGTATGCATTAAAGTTATGTTTAGGCAATTTTCTACAAGTTTGACCTTTAGGAATATTACATGACCCAGATTAACCCTTCGTAAGTAAACTACTTCAAACTGTGAGCTCTATTATATTTCTTCCTAATGTTTGTTTTCTAGGGAAAATGTTGGTGTAAAGCACTAGCATATTCACCTTGGTAGTATTTTAAATTGTATTTACAACTTGCTGAGTGTACATTATATTAGTCTAATGAACTAGCATATTCACCTTGGTGGATAGAAAATATTTTTTTGGTGTGAGAAAATTTGTTATTCTTTGGAATTGTGGATAAATTTTTTTTAGGGTCTTATGCTTTTGAACGGCTAAGTTGTTTGGCTTGCTCACAACACATGCAAAATTATAAGGAGTTAGCTAGGGATGAGCATTTGGCACCGGGTACCGGTGTCGTACCGTACCGTACCGCTATTTACTTTGTGGGACCAAAGTTGTTAAAGGAAAATGTCGAAAGTTTTGAGTATCATTATCTATATGAGCTAAGGAGCATTCAGGATCGGCTTCGGAATGAGATCCATAGCTTCAAGGTATATGCTTTTAAATTTCTTTTTTTATTAAAAAATGGTAGTATAGTAATAATGGGTTTTGTTCAATGTTAATGTAGAGAGAATTTAAAGAAGGAAAACTAACTATTGTAGAATTGCATTTGAGTAATATAGAGACCGAGAATGTGGAAGAAGAGGTTGTAAAGGAGATGATGACGATGATAAAGAACAACAGGAGCCGGAGAGTGGGTGTGTAGAACGACCAGTCACAAAATAGGTTCGGGTCGAAATATGTTACATATTTTTTCAACTAAATCAGTTCAAGTTGAGTTTATATAAGTTTATCAAGGGTGATCCACATCCAATGTATCTTTATTTTGCTTAGAAAATATCGTGTATTAAGAACTTTAGAATAATTTTTATATGTACACGAATCAGTTGAGAAATTCATGATTGGGAGCTACATTTTTCAGTTTAATGTAATTTAATATCTACATAAGTAACGGAACGTTTCCTTTATTTCAAGGTTCATGTTTAAATGTATTTTTTTTCAAAAAATAAAAAACATATCATTTCTCAACACACATATTCATAAAAAGATTTAAGGGTGTGTTGATGACTATTGAACCCATATATTATTGTTGCTTTTTATTGTAATTTAAATTTTCCTACCCGGGTATCTACCCGGGGAATAACCTAGTTTATATATATACACAATCAAAAATGATTCTAATGAAAATCTTTGAGACCTCAAAACTTTAAATTGTTGCTTTTCTAGCTATTATTTTTAATTTGACCTTTAAGTTGACGAAATGACCATATAGCACATAGCAAGAGTCTAAAGAATTCTTTTAGTATGGGTAAAAATTAGTAGTGCACAAAAAACTCGAACTCGGACCCGGAAAAAAAACCCGGAACCGGGTATTATAAAAACCGGATTTTCTATACCCGAACCCGAACCCGACCCTACCCATAGGGTAAGGACCGGGTATTCATATTTGATCTAAAACCCGAACCCGGAACCGGGTTTTTTTATACCTGGTTTATAACCGAAACCCGGTTTTTATAAATACCCAAAACCGGTTTTTATAAATACCCGGAACCGGGTTTTATAAATATCCGGAACTGGGTTTTTTATACCCGGTTATATAGCTACCTCCGAGTTTACGTGCTTATTTTTATGTATGTTTCGGCATAAATTCAAGTTTGTTTACGTTTTGACGCTTTTTTTTAAATGGATCGTGCCAAATATAATACGTTATTGTGCTTATTTTTATTAATGTTTTTAGTGGGTCTACCATCTACATTTGATCGATAAGCAACTACAAAAAAAAATAAGTATCGAATTTAGTTTTAGAAATGTCATTAAAATTTCAATAGGCACCATCTACTAAAACATATAAAGAAGCATTAATACCCGGTTGGGTTTTTTTAATACCCTGTGCGGGTTTTTTTAATACCCTGTGCGGGTTTTTTCCCAACCCGATGCATACCCAAACCCTACCCGATGAATACCCGAACCGGACCCGAACCCGGAAATAGGGTATTATAAAACCCGGGTTTTATAAAACCCGACCCGAACCCGGGTATATAGGGTATACATTTTTGGTAGAAAACCCGGACCCGGACCCGACCCGGTTTTTAATAAAACCCGATTTTGTAAAACCCGATCCTGGTTCTATACCCGAAACCGGTTTTTAAAAAAAACCCGATTTGTGCACCACGAGTAAAAATGGCTAGGTTGGGTTGGGTTTAGTAACAAACACCTTTTTGCCTTTTTTTCCCTAATTACAAAAGAGAAATCTACTACAATAATTCAATTCCATGATTAAAACGATATACAAGTTAATATGCAATAAATTTCAGTTGGTCGAAGTACTACCCATTCAACCGGTTAGAGATGAAACAACTAAACAATGATTCCGTTATCCAACTCCTAAATCAATTGTTGGCCTGAATTCTCCTGACATCACAAAGGGACCAACTTTCTTGTTTTATCTGGCCCAACCCAGTTTTCTCCTTCACTTTTTCCAAATGGATTTGGACTCAGCCCAGCCAAGGTGCTTAGGAGCCCATTTAATGTGTAGCCTTTGCATTTTTTGAGCCCACAATATTTATGTACTAAATTCAATTTCATTGGGTTTTTATAAGTCAAACAAGAGTTGGTAAAAAAAAAAAAAAAAAACGGTTCGGGAACCGAAACCGTTAACCCAAACCGGTTTTTCCCATCGAAACCTGTCCCGAACCGATAGAAACCACCCGTTACCCACGGGTTTGACTCCCTGGATCTCAAAACCGACCGAATTGGTTTCTAGCCCAAACTGGTCCTAGAACCGACCGGTTCAAACCAGTTTCAACCAGTTTAAACGGGTTTTAGCTCTTGGATCGTCCCAGCCGTTTAGGGCTCAAATCTAGCTCCCAGGACCGACCGGTTCAAACCAGTTTAAACGGTTTTTAGCTGTTGGATCGTCCCAACCGTTTAGGGCTCAAATCTAGCTGTCCCTTCCCCCCTCCCAAAAAACCAACGCCCAAACAGGTTTGGAACCGAATCGAAACCGGCACCTAAACCGCCTTGGCCAAGAAACGGTACTAGACTAAACCGGCTTTTAAACCCGGAAAACAGATAAATGACCAACTCTAGGTAAAACCAGTACTAATTGATTGAAAAAAAAATGTAGAGATTTAATAAAGAAATACTACAGAACTATAGCTAATTATTATATAAATAGCAAATGTCAAACTTGGTATATGAGTAATATTTACTCGTAATAGTTTTTCTTTTAGTGATTTTTTTTTATAGTTTCAATTTTACCCTTATGCTTTAAATAATATATGTTTTTAATCCATTTAATTTTTGTTTGATTTGATTTTTCTTTTCGTCGTTGGCTTTTTTCTTTTTTAAAGTTGAATAGGCAGCTGTGTTGAAAATAGAGTAGAATTCAAATAGAGTATTTTTTTTGGTACCGTACGTTGTAACGAATGTCGATATGGGTGATGACCCTTATCGATACCGATCCAACAACGTATCGGTATTATTGCAACCAGTATTTGTATTTGTTTTTATGGTTACAATCGATGTTTAACACGTGCAGCCATCTCTTGGGGTATATGGTGTCTATGGTTTCTGTCTTTTTTTATTAGGTTGTTATACCAAGTGTCGGTACTATACAAATACCTAAACGAAATGAACCGAATTGATATTGACTGAGTTCCCCTACCATCACGTGGGGGAATCCTACTAGTTATATATAACAACAATTCTAAGTTGCAGAGTTCCTAAAGCTCCTTGTAAAGCTTGTTGGAAAACCTGTTGCCGGACTTGATTACTGGCCTTTTGTTGTTCAAAATTTATAGTTTCATTTTTGTAATTTTCTAGTTGTTCCAAAGTCTTATTGGGTTTCTCACATTCTCTGCTATACTTTTAGAGTTTCTCATATTCTTCACAAAAGTTTTCAAGTTTTAATGTCGTGGCACTGTAATCCACTTAATCAAGTTGGCACTCATCTGATACTAAGGGGGGTGGGGGTGGTCATTAGTGATAGAATTCTATCACTCACAATATCCAATCATGTTTCGCCATGTCATCAACCATTTTTCCAATACTCACAATTTTTTTAGTGGCGGTGGTCATCACTCACCACCACACCCAACAATTTCCCCCCAACCAACAATTACCCTCACAAAAAAAACCATCACGCCATTAAAAATAACGAAATCGGGAAACCGTGATTGTATCACGCGTGAATGTTATGGTGGCGGTGGGAAAAAACTGATTTCCACGTGTTGAACTTGGTTTTCGTGATATTATCACGCACCGCCCCCTCCTCTCTAATGCTAAACAATAAATACTAATGCTAAACACTAAAGCTAAACCCTAAATACTAATGTTAAACCCTAAAACTAAACACTAAATGCTAATGTTAAACCCTAAAGATAAACCCTAAAGCTAAAACTAAGTTTTTTTCCCTCATACATAGATGTATAATAATTATGTTCCACTTCTCTCAAAAAGCTTTGAAAAGTGAAAACCATTTATGTGCACAAAAAAAAGTGACCGAGTCAATTGGTCAATGAACCAACAGATATAACTACAATAAAATACACTACACTTGAACGAATAGATATGATGCAAAACTACTATTAAGCCGGTAGTCTCATGGGAAGCAGTCTCTTTATTCCTAACGGGTAGAGATAAGACTGTCTAGATCTTATTCTTCTCAGACCCTACCTTAGCTTGGCTATTGGTGGAATTTACCGAGTATGATGACGATGAAGACACTAGAAAAAAAAATTAACAACCAATGTTACTTCTCTACATTACACGAATAAACCTAAATTTGAATCGGAACCAATGTTACTTCTCTACATTACACGAATAAATCTAAATTATGTCTTTGTCCAGGTTTGAACCGAAGACCTCTGCCTTTATCAAATGGGCTAGTCCCACATTTGTACAATGCACTTGATTTTATCTGAAATCACACTTGATTTTATCGAGATACTTGCACAAATGGTCGGTCTTTTGGTATACACTAATAATCCTTTTTGCATACTAGATCATAACGTGTTTGGTCTTTGTCACTAACACATGTTAAAAAGAATATTCATAAATTAATATGAATACATCATTTGTAGAGATGAAGAACAAAAAGCGTTATAGTCTGAAAGCAGTGAGTACCAAACATGCTCATTTGCAATCATCAAGCAAAGATAATGATTGAATAAAATATCCTTTGCAAAATTTAATGGTACTTGAAACATATAAAGAGAAATTCATTGTCAACTCAGCACAAAACAAAAACAAAAAATCTGCATCCTCTAGATCTATGATAACATGAGACATGATTTTACTTGACATAAATCCTTAAAACACAAGCTCATGAGGCTTCATGCCTGCCTTGAGTGAGAATCTAGCCCCCAAATAGCTTTTCAGATCTGGAACAGCCTCAATGGCTGCAATCAACGCAGCATCGACGGTTTTCTGGTCGTCTTTCTTGTCTTGTGGGAGGACGTTCTTCTCCTATAACGCGCATCGACCAAAAAACAATTAGGTATACGACCAAAAAACAATTAGGTATACGAAAAACAATTAACAATACCTCTTTCTCTGCTTCAAAAAACTCGCCCTCGCCTTTCTTCTTCTTTTTCTCAACCTTCTTTCCAAAGTACTTGTCGTCAAACTTTTCCACATTTACCCCTGAGATGTCTACCTTTGTTGATGTGGCGATAACATAGGACTGGTTCACTCTCCTCAAAGGAACACCATTGATCTTAAAGGGACCTATATATAAAAAGCAAGCCAATGATTCCAAAAACATAATAGAATTTGGATAAAAAGCAATAAACAAAATATAATAGTGATACAATATGTGAATAAACATTTGAGTACAGGTTGATCTCTACAAACAATCATACTTGAAACAATGTATAATAAATAAAAATCTGCATAAAATGATATGTACATATACAAATCTAATTCGTTTTCATCTTTTGAATTTCAACACTTGAAAAATTCAAAAAAATTGTTTTATTTTTTGTACAAGTATATTTTCTCTACCATAACTTAATCTAAAAATGAGAAAAAAAAATTAAAAAATAACAAATAGAGTTATATCACTTTCTATAATCAAAATGGCAACATGAAACAGATGCAAACTAGCAGTAAGCATTAGCAACTGCAAACATAAAAATTATTAAAAAAAAAACTATTTTATGAAAAAAAAAAAGTATGCAAAACAGGTGAACACAAAAAAAGAAATCAAGTGTTTTAATCAACAGATATGAAGATAAAAAATAAATTACCAGTAACCAGCAACAATCCAGAAGTAAGTTGTTTCAGAAACACAACCCTCTTTCCCTTGAATCTCCCAGCCAGTATAATCAGCACAGTTCCTGGGGTAATGCTAGCCCTAAACACGTAAAAACGATCAAAAAAATCAACAAGAATGATATATCCATGACTTAAACATAACATTCAAAAGCGCACCGCTAGCAAGAGGCTATCTGATCAAGAAAATCGTCTACATGAACCTCTCGCCTCACGCTTTTAAGACCATGGGCATAAAAACAATCAATGTATATACCTGAGTTTAGTTGGTCTGGCTTTGCGCTTGTTAACAAGCGGTTTCTTAACATCATCAGCTGGGTAAAACTTTGGGGGTTTCTCAGCTGGAGCAGCAGCAGCAGCTTGCTTCTCATGTTTAGGGAATGCACCACCATTCTTAGCCTTGATGGCCCATAAACCCCTCTTGTGGTACATCTTGGACCGTGAGTATTTGCCCACACCCCTGATCAAGTCAGGGTTCCTGCAAACGTGTGGCTTTCTGTCCTTCGGTGCCATTGGTCTTCTGCTTTTACAACAATGACCATTTATATTTATAATTCCAATACCAAAACACAAATTTTCAATGGATTTAAAGGTACTATTATTTTAAATTTCGGACACGACAAGAACCTAGCTTAAGATTCATGGGTATTGGTTTAGTATCTGCGGTAAAATATTGATATTAGAGATATAGGTTATCTCGGTGGAATATTGGTAATTTTAACATAATGCAGAATATATATATATATATAGCAATATAACACAAATAATTCAGTGATATATCGAATCTATCGGTTTTATCGGTCAAATATTGGTGATGTATCAGTTATATCAGTCAAATATCGCTCAATATCGCCGATATTATCGGTATCGATATTTTGACCGATATTTTACTAGGGGACCGATATATCACCGATATTAACTGCATAGTATAGATAAGTTCGGGTCATCTTCTAGTCGAACCCACTAACAAGTTTTAGCTGAACAGGCTGTGTTCAGGTCAACCGATCTGGCTAGTGAGTTAACCCTTTATTTTTCTAATTTTTTGAAAAGAATGTTTTGTGTTATAAAACAAACCGGTTGGGTATTTTACACTAAACTTACAATTTTAAAAAATGTCTTAAAACTTTATAAATAAATGTAAATCTTTTATATGCATTTGTATTACTGAATATAAAATTATAACTTTAAAGTATAAATACGATTTAAAAGATAAAACAGGTCTCTTCATGTCCACATGCAAATATTTGTGTTGAGTTCAAGTTCATACCTTAAGTGCATCACACTCTAAAAACACACATTATTTCACATTTTTTAATTAAATTCATATATCATCATTCACAAATATATGATAACATATCTAATCAAACAATAAATCAAGTAAATAAATAGTTCAAAATTTTCTAACTTTCAGCTCAAACTAACCTAATTCAAAATGCTACAATTCCTAATTGGCTAAAAATTCGAAAAACTTTACAGAATGATGCCAAATCAGCAATTTGCAGACACTAATAAATATATTACAACTTATTAACATACAAAATCTCGATAAATGTAAGTAAAAATTAATATATGACGAAAAAGAGAACATATTCAAGATGTTTGTAGTAAGAATCAATAATCAATTGAAGATAAAAGGGTGGTTACCGGTGATTTGTTGCTCCGTTGAAGCGCGGCGGGTTGAAGCGCGGCGGGTTGAAGCGGCAGAGAGGGTTGAAGGGATGAAACCCTAATAGGTTGTGATATATGATAAAGATGAGTGGGTTTGTTGGGCTTAATGATGGGCTTTTGTTGGGTCTAATAGATGGGCTGGATTTGCTTGCAATGGTGTTTTTATTTTGGGTTGGTTGTAGGAATGGTTATGGCCCATGGTGTTATTTTATTTGAATACTTGAGTGTTTGAATAGTTATGTTTTCTTATCAAACAACGTAATACATTTTTGGTGAAATTTCTAGGTGTTACAAAGATAATTTTTAATATGACACGTGTTAGAAAGTGATAAGTTCATACAACACGAAAATATATAGGTTTTGGGTTGGTATATCTAAGCTTTTAGAAAACGAGTCGTGTTTGAGTCGAGCTGATTAAATAAATGTGTTATGTTCATGTTAATCTTTTAGCAGGCTTAGTTAAACAAGTAGATCCGCTATCATGTTTAACTCGTTTATTATAACCCACCAACCCCATTAACACGTTTACAACTTGACTATTACCTAGACCCATTTGGCACGTTTAAGTAAATGGGTTAAACCAAACGTGTTCAAATTATAAGATTTTATGTATGTGCAGGCGAAGGTTGATGTTTTTGACATAAATAAAAATATGGGTCATTTTTGGTTGACCAAATACAAAGTGTTATACTTTGTAGCTCATTTTCAATGGGTCATTTAGTTACCATGCATGTTGAAATGCCTTTCGATATTACTTTTGATCAGGTCTTGCTGAATGGTTTGTCAATAGTAGTTGCGCGTTAGCAATAACTAAGCATTAGTGGTAACCGATCACCAGTAGCAACTATGCTCAGAAGCAAGTGTGTTAATATTAGTGGTAACTACAACAAAAAGTATATTGTTGGTAGTAACTACATCAATAATAAGCATGCCATATATCGTTAGTAACTTGGGCACTCAACAATTGTTGTTAGCAATAATTAGTCATTAGCAAAAACTTAGGTAATCAACATTAACTTGATTATTATTGAAGGAGTAACCATGTTAGTATTAAGCAGACAATCATCAACGATAATTGAGTTACCATTGAACAAATTTTCTGTTGTCGGAGAATTATTGTTGACCTCCAAGTTTCTAAGTAACATACTTTTTCATGAAAAGTTATGTGGTTTTAACTAAATTTTGTGATGGTTCCCCAACTCTAAAAACATAAGTGTTTGATCATTACCTGGTACACGGTTTCATAACAGAGACATGCATTCTCATTTTTGTTTCTCTTTGAATAATTTGGTTCAAATCTTGAATGTTCCATAGAAATAACTCAATGTAATAGTGATAAATCCAGGATTTAGAAAGATACTTAGAGCTATTCCAAGGTAAAAAACTTACTATAATAATAATAATAATAATAATAATAATAATAATAATAATAATAATAATAATAATAATTTATATAATCTTATAATGAAATGTCGGTGCACAGACAAAATTACTATATCTGCCCTCACTCAACCAACCAAATTACAAAACTGCCCCTGTTCTCTTCTCTCTTCTATCTAAACCTAATCCAAACTTCGGATTCCTCGCTTCGCACCAACAATGGTGGCAGGAAAGCAAGGAGAATTGATGGTTCATACATCACAAGATTTCATCAACAACGACCCAATCAAACAGTTGCAAACCAAGTACAAAGAGTTTGAGAATGGTTTCAAGGGTTGGCTCGCCAAACAATCTTTACCCGTTGAAGCCGCTATCGTCACCCTCACTAGCGCCGCCCAGGGTGCCGCCATCGGTGGTATCATGGGTACTCTCACCACCGACGTCGCCGCCTCTGCTCCGCCTCCCGCCGCCACCCTTAATCCACAGGCTATGGCCTCTTTCCAGCAAGCCCAGGTTAAATTTCAATTTTTATGTGTTTAGAATTTTGATATAAGAAAATCTTTGAATTGAATTGTGTACGTATGTGTATAATGATTCAACTATTTGAGCACATGTAAATGTTGTACATTTGGTTAGTATTCATCTCAGATTTAAGATAAAGAACTGAACAATCGGCGCGGAGAATTTCCCAACCATACACAGCCGTTCACTATCGACGGCCCTAACACCTCAGGTGTTTACCATATGATGGTTTATTAATTTGAGTTTCTATTTACTGAATGTCATGTTCCTACTAAATTATTACTTTTAGAATAGCTTATGAATATTATATCACTTAAAGTAAGTTAATATCCCCTTATTAATTGTGTATGGGTCTGATTTGGTTATATTTGTCTTTACTTTTGGTGTGTAGGATTGGTTATAGCATAATCTCAGATGTTGAGACAATGGGGCTCATAACCCGGGAGAGGTTTCTGATATATCCAACACAATTACCCTTAGGTAATGTGAACTTACTAGAATCCAGGTAATGTATACGCCTGCATATTAAGCTTTGTACATGTTCAATGGACTTATATGCATACGTGTTTGTATTGTTAGTCGTTGGATAACAGATGTAAGTGGTTTACAAAATTGTGTTATTGTTCATTTTGAACCCAGTTTTCTACACATTGTTTGTTACACATACACATAAACAGCACCAAAATCAATCAACCTTTGGCATTGTAACTTCCTGCCGCAATTTTACAAAGATGGAAGACATTTTGACTTGGAATAATATGTTTCGATTCGATGGTATTTAACTCAAGTTAGTTTGTGTTTAAACCAGCTGCAACGAGTGACTGGTACGTTTTCTTTATCTTTTATTCGGTTAAACTTTTGATGTAAATTTTGATGCAACCACCTATCTACGTTTCGAGTTAGTATACGTTTTATGTAGAAATTGTTGAGGTAAAATAGAATCTGTTTTTATTCGATGGTATAAGTTCCCGTTACCCTATGTTTCAACGTAAGTTTAGTTCGGAATGAGTCGGGTACGCCGCCGCAACGCGCGACGGGTATAAATACTAGTAATAATAATAATAATAATAATAATAATAATAATAATCTATCTATACTATATAATAAAAGAAACCACTTTAGGGACACTTGTCATCATATTAGGCCATCTCTTATAGATAATTATTATTTTAGTTTAATTTATTCTAATTAATTATAGATAACTCTCCTATTAAATATTATTTAGTTTAATAACTTATGGATAATTATTATTTAGTTTAATCTCCTTCTCATTTATAATATTATTTGTTTGAATTAATTAGAGTTAATTAATGTTTTCGTCCCTGTGGTTTTTCAAAAATCACTATTTCAGTCAATTAGTTTAAAAATTGCGATTTTAGTCTCTATGGTTTCACTTTCGTAACTATTTCAGTCCCTGTACTTAACAGAATAATGGATTGAAATTGTTACGAAAGTGAAACCACATGGACATAAATGGTTATGAAAGTGAAACCACAGGGATTGAAATCGCAATTTTTAAACTAATGGACTAAAATAGTGATTTTTGACAAACCCTAGGGACGAAAACAGTAATTAACTCAATTAATTATTACTTTTATATTTATCTATTTATTTCAAATTCAAACTTAGTTATCTAATTTGATCTTAACTATATATTTGAACGTTTTGTTTAGTTTGGTATCAAATAGATTTTACGAAACTTGAAATAAAATTAACTAATATTATTTATCATTTATATATTTACGGAGTTTTAAATAAAGGGTTACATTTATTGAGACTTCGTTAACAAATTTTGCAACAGAATAGTCTATTTTTATCTCGAAAACCAAACTTTGTATTAATATATTAAATATTTTTATTTTCACTATACAAAATTACATTTACTTGACCCATGTAATACATGAGGATTTTTAAGATATAACTTTTTATTATTTGATATATAAAATTAGATTTATTCAATTCGTATAATACACGAGGTTTTTTAAGTATATATATTTTTTATTATTTAGTACAGAAAATTACATTTATTCAAACCGTGTAATACACATATTTTTAAAGATGTAATTTTTTTATTATTTGGTATAAAAATCACATTTATTCAACCCGTGTAATAAATGAGGTTTTTTAAAGATGTATTATTTAATTATTTCATAAAAAATATTACATTTATTCAACCCATGTAATACACATGGTTTTAAAGATATTACTTTTTTTATTTGGTATATAAAATTACATTTATTCAACCCGTACAATATGGTTTTATAGATATAACTTTTTATTATTTAATAGATAAATTATATATATTTAACCCGTGCAATAAAGGATGTTTTTAAAGATATATTGTTTTATTATTTAGTATATAAAATTTATTTATTTAACCCGTGTAATACACGGGGTTATAACCTAGTAATAATAATAACATAAAATAATGGTGTTAGAAAGATATGTAATTCCTATAATTATTATTATTATTATTATTATTATTATTCATGTTTTTTATAGTTGATAAAATGTTTAATATAATAAGAACTAGTAATTGTACCTGCCGCGTGTTGCGGCGGCGTCAAAACATACAATATCTCGAATTTATTCCGTCGAATAAAAACGTATTATATTTGACCTGACTTGTTTCTAAACAAAATTTACGTCAAAATGTAGATCAACTGAAAACGTACATAAAAAGAGGCATGAAAACGTATTATATTTGACCCTAGTCGTTAAAAAAAATGATATTGAAACATAAACCAACTTGAATTTATAACTACACGTACATAAAAATAAGCACATAAGAACATAGTTTTTAAGTTAAAGAATGAAAGTACAGGGAATAAACTTTAAACTTTAAAAACTCAAGATAGTTAAATGACATTTTACAAAATTTTTTATAAATTAAAAGAGATGTAAATATCAATATTGAAAGTTGAGAGAAAATTAAAAAGTGTGAATACTAATTCACACCTTTTAATGTATATTAGTTTTATTAATAATGACATAACCATTTTTAGTTGAGTATCTGAGACTTACAAATTGCTAATAGCAAAAATAAAAAGAACAGATCAGGGATCGAACACCTGATGTCTAGTTTATTATTAATACGCTCAACCAATGTAGCAGACTCCCATTTTGTTTGCTTTTAGCCAAAGTTTAATATATAAGAAAGAAGAGGTGGGTGTGAGTAGAAAGTCACCGACTTTTAGTTTTAATATATATATAAACATGTTTCACGTATTTCGGCACCCTATTTTTGCTTGCTTTTCTTTAGGATAATGCTTTAAAGATTTCATATGCAAATCCATCCAAAATTGCTTTCCTTTAGGATAATGCTTTAAAGATTTCATCTGCAAATCCATCCAAAATATGTCTTTGAATTGTCCATTTTCATTTAACTTAATTTCTCAGCAACCATTTGAGTAAATTTATTCATCTTTCATATAAATATATAAAAAACCATCACTTGAAACTCACCTTAAAACCCTTTTAAGCCTTCAAAACACATGTTCGAAGAAATTCTATCCAAAAATTCTAGTCCATACGATATGAACTTAGACATGTGATTTGGTTGAGTTTTAAAGTTGAAATCGTGTATTTCGTTTTGTGTATTTCATTGTCATGGTGTTAGCTGGTTCTGAAGAATATTGTAATTGCCAAGTTGTTTCTTTCATTCACAAATCAAGGTATATAAAGATATAGAGAGATCTCCTATATTTAGAGAGAATAATTACAATTATGACTATACAATATTAACACAAATCATTGCCATAAATTGCGGGCTCTATTACACCCCCGCAGTCGAAGCGGGAGGAGAACGGATGCTTAGACTGGAGCGAAAATCGTCAAAAAGGATCCGAGGTAGCCCTTTGGTGAAAATGTCCGCAACTTGGAATCTGGACGGGACGTGGAGAATGCAAACCAGGCCTTTCTGAACGTGCTCATGGACAAAGTGGATATCCAGCTCAATGTGTTTGGTTCGTTGATTTTGAACTGGGTTTCCAGAAAGATAGATGGCACTGATGTTATCACAATACACAAGAGATGCTTTAGACAGAGGGCGACGAAGCTCAAGCAGAAGATTGCGAAGCCAGCAGATCTCAGCAACCACATTAGCCACCCCGCGATACTCGGCTTCAGCACTGGAACGCAAAATGGTAGATTGGCGTTTAGATGGCCAGGAGACCAAGTTGTCACCTAAATAGACACAGTAACCTGATGTGGAGCGACGGGTGTCAGGGAAACCAGCCCAATCAGTATCCGTATATGCACGGATAAGTAGAGAAAAAGAGGAGCTGAGGTGAAGACCAAACTCGGAGGTTCCTTGAAGGTAACGAAGGATGCATTTTAGTGCGTTCTAATGAGCAAGGCAAGGAGAGTGCATGTGCATACATATCTGTTGAACGCATAAGTGATATCTGGCTTGGTGAAGGTAAGATATTGCAAGGCGCCAACCAAACTTCGATATGTAGTAGGGTTATCAAACAACTGACCGGGTTCACTACTCAGCTTGGTTTGTGTGTCAACGGGTGTCGCGGCGGGCTTGCAAGAATCCATGCCCGCGCGATGGATGATGTCCTTGGCATATGCATGTTTATATAAGAATAAGTTGTCCCCAATGCGAGTGACAGAGATACCCAGAAAATATGTTAACGGACCCAAATCTTTCATGGTAAATTCACCTGCGAGAATAGACATGAGCTGCTGGCATAGAGAGTCAGTCGGTGTAGTAAGGATGATATCATCGACATAAAGACGAAGATAGGCGATGTCACGTCCATGATGGTAAATTAACAAAGAATTGTCCGTCTTGCATTGAGAAAAACCTTGTTGAAGAACAAAGTCTGTGAACCGTTGATACCAAGCGCGAGGAGCCTGCTTTAGTCCATAGAGGGACTTCTTCAAGCGACGAACATGATCAGGATAATCACGGTGTCGAAAGCCCATGGTTGATGCATAAAAACGGTCTCCTGTAAGTGTCTATGTAAGAATGCATTTGTCACATCCAACTGGTGAATGGGCCAAGACTGAGAAAGGGCCAAGGTGAGAACGGTCCGTATAGTAGTGGGTTTAACCACTAGACTGAATGTCTCACCACAGTCGACACCAACCTGTTGACTACGACCATCACATACCAACCGAGCTTTATACCGTTCCAAGTTGCCATCGGACCGAAACTTGTGTTTGAATAACCACATACTACGAATTATATTCATGTCAGGACGACGAGGAACCAAATCCCAAGTCTCATTTTTAATCAGTGCACTAAACTCATTGGTCATGGCGTTATACCATTCCGGTGTGGACAAGGCAACCTATGGTGTTTTGGGAATGGGAACAGTGGTAGTTATGTGGAGGTTAAAAGGCTGTTTCGGTTTGGTGATGCCATCCATGGCTCTAGTGTGCATGGTGCGGGTTGGTTGGTTAGGAACGGGAGGGGCTGGTTGAGTAATGTGGGTAGGGGCGGTCGGTTGGGCCTGAGGAGCTGGTGTAGTGGGCTGATTGGTTAGGGAGTTAGAAACAGTTGAGGTGGGTGTGTTAAAAGGTGGGCCGGTGGTGTTGTTGGGAGGGATGGTGAAACCAGATGGGCTAGGAGGAGAGGTAGGGGTTGTTAGGCCTGTAAGGGGTGGGCCGAATGTGTTACGAGAGGGAGAGAGGGGGCGATGTTGTGGACTGGGGGTGGGGGGTCCGTGAGGATGAGGGGGAAGTTGATCCCATAACAGTGGGTTTAGGGAGGGGAATAAAAAATCATAGGTTTGGGGTGAGGTTGGTTGTTAGATGGAGAAATGGTAAATAGATTCCTCGAAGTGGACATGGCGTGATATAAATAATTGTTTTGTATTGATATCAAAGCATGTATAGCCGCGGTGATTAGATGGGTATCCGAGGAATACACAAGGTTGTGAGCGGTTAGCTAGTTTATGGATGGTAGTGGAGGGGAGGATGGGGTAGCATAGACAACCGAACACACGGAGGTGCTCGTAGGTGGGTAAGAAGTTGTAAAGAATAGTGGTGGGGGATAGGAATTTGTGAGATTTCTTAGGTAGAATGTTAAGTAGGTAGGTTGCGGTTTCTAGCGCGTGGTGCCTGAATGAGGGGGGAAGAGAGGCTTGGGCTAAGAGGGTGCGGACCATATTGTTGATGGTACGGATTTTGCGTTCCGCTTTACCATTTTGAGATGATGTATGTGGACACGAGAAACGAAATTGCATTCCATTGACTTGGCAAAAATACTTGAAATTATTGTTAGTGTATTCTATGCTGTTGTCACATTGGAATTGTTTTATTTTTCGTTCAAACTGGGTGTTAATTAGGTTGTAGAATTGGGTGAATGTCGAAAAAACATTGGATTTATTAGAGAGAGGGTATGTCTATAGAAATCAGTTAAGTCATCCAAAAATAAGATATAATATCGATGTCCACCGGTGCTTAACATCGGTGATGTCCACAAATCACTATGAATTATATCAAACAGCAAACAAGTTTTATTAATGGAATCATAGAATGGAAGTTTGATGCTTTTGCCAAAAACACAAGACTGACAAAGCGTATTATTTTATTTACTGAAATTAATAAAGGAAGACGTCTTCAACGAATGCAATAGGTTGGTGCCCGGGTGCCCAAGGCGTTGATGCCAACGTTCTTGGGTTAAAGCAGCGAGAGCAGTAGGTGAGGCTGGAGACTTGATGAAGTTGGTGGCCAGCGGGTAGAGGTCACCCAAGCTATTGCATCGTAGGATAAGAGCCTTGGTCTTGAGAACCTTCACAAGAAAACCAAAAGGGTCAAATTCGATGGAAAGTAAATTATATGTTGTTAGGCGACGAACAGATATGAGGTTTTTAATGAGGTTGGGGGCATATAGGACATTATTTAATTTAAAGGGTGGGAAGGGCGGTGGTAGGGTTTGATTGCCTTGTCCAAGTACCAGGATGGTCATACCATTACCAACTATTATTTGTTTGTTAGTGCAAGGATTAAAAACAGACGGGGAATGATTACCTGGTAGTTGCATATGTCATGTAGCTCCTGTGTCCATGAAACCAACCGGGTCAGTCTGTTGATTCATCGAAAGAGTGTAGAGTGCCTGGGCTATGTCAGTAGGTGTTGGGCTGTAAGTTTCCATGTGGGCTTGATCCGGTCTCCGCCCAAGAATCCCCTAACCGTTTGTGGGCCTTGGTGTGGATGGATATGGACAAGGTGGGGAGGAGTTTATTTGTGGGCTAAGTTGTGGAGCTTGGTTAAGAATGGAGGCCCATTGGGCGGATGTCCAATTCTGTGGGAAGATGATGTATGGGTGCTGAGGAGTGGGCGAGTAGGTGGTGTTGGTGGAGTGGCTGCGATTGTTGTTTTGGTTGAATGGTGCACGGCCACGACCGCTGGAGTAGTCGGACCAGTTGTCAACAGAGGAAGAGGATTGGGTGGGTGGTGAGGGAGTGGTTCGGCTTTGGGTGTGGAGGGCCGTGGCAGCCTGGTTTGAAGAGTGAAGAGCTTGGTTGGCCTTTGTGGTTTCGATCATGCAAAGTTGCAAACGAACCTCAAGGAAGGAGGGGAGAGGTTTGGTGTTTTGAATGACGGTTTGCACGGTTTCATATTGCTCGGTAAGACCGGAAAGGGTTTAGAGAACAAGGTCTTGTTCATCAACCGGAGCGTCAACACTTTGAAGTTGATCCGCTAGGACTTTGAGTTCTTGACAATAAGCATGCATAGAAGGGAAGTTTTCTAACCGAGTGTTAGAAAAATTCTGTTTGAGGTAGAGGGCACGAGTGGCTTTGTTATCTTAAAATAAAGCTTCGATGGCCTTCCAGGCATCATAGGCAGTTGTTTTGTTTTTTATGACGGTTTTTAGAAGACCTGGGGAGATGGTGCCATAGATCCATTGAAGGACTATGGCGTCTAAACGCTCCCACGAGTCGGCAGCAGGAGGTACGGCAGGTTGTTTATCAGAGGAAGTGGATTGGGCGGCGGATGCGGGTCGTGGAGAGAGATGATCAGAGACAAGGTAGGCGGTGCAATGGATACGAAACTGTTCGGACCACATATTGTAGTCGGCTGCCTCATTATCCAGGATAATGGGGATGGAGGCTTTGATGTTAGTAACAGTGACTGCTGGGTGAAGCTTGGAATCGGCCATAGGGAGGTCAGGGGAGGAGGCGACGGCACAGGAGGCTGTCAACAGGGAAAAAAAATCGAAGAATAGGAGGATCAGGGTTTTAGGCTTGATACCATGAAGAATATTGTAATTGCCAAGTTGTTTCTTTCATTCACAAATCAAGGTATATAAAGATACAGAGAGATCTCCTTTATTTGGAGAGAATAATTACAATTATGACTATACAATATTAACACAAATCATTGCCATAAATTGCCGGCTCTATTAGGTTCAGACTTCGGACAAGATTAAGACGTTGATAACATTAATATTACTTTGTGTATTTTATAATGACTTAAATATGTGTATTTTGTAATGGCTTAAATAAGGAGATGAGGTGATAATGGCTTAAATATGTGTATTTTATAATGGCTTAAATAAGGAGATGAGGTGATATATAGACCGATTAAATTGTATATGGATAAATGATAATCGCAATGAAATCTTTTTATAAATTTGATATAATTAAGTTTGAGTTTGAAATGATTTTGTGCTTATATAATTAAGTTTGAGTTTAAAATTATTTTGAGCTTTACTATTAATAAAAAATATATTTAAATACTATAAATTTGCAACTTATCTGTGAATATAGGTGTTGTATCTAATGCTTTAGAAGTATTTTAAAGAGTAAATTGTCATTTTAGTCCCTAAGGTTTGTCCAAATTTGTCATTTTAGTCTAAATAGTTTTTTTCCCCTCCGGGTCCCTGAATTTTCATTTTTGTTGCCATTTTGATCACATACACTAACTCCGTCCAAAAACCACATTTTTAACCAGGGGTATTTTGGAGATTTTCAATTTAAATGTTTCCAGATGCTATTTTGATCCATTCTGAAAAAAAAAACTCATTTACTCTAAATATTATTATTCAATTTTTAAACAACACTTCCCCATTCATTCTACCACTTTACAAACACTCTAAACATCTCAAAAACACTCCTAAACTCAGCTCATTTTCAGCATAATTGAGCAGAAACTTTCAGCCATTCTAAGTGAGTTTTAACTCACTTCTTCTACTATTTTCTTCTCATTTCTTCTTTTAAAACACTTGGATAACCTCTAGGAAGGTTTTCACAAGTTTGCTTGGGCAAACGAAGGTGAAACCTCACCATTTTTGAGGTCCAAAGTGCACTTTAAATTCTGCTTGTTTTTATCTTTTTGTATCTTCATGTCTTTGACAGAAACTTGGTGGAATCTTGTTCCCACCAAGCTCACAACTAAGTCCATGGTTGTGGGTTTGTGTTGAGGTGATTTCCATCAAATTTTTGGGGTTTAAACACCCATTTTAATTCTGTTTATACATGGTATTTGAATGATGAAAGCAAGCACAAGACATCATCTTCCATATGATGAACTTGTGACTTGTGAAGTGTGAACAAATGGAAGCTTTGGCTTTCCAAACTAAGTTTCACTCCTTCATTTGAACCTTGTGAACACTCTTGTGACTTGCTAGAATAGATTTACTTTCTTGTTATTCATGACCCTACGAACCATCTTCGTGATGGTTTGTGTAGTAGTGAATCATATAATGAGGTTTTAACCTCCATGCTTGACATACATGACAATCTATGATTGGACTTAGTTTTAGGATGTTAATATTACTATATAAACTATACGTATCTATATAAAACATGGCTGAATTTGTGATAACAATCGAGTCATGACTGTTCGTCATAAACTTAGGCTAAGATATCTAAGATTCTAAGTTACTTGTTATGATTCCAATTGGCAATTTGGGACTCATGAAACCACTTGATATGGTGTCATAAACGAGCTCTTAGAACTAGACATTACTTTGGTACACATACTTTTGTTACTTGATTTCTAAATCCCGAATCTCATCACTTCCAAAACATCATGTAACCTTACCATTGACTCCTTATTCATAAACCACTCGTCACTCATGGTTAATCGGAAAGCATGTGCAATATTGTGTGTACACTTGACCCCTTTTTCGCTTTAACACACTTTTGGGGTGTTACATGTTTAACTTACCAAAATACACAAATCACACAATCATATTTATTCACTCAATCCGCCATACATGTTATTTGTTATGCTTTGGTTTATGCTAGAATACATACATGCTACTTGTCATTAACTTAGCTAGCCTACCTTAACAATTATAGTGCTATAGGAGTAGCACACCACCCTACGGGGTATTGTTAAGTTACATACTTTATGGTCTCGATTACTTCGGTATCGAGGGATGCACATTATTATACATAACAGTCTCGTTCACTTCGGTGGCCAGGGATGCTCATTATTCTTGTGGACACCCGGATTTGACTTTTAGTTATGCATGCTAGTTCAACCTTGTATACAAAATTGCCATGTTGGATTTGAGAAATTCTTTTATACTTATGCTATGTATTTAAAACTTGTGTACTCGCCAATACATTTGTATTGAACAATGCTTTTAAAACATGTTACAGGTTTTGATGATGTTGATGATGCACGAAACTTAGTAGGATGTCTAGAAACATATTTTAGACTTTATATACTTGTTGTAATGTAATTCTTTTGTTTCAAGGTGTTGTATTTGATTTCAAACAATGTAGTTGATTCTTTTAGCAACGAAATGAAATTTATTATTTAAATACTTGTTGCAATTTAGAGTTATGAGTAACGAGCAATCTTGCTTTCGTCTCACTCCGATGTTTCCGCCATCGGTTGGGGTGTGACAGATTGGTATCATAGCCATAACTATAAGGAATTAGGAAAATTGACATGCTTTTGACCTAGTCTATAGTTAAGCACCATACTTGATTCATATGCTAATTTCTTGAAACGTCTCTTATGTGTTAATTTCTTGAAATGCTTTATGTGCTCATACTTGTTTTACCATTTCAAACATACGCCTTTCCTAAGGCATTTTACTCGACTATGCTAAACTCAAAACACTCATATTGTACAAACAAGACGACTTCACCAAAATAGGCGTGAAACCCACAATTTGGTGAACGACTCTCAATCCACTTATGCTTTTTACACAAAATTCACCATCAAGTTAGGAGTGAGATCCTCATCTTGATGGAGAATTTCCATTTCAAATCTAGTGGACCCTCGTCAACGTGTCGTAATTAACTTTCTTGACCCGACGAGTACCAACCACGCTTAGGGTACAATGTTGTTAAGTTAGGGGTGAAACCCGCATCTTGTTAACTAGTCCCATTCCTTGATTTTAAAAAAACTCGCCAAGTTTTGAATTTTCGATTGATTTGGAACATGTAATAACCGAGAGTGTGAATACCGTTAACCAAAATTTCGGCGAGAGTATTCCACCTATTAGGCCAAGGCATGCTTCCCAAATTCAAAAGGACTTTCGACCACTTTGGTTTAGTCAAAAGTTCCATTTTGGAACAATCCAAGTTTTAATTAAACTTCTATTTTACTATTATCAATCTTATGCTTACCACGATACAACCTCTTCTTTTCAAAATTCAAATTATTTTCAAGGTTTTTACACACACATCATACAAAATCTTTTCCTACACTTATACATTATTCACATGCATGATTTCAAAAACGTTACCAACTAGATTTACATTTCTCGTAATCTCAAAATGGAGACATATCATCAAGATATGAGTGATTTCCTTACCTTGACGATTAGCTCCGCTCCTCCCTTTCTCAAAAACGACCTCGCCAACGGGTTAGGGGTGATTCCCTTACTTCGGTGATCGTTACCAACCATTCTTTTTAAAGAGATTTTATTATGCAAACCACACAATCAAATTTTATACCTAAATTGTTTATCATTTCGTTAAATCCTTATTTATGCAAAATTTCAAAATTCATTAATTTATCAAACGTATTCCTCACTCTATGATCTATTTTATATAAATCCCATACGCAAAATTTCCCATCACACCTTATACGTTTTACCACCCGATTTTCAAAACTTTATGAAATGCTACCTATCAACATAATCTGTCTAATGAATCTCATGCCCACGAACTTCATACTCGACCTAATCACTAAAACTTCGTTGTTTATTGTTCATTGATCATTGTTCATTGCTCATTGTTCATTTTATACTTATATGCTAGTACCCAAACTTCATACTCGACCTAATCACTAAAACACACTCACATTATATTATTATACTATAGACAAATGCTCTCAATCGAAAACCAAACCAACTTTTTCCCTCCTGCTTACAAAATCTTATAGATATTATAATGCCATTTTGCTATAACTCTTCTCGAAATCCCTAAGTCATATTACTAAAAGTTCTTTTCAAAGATCAATGTTTTCACAAAAATTTCTAAACTTCAACTTTTCTTATTTTAATACAAGATCCTTTAAATGATGCAAACTTACTGTTTTCATAAACCTTTTCATACATCGCTCAGTACATCATTTCAATTTCAAAACACATGGGCAAGGAGACTTCATAGGAACCGACAACCTTCGATATACATAAATCCCTTTTTTGAAACAAGAGTAGCATTCCGTTTTTCAAAACACATCTCACGTAACAATCAGATACTTTATATTCTTTAACATTCACAAACTTGATTCTCCATTTTCCGTCAAACTCAATCTATTTTGATTCAATAAACGAGATGCTTTATTTAAACAACTATACATGCATATCATCGTACACGTTTTAGTCAATATTCCATGACAACCTCACACATATTATTCGCTTTTACATACTCAAAACTTCTTGATCATTTTATATGCTTACATTCATTGTGTTTCAACTTATACTATACACGCAAACGCTGCTTATACTTATAATTATATGCATACTCATTCTTATACTCATGCTTATACTCATCCTCATACATATACTCATACGCATACTTAAATTCATACTCATATTCACACTCACACTCATATTCATACATTCGTATCTATACGTGAGCGTAACCCGAGGGGTTCGCTTACGATGGACTCATACATACCTGAAGGGGTAAGGTCCCAAAAACCTCATAAATAAGTACTTGGGACCATACCATAACCTTATCTTTTAGCCATCTTTGACCTTGCGTGGCCGCGCACTGGTCCCACAAAGAAGGCTTAGGAGAAAGACAACAAGTAACACTTGCGCCCTGAAAAGGAATTCATAAATCCTTGCACCTTCCTCCGTAAACAAAGGATGGAAATCCTAAGTTAAACACTTCCGCTTAATAATACCTAGACTTGGGTATTATTTACTCAACTGGTGCCACACGATAAGGAGTCACACTGGATTATGGCAATAACCTTCTAGAAGAACTCAATCGTGCACCACCAGACGGTTATAACCGTCTGGACACGTGTCGTCATCTCAGGCTTCCCTGAAATCACGAGAATGGCATGGAATTGGAGAGAAACCTCCACTTGACCACTTTCCACGTGGCAACTCCCCAGCCATAGATCTGAATAGCGATCCGTGTGCATTCACGTCGGATCAAGATGATTAACGGAAGGAAAAGTAGCCGCTTACGGGGTTAGCATCTTCCGTCAATATTTCACCAACGAGTTTTCCCGCCCAAACTCCCGGCTATAAATATAAGAGTAATTCAGGTATGAATCTCAAGTTACAGACACTTTGTCAATACTCCTTCTTCTTATTCATAAACACCTACTTATTCTCACGCCGGAGTCGGGTTAAGGAGATAACTCCTTTTCTCCCCTTGACGAGGCTAACAGTGTTTTGTTTTGCAGAGCTTACCGGAGAAGAAGGTCTGTCCCATCAAATCAAACGAGAGAGAACCACACTTTTATGCAGGATATAACCCCTAGATAATCCGATTCCGATCCTTTTATCCAGTGTTTCTTCAATACCTAAACATAAACATACTTACATACTACATTTTTATACGCACACATTCTTATTTTCAAGTTACTGTATATCCTGACTCATACACAACTAGTACAAACTATGCGGATCATGCGACGACCAATATAATCGCGGGTGCACACGGGATTATAGTGGTGGGCGCATGAAAACCATAGGGTACTGTGTATGGTGATACACGGAACGTAACATGACATCGAATAACGAAACAGATGTAACATGGTTAAAACATGGTGGATACGCCGCTGATACTTCCTATATATAAGTGTTTTCTCCATGTTGCCAAACTTTCGTAAAACGTGCCATGAGAAATTCTGTTTCTTGCAGACCTTATTTAGACACGATACACAAACTTTAACAACTCATAAACGCATTGCTAAACGCATGATATCCGATTATCATGACAAAATCTCATTCTTAACGCCTCATAATCATTTTATGTCCAATACTCATAACATCTATATCCTTGCATCCATCTACTAGATCAACCATTCACTCTCATGCCTCCGTTATCCCCATTTATACTTCGACTTTTATACAAGCCTTATTTACAACCAATCGGTTTAAACATTCAGACCCTAAAATACCTCTTCATTTCTAAAACTATTTTTCCATCCTTTATTTATACAAGCCTTATTTACAACCAATCGGTTTAAACATTCAGGCCCTAAAATACCTATTCATTTCTAAAACTATTTTTTCCATCCTTTATTTATGCGCAAACATACTTAGTCGGCCTTTGCCTCAAAAATTGTTTTATTGAATACCAAACTTTCTCATTTCTCACCAATAAACAAATTTTCTACAAACTTGTGATTTTACTGATGCTCCCTAAAACAGATCAAACTATCTTACAACCTACTATGGGAGTCACACTTTTCATCGAAATACACTTTATTTCATACGAAAGCTTTTCTTCTTAGAAACATATTTTAAAATACCTCTCCATTTGAGTAATTCAAATTTGTTTAAGCTCACTTTGCCTATACACACACATGCACGTTTAATGGCTCAAGTCGCCGTAGTCAAACAAAAACCTTTTTATAAACCTATCCTTTCATTCCTTAGCGATTTAGTACATTTTCAACACGTCTCGAACCTCCAAATCTCGATTTTAGTAAATTATTTCAGCCAAAATGCCTTTTTCGAAGTCTTCCTCTTGAATAAATTTCGGGACGAAATTTCTTAAAGGACGGGAGATTGTAACGCCTCGCTTTTTGTAGCTTTCCGTTTTTAGGAAGATTGTATTGTATTTCTATTTTCGGAAAGTTATTGCTCTTGTAATCGTTATCTCATTTTGAATCTTTGTAAATCCGAGACTTGGATCGCAATAAAAAAAATTGATCTTCTATGTGAAATATACATTGTTTATACATGTTTATTCATTGATACATACATTCGTTTGATACATGATTCATGATTCTTATAAATGTAATTTTAACTTGCAAACAAAGATCATGTATTCGTAATTTCAAACCTTCTATACATACAAATGCTTGATTATTAAATTACAAGACTAACGTATATATTTTTCACTTACCTAAACATATATTATACATACTTGATTTCTACATAGTCACATGTTTCCTTCTTTTTCTTACTTAAAAACAAGTATATTATACATTTTAGACCTTGTTACATGTTGGATATATATTAAAAAACATGTAACACATTAATAAACAACAAATACCTAACTAATGATGTCAAAAAAATAATTAAAGTAACAAAGCTGGCCAAAAATTTAAGGTTGTGGTTAGCTGTCTTTTTTTAATGCTAACTCCCAACTAAACATCATAAATTCTCACCTAACTCAACCCCCAATCCCTTCCCTATATAAATAACACTTCCCCGTTCATTTACCACTTTACAAACACTCTAAACCTCTAAAAAACACTCCTAAACTCAGCTCATTTTCAGCAGAATTGAGTAGAAACTTTCAGCCATTCTAAGTGAGTTTTAACTCACTTCTACTATTTTCTTCTCATTTCTTCTTCTAAAACACTTGGATAACCTCTAGGAAGGTTTTCACAAGTTTTCTTGGGCAAACGAAGGTGAAACCTCACCATTTTTGAGGTCCAAAGTGCACTTTAAATTCTGCTTGTTTTTATCATTTTGTATCTTCATGTCATTGATAGAAACTTGGTGGAATCTTGTTCCCACCAAGCTCACAACTTAGTCTATGGTTGTGGGTTTGTGTTGAGGTGATTTCCATCAAAGTTTTGGGTTAAAACACCCATTTTAATTTTGTTTATACATGGTATTTGAATGATGAAAGCAAGCACAAGACATAATCTTCCATATGATGAACTTGTGACTTATGAAGTGTGAACAAATGAAAGCTTTCACTTTCCAAACTATGTTCCACTCCTTCATTTGAACCTTGTGAACACTCTTGTGACTTGCTAGAATAGATTTACTTTCTTGTTATTCATGACCGTCCGAACCATCTTTGTGATGGTTTGTGTAGTGGTGAATCATATAATGAGGTTTTAACCTCCATGCTTGACATACATGATACTACATGATAATCTATGATTGGATTTAGTTTTAGGATATTAATATTACTATATAAACTATATATATCTATATAAAACATGGCTGAATTTGTGATGACAATCGAGTCATGATCGTTCGTCATAACTTAGGCTAAGATATCTAAGATTCTCAGGTACATGTTATGATTCCAATGAGCAAATTGGGACCCATGAAACCACTTGATATGGTGTCATAAACGAGCTCTTAGAACTATACATAACTTTGGTATACATACTTTTGATACCTAATTTCTGAATCCCGAATCTCATCACTTCCTAAACATCATGCAACCTTACCATTGATTCCTTATTCATAAACCACCCGTCACTCATGGATAATCGGAAAGCATTTGCAATATTGTGAGTACACTTGACCCTTTTTCTCTTTAACACACTTTTGGGGTGTAGCATGTTTAACTTACCAAAATACACAAATCATACAAACATATTTATTTACTCAATCCGCCATACATGCTATTTGTTATGCTTTGGTTTATGCTAGAATACATACACGCTACTTATCATTAACTTAGCTAGCCTACCTTAACAATTATAGCGCTACAGGAGTAGCGCACCACCTTAAGGGGTATTGTTAAGTTACATACTTTACGGTCTCGATTACTTCGGTATCGAGGGATGCACATTATTATACATAACGGTCTCGTTCACTTCGGTGGCGAGAGATGCTCATTATTCTTGTGGACACTCGGGTTCGACTTTTAGTTATGCATGCTAGTTCAACCTTGAATACAAAATTGCCATGTTGGATTTGAGAAATTCTTTTATACTTATGCTATGTATCTAAAACTTGTGTACTCGCCAATACGTTTGTATTGAACTATGCTTTTAAAACATGTTGCAGGTTTATGATGATGTTTATGATGCACGGAACTTAGTAGGATGCCTAGAAATACATTTTAGACTTTATATACTTGTTGTAATGTAATTCTTTTGTTTCAAGGTGTTGTATTTGATTTCAAACAATGTAATTGATTCTTTTAGCAACGAAATGAAATTTATTATTTAAATACTTGTCACAATTTAGAGTTATGAGTAATGAGCAATCTCGTTTTCGTCTCACTCCGATGTTTCCGCCATCGGTTGGGGTGTGACAGCCCCCAACCTTTGCAACTCCTCTCTCTCTCTCTCTCTCTATCTATACTTTTTCTCCATCACAAACCACCCCTGAACAACTTGATATTATTATTAAGTTGTGATCTTGCAGATGTACAGTTTAGACAATTTAGTCAGATTTCCTAGACTAGAGTCCAGACGGAATGTGTTCACTTTGGGCATTGACCGAAATATTGACCTTTACGAGATTTTCTAATTTTCCTAGTTTTGGAAGTATAGAGCCTGATAACTTGTTAACATACAGAGACGAAGATCAAGCAAATCCGTCAAATTTCCTAAAGATGCAGGAATATGACATTCAAGATTATTAATATGCAATGTGAGGGTCTCAAGATTGGTTAACGATCCAAGCTGCAATTTAAATACTGTCAGAATTTTGTTTAATTTAGAAAAGGTGTAGGGGGGGGGGGGGGTGAATTGCAGAGGTTGGGGGGTAGGATGAGGTGGTGGTGGCGGCAGGATGAGGTGGTGGTGGTGGCAAGATGTGGTGGTTAGGGTTTTAGGGTTAGGAAATTGGGGAAGATGATGTCTATATGCATTTTTTTTGTTTTATTTATTAATCATTTAAATAAAAGTATGAATTGACCATAATACCTTTAAGTGAATGAACTTAACAAAAAAATTTAACCAGGTTAGTGCTAAAGGACATACAGTGTAACGAGTTTTGCAAATAAAGGATTGTGACTGTAATTATTGAAGTTAAAGACTATCTGTTGCAATCTGATACAAACATAAAGAATGAAAAGTGTAATTTACCCTAAAATAAATTTGATTTTTTTACTTTTAGTCTAAAAGTATTTGATAAATTACTTTTAATGTAGAACTATTTGAATTTTTTACTTTTAACCCAAAACTTTTCATCTTTTGCAAATTAACCTCACAACTTTTTACTTTCAACTTTGATCCCCTATACTTTTCATCCTTCACAAATTTTTCGTTTTAGGCTTCGTTCTAAATTTTGCGAGTTAACACGGCCTAACGTGCATGTGTGGTTCAACGTTTTACATCGTCTATGTTTTTGTCGTTTGACAGGTTCGTCATAATGTGCGAGTCCTAGATCAACTTAGTTATTATTTTCCATGTTTTACGTTTTGGTCTAATATTTTCGCATTAACACACCACAAATTCAGTGTTGGTGGACGCCCACGGTGGTGTGACATTGACACTACTTGATATGGTTTTACGCCTCCGCCGCAACATGGAGATGCTTACTACTAGTTGATTATAAAAACTAAAGAATGCAAATAATTTATTTTGAGATAGTAAATAATTTGTTTTAGTAAGTTTATGGAGATTTTCAATTAATATTTTTATTAATTGGTTAGTTTGTGAATATTTTAAAAATAGTTAGTTACACCATTAGTCCCCGTGGTTTGTTGAAAGTAACAACATCAGGTACTAAACAATTGGTATCAGAGCTTGATCATGTTAAACTTGATTTCACAATCACTTTAACATACAAAGATCAGCTCACAAAAGATCCAATACTGTTCGTAGCTCAGTGTAGTAAAATGTAGAACTCAAAATTGTCTATCACACACTCTGTTTTTCTTCAAAAGAACAAAAGAAAATGACACAAAATGATCCTCGTAACACCGGCTTCAGTAATAAACCCCCTATACTTGTCAGATCTGAATTCAACATCTGGCAATGTAGGATAGGTCATATACTTGCTCAGCAAAACACACGATGTTGGAAGTTCGTTGTATTCGAACCTCACATTCCTCTGGTACCTCGTGCCGAAAACCTAAATGTGCAAGAGCCAAAGAAGCCGGAAAATTACTCAGAGCAGGATTATCAAAAATTCGAGCTAGATGCCAAAGCCTTTAGCATTGTGGCTATGGCTCTGCCGAATGATATCTATGTTGGGCTGTTACATTGTAACAGTGCCAAAGAGTTATGGGAAGAACTACAAGAGCAGTTTGGTGAAACGGAGGACGTTATCAAGAACACTAGAGAAATCCTTAACTAACAATAGGAAACTTTCACTCATGTCAAGGGACAAACATTGAGACAACAGTTTGAACATTTTTCATGTCTAATTAGTGAATTGAAGTTGATTAACAAAGAATTTTCTAAGTCAACTTTAAGTAACTGATTTTTAGGATCTCTCCCTAAGAAGTGGGACACTATTGCTATAGTGATGAGAACATCCTCAGACTTCAAGGATATGACCCTGACCCAGCTTCATGGAAAGGTCCTAACATTTGAACAGGAGCTTGTCAAGAAAAAGAAGCTCCAGGAAAAAGGAAAAGTGTCCGATAGTTATGTTTTCGGAAACACGACACTTCTGAGTCAAAAGGGATCATCTTCTGGAATGACAAATGATCAGAGGTTTGATCATTTTATTGATATATCAACTTGAATCAAGTCTGATCAACATTCCACAAGTTATGCATTTACAGCAAACGATGATGGTCATGGTCCTGATAGTTTATCGTTTGTCCTTGATGATCTTAAGCACATAAACCAACTGACCTAGAGGAAATGGATATATTGCATCAAGTGGCACTACTAAGTCTAAGAGCAAATAATTTTTACAAAAGGACTGATAGGACATATCCGGGATTAAGTGGTGTCACACCCTATTATTTCCATGTATTACCGGTGGGGAGTATCGTGACGTAGTTGATATCATTATAGTCAATATTCACAATTTAATGCACAGCGGACGTCTTGGATGAAAATAATATTACAAACCGAAATTAAAAGTATAAATAAATAATATACAAACGGTTGAAAGTGGATCCACAGGCGGATCTTAAAACAGAAATATAAATATTGTTCAACAGACTTTAGACGTTCAGAACTTGCAAGATTCTTTATTAATACCCCGAGCTCCCAGCCAAGAACGTACGGTACCTGTCACTTAGTCTTTATAGAAAAATATATCAGTTTACACTAGTAAATACAATTAAACGACTCTTTTGAAAACATTTATGAAAAATGGGTTTAAATGCACAAGGCACAAACATTTTATAACTTGGGACAATTATATTAATAACAATCTTGTATCAGATTTACATGTTTGTCCAACATTTAGGGCCGGTATAAAAGCCGAACAAGATTAATCGACACACCACAAATATAAACTCACAAGAAGTTTCCTCATGAGTGAGTTTATCTTTTACATACGCAACAGACAGGTGTATGCCTACACCCCGTGCTTAAGTCGTGGCCATTCACGCTTTTTGAATGAGCCAAGAATATCCAGGACACGGTCGTTAACCCCCAATGTTATTTGTTATCAAGCAACACTGATTAAAACGGGATTATACAATTTAACCATATTCGATTAAAAGGTTTCTACACCCGACCAAGCGGTAATAATTTACCGTATCCCAAGCCCGTATAAGGGAAAATAAGTTAAAAGTATTTACCTGAGCTTAAATGCAAATTCAGTATTCTCAGCCGTAAATCCTACTCAAACAAGTGCAAATACTTCTACCAGGGCTCTCAATCTGGAATGAAGGTTTTATTAACCTATTAGATTCCTAACGTGTATTATTTATGTTGTAACTTAGACCGGTTAGTTTTAAAGAAAGGTTTATGGCACGAAACGCTAGATTAATCGGTGACCGGATTGGAATGTGATTTAGACCCGACAAGTATGAAGACTTGTATAAAATGGGTAAACTAAATACATTCTAGATTTTGATGTAAAAATGATAAGGTTTGACCAGTTTTGGCTAATTTATGCAAACTAGTTACATAAACCGTACCGAACGCATATAGGCACAACGGGTAACCGGATGACTCAAGTACAAGTTCCAAGAGTTATTATGCTTAAAATATGTTGTGATATTAGTAGGATATCAACAATTATGCCCCAAATGAATTTAAGACCAATTTAAGTCCCGAAATGGTATTTTGGTCATTTTAAAGTTTATAAAAGAGGTTTAAACATAACTGAGGGTCTGGTCTAAAACATTTAGTAAAAAATATTTATTTTATCATATTACATCAGTAAGATATCATACATGTGTGAGGTTTACCATTTATGGCCAAACTATGCACCGTAGGGGCATTTTGGTCATTTCACATATGTTTTAAGGACCAAATTGGGAGTCTGAGTTCAAGACTTGTACTTACTGTTAAAATATTAAAATTAATTTATAAAATCAGTAGGTATCATGTCTTAAGTACTAAATATGGTTTTAAACCATACTATGCGCCTAATTTGCGTAAAAGTCGATAATTGACGATATTTGAGATATTTGTGGAAATCTGAGATTTTGATCAGCCTCTACTGTTTAAAATATTTTATTTAAGATATAACATCAGTAGAAAAAGGTTTGGTATGTTAATGATATGTAAATCTCATTTTATTAATGAAAAGAGCATTATCGTCAATTACCGAATTATATGAGAACTCTATGTTATGGTCAGTATAAAATTTGACCAAAAATTCCAAAAATCCCTAAAAATTATATTAAAACAGTAGGCAAAGGGTTTGGTGCCAAAATTTGGGTTTAAACATGATTTATGCTAAAAATGTAATTTAATTAACAAAAAGTTTCATTTTACGATATCTTGCATAACTTTAGTTTGAGACCAGAAACTGATGTCAAATTTTTGTGATATACTTATATATCAGCAATAAAGCTTTTTGTCCTCTCACATTTTCAAAATTCTCGTTTTTATAACATAAGGGCATAATTGTCAAATTTAAGCATATTTAACGGAATCATGCAAATAACTCAGATTTCTATGGAACCATATAGTATAACCTCAGAGGGTTATACTAACATATAATGTGGTCCCAAAGGAACCCTAAGGCATAACTAAACTAAGCTAAATCAGGTCAGAACTGAAAGTCAAAGCAAAAGTCTACTTTTGCGACTTTCGGTTGCGAACCGAGCCTAAACTCAGAATTGTCGGGTTGAACATGTCTGAACATGTTCTTATAACATTTACCAAGTAATTAAAGTGATAAAATGTATTTGGTAGCTACCGTAACTTACGGTAGAGAATAAAGTGTTACGACAGCTTTCTACTGCCTTACGGCAGACCAGTATTGCCCAGCGGCTACCGTAACTTACGGTGGCTACCGTAATTTACGGTAGAGCCCTGTCACTTTTGTTGAACTTTGCATATCTTAGTTAATCGAATCCGTTTTTGAGCGTAGTTTCGATTATGCTAATTTTCTAAGAACTCTAATACAAATATTTGTCAAAATTTCCAGTTTTTAGGTATTGCAAGTACGTGGATGATGATCAAGTCAATGCTTCAAGAACCGAACACAAATTTTGGATGCTTCCGCACTAATCTAATCTAGTTAAACTATGTTGTTTTATAAACACTATTGAATGACGGATGTTTCAGTCCAGTTATTTGACTGTGTTAAATACTATGATGAAGTATAACTTGGTTTACTAACTAAGTTTTTGTTAATTATAAATTTTGTTTTTACAAATACCGCATTTTTTTTATTAAACAATGAAATTAAAAGATGAGCGTTACAAAAGTGTGTATTTTTATAATAAAATATTGGAAGTTTAAGACGGGTGTTACAATGAAAGAGTCAATGGAAATAAAAGGGTCTAAAAGGTTTGAGCAAGAAAGTCTTGATGGAAAGGGAAGAGCAGGGTACTTCTAAGCCTAAGGAAGAGCAGGTTATTCCTAAGCCAAAAAGAAGAAGGCCTACTAGAAAAGCAAGCCAACCCAAAACCACACTTTCCAAAACCATCAAACAAACTCCCCAAATCCCTAAAAATTCCTCTCATCAAACCTCCAAACCAACAGATGTTAAGACACCTGTTGTATCAACAGTTGTTGGTACTTCACTGGTTTCAACAGATGTTACCCCAACAACTGCCATAACTACCACATCAACACACACTCAATCCACTGCTTTACCAAAAACAACCTCACCACCACAAAAGCCACCTGCCAAAAAGCAGAAGACATCAGATGACACATCATCTGTTGTAATGACAACAGTGGTTGAAACACCAGTTGTTTCAACAGCTGTTAGTCAAACACCTACCATCTCAATCACCACCACTCAATCCACCAAAACACCACCAACCTCTCCTAAGCACAAAAGGAGAAGGGTAACCAACATTGTACTGGAAGATGACACTTCCCCAACTCCAACATCTACACAACCACTGACCCTTATCACGATTCTAAATCCTGTTCCATTATCTTCAGCTCAAGTTCTCAATTAAAACACTGCTATTGTTCCAGTGGGATTACAATACCTATTGGATCTTCCAGCAGTCAGGGAGGAGATCAAGTCTTTTTACTCTGAAGATGACCCTGCAAAAAGGAATCTTCCTTCCATTCAAGGTTATCATTTCCCTAAAAACATAGAAGAGTATCTCAAGATAAAGGCCCAACAAACAGAAGATATATCTAAAAGAGATACAGAGGGAAAGTCTGACAAAGAGATTCAGAGAAATCTGCAATACCTGCTCACCAAGGTCGGAACTTTAGAACAGTTCTCAAAAGATCTTTGCCAATAATTGTTTGAAAAGGATGATGAAAGTATGAGGCAAGACTAACTTGATTATATCATGGCATACAAGAAGTACAGGGCAGAAAAACATCAATACAAAGAATGGACTATCAGTGAATTACAAGAAGAGATAGCCAGAATTCAAAAGATTCTTAAAGAAAAGGTCAAACAAACTCCTCCAGTATGGGCCAAGTACAAGAAAAATGTACCTGAAAGAACCCTGAAGCTTAAAAGAATGAAAGAAGAACTGATAGCAGCTGATTATGGATCAAGGAACCAGGTTACAAGATGGCCAGAGGATAAAGTGTTAGCCACATACAAAAGTTTGGAAGAGTTGAGGAAAAGAGATCCCATTGCTCCTCAAAAGCCTGATTATCCAGAAGCGGTGGTTCCAGTCAGACAACCAAAGTTACCAATCAGAAGATCCACTGCTCCACCTGCTGCCATCCTTTATCAAAGAAGGAAACAAAAGCAGATGGATGCAGCAACCAAAGAAGATAATGTGACACCTGTGCCACTTCAACCATCAAAAAAATACCAAACCAATTAAATATTGTATTTCATGCTTGGGATTTGTAAAAATATGTGTATCGTTTGCACATATCAACTCTTGTTCGATTTCAAGCTTTAAATCGCTTTCTGGAGGGTTATAAGCGCTCTGATGCGTAAATATAACCAGTTTAATGCAATGAAGACTCCGGAATAGTGAAATAGGCTTAACATACCTTAAATAACCTCCACATAACTTAGAAATAAGTTTTGGATGGTTTGGTGTGTTGAAATCAAGTTTGTTCGATCGCAGGGACTAATTGTGTCAAACTGCGAAACTATACCGATTTGTATAGTAACAAACATTCTGGAACTTGATCATAAGTTAAATATGCCCTAAATATCCTTCACATATCTTAGAAATAGGCTTTGAGGTGTTTTGTGCGCTAAAATAAACTTTCATGATCAATAGGGACTAAAAGCGTCAAAAAGTGCACAAGTTTGCATTTTCGCGCATATCTTACGTTCTGAGTATATCCGGACATCCAAAAATTTATGTAATCATTAAAGTATTATGTTTTAATGATTGGCATGATAAAAATCCATTCCTCGCTTAATTTGGATCGTTTTTGCGTTCGTTAGGACTTCTGTCGTAATTTACCGAACAACGCAACCGTACGACCAAACGAGCCGACATCCGAGATATTTTTGAGCACATTTTAAGTTCCCTATACTTTAACTTCATTTTAGAGCTTTGAAATGGGGTTAACGGTGCTTAAACGTGTCAAAAATGCATCGAAAACCAAGTTTGGGGCTTCAGGGACTAAAACTGCCAATTTTGAAAGTTGCTGACCTGCAAGGTCCTTACGGTCCGTATGGACCTTTGCTTACAGTCCGTAAGCCATCTCCAGACCAGCCGAATGTGTTTCCAGCTATTTCCAGCTCATTCCAGCTCTTGCAAATGGTTTTTGATCAATCTATGGGCCAATTTTGATGGTTTTTGAGTGCCCCTTATATTCAAATACCATGTGCCCACTTGTACGGATGAGATCAAAGCTTAATCTTTGAGAAACGGTCCTAATGGCTCTTGAATTCCTATAAATACCCACCCCATTTCATTCCCCCAACTCACACTTGATCTGATTTTAGTCTTCTAAGTTGAAGTTATACTTCATACCTGAAGGTAAATCGGATCAAGAGCTTGCGGGGACCTTTTGTAAGTATTCTTTCGTTCTTTTATCGCTTTTCGAGTCTAAAAGTCAAACCGAGTTTGACTTTCTGCATTGACCAGTTTATGGTCAATGCGAAGTTCGTTTGAACTTCATAACGTGAGCGTAATCATGATGGTTATAGTCCCTAGTGACTATACCTACTGATTACCACGTTATCTAGGATTAGTGGCGAGTCGTAGTTTCGGCCAAAATGCGCATTCTTGCGTATTTTGTAACCAAACTACTTTAGGTATCAAAACCGTTTGTTTTGATACCAAACCTATTTTATAACCTAACTAAACATGTTTTAGCATGTTTAGCTCGTCACTTTTTAGTTTGGTGCTTGTGTAGAGTCGTAAGTCAAGCGGACTAAACACCCGCTTAGACTTTCGAACACGACCCGTTTGGTCGATCATTAGGATCCGATCAAACATGCTTAGTGACCATAATTGTATAGGAAATAACCTTCCGAGGTTATACCTTATGGTCACCTAGTTTAAGTAGTTGTATAATAGGTAGTTTATATGCCTTAGGAAAATGACCAAAATGCCCTTTTTATGCATAGTTGATATTTAAGCATATGTAACCCAAACATTTGTCATTTAAATGATTATGCAACATAATTAAACATGTTAGGGCATATAATACTTGTCGTAGGACTAGTTAGACGGGCCGAACACGTTTTACGCGAACGACGCGTTAAAGTAGCGTATGCTACCTAAACGGGTCGTAATGGGTCGTAAGCACTTAGGTTAGGTTTCCTTTTAGTATGTAGGCCTTGTTAAACCATATCATATGAGATCCCACACTCATTTTGTTTACGAGACCTCATCCTATTTGATCCTCCGTTTTAGGTCCGGTTTATTTATGTAGTTACCTATATTAGGTACCGTTTGATTTCCGGGACTCCTCTAGCTTGCTTGGTTGTTGTTCAAGACTTCTAAGCACCCTCAAGTGAGTACATAGTCCCCTCTTTTACTGTTTTCAATGTTTTGGGGTGAAGCATGTGTACCTAATTGTTATGTTCATGATTTCAAAGTATAATTGATTATACATATTAGTACTTATCTTTTCACAAACTGAATCATTATTTATGGTTTAAACACTAATTTTTCCAAAGATTATAAACTTAATTGTTGGATTGTACTTATTTTATATGTTCACCAGACCGATTGGTAGTATGATATAGCGCTATAGGATTTGACACCCCATTCCTGTTGTCATGGAATGTCTGAAACCAATTTATTTTTCTACATCCAAATAGGGATTGCATCTGTGGTATTTCTATAGTCTCAAAGGTGTATTTTGATGCACTAGGTCTGAATGAATTCTTAAATCACTTTATTTTTGTATATTTAGTTATACTCCCAAAAGTATAATTTGATATGCTCTCATATGTGATAATGTACAAAACCAACATATATTTTGTTAATCATTAAAACATAGTTTAATATGTTATTTTCAAAACCAAAGCATAGTTAATATGTTATTTTCAAACCAAAACATAGTTTAATATGTTATTTATAAATCCAAAGTATACTTTTAATATACTACTGAAAATTATTATTTTAACAACTAAAGTATATTTAATATACTATTTGTTTTACAATTGGGTTTTGGGTTAGTGTTTAGATAACGAGACGGGTGTAATATGATGAAAACATGGTAGATACGCCGCTGGTACTTCTTATATATAAGTGTTTTCATCACATTACATACCGTGGTGTTATTTAGTACACTTGGGTTAACGACATTGGAACTGAAATATATTACTTATTCGACTTTCTTAAAACCAAAGTATATTTTTATATATGCTATAAACCTTTTTATCAAAATATTGTTTTTCAAACAATATATTTTATACAAACTCATTTTACTTAATTATTTAATTTCCTATGTATTATTATTTTATATCATCCGATTTCTTATAAATTTTAGTATGATTTATAAAAGAAAACCCTTTACAAGGATCATGACTACTTTTATTAAAACTTTTCTTTAAACTCATAAGTCATGAATCCTAATTACAATAAAACCTATGTATCTCACAGGCATTTTTATGCTGACGTACCTATTTTTCCACATGTTTCAGGTGCTGCTTTATGACGATTGTTGATACATACTACACTTAGGATGGACCAGTGCCTTAGCGACTTTAAAATTTGAAAGACAATATTTGTATTTATCTGATTTGTAATAGAATAAAGATTTCAATGATTCAATAAAACAAAATTATTTGATCCATGGTTGTGAAACAATGATTCTGTTACAACACTCCCCGACGTTTCCGCCACGTCTTGTTGTTTTAGATGGTCGGGGTGTGACAGATAAGGATCAAGAAGAGCTTATCATGAAGATGGTCCTTCAGACACTTTTGGCAGAAAAACAAGAATAAGCACAATCTCAAGACCCTGCCAAAGTTGTCATCACCAGGCCTCAATCTCCAAACTCATCTGCAATAAAAACTCTCCCAAGAAACCCATTAGATTCAAAGATACTAAAGTGGAAGTCTGATCAAAAGACCCACGTATTGACTCTGCTCAGATCTAATGGTGTGGTGAACCAAATATCAAGGGAAGCATCACTTGGCCTGGGTGTTGAAGATATGCAAGATCTCCTTGAGCTTCCCCTGTGCAGGGATGAGGATGATGAGGACTTAATGAACTTTGAATTACAATTCAAAGATCAAGTAAGGGAACTCTTGATGAGGCAATAAAGATCCAGAATAATGAAGAGTTTTGGCATCATCTGTTCCAGGGGGAGATTGTTGGGATTGAACCCTTCAAAGGAACAGTTGATAAAGCAAAAACTGGATCAGATCAATGGATTCACAATAAGCAGTTGTGTGCAACAGTTCTTTCCCCTTGAATGTGGCCTAACATCTGATGACCTCTATCTACTGTCCTGCTACAACAACTGCTGATCTTCAACAACTGATGAGACTTAAAGACTGTTGGAGATGAAACACTGATGCTCAATCTACTGTCATGGTTCAAGTACTGCTTAAGACACAAAGCACTGCTAGGAGTATAACAGTGGAAAGAGAAGCAGCAGTTTAGTCTATCCTTTGTATTCATTGTAAACAGTAGTTTGTAATAGTAGTAGTTGTATAGATCAGTGGTTACAGGTTGTTAGGAGGTTAGATGTCACTTTCATGGTGACGTCTGCAAAGATGCCATAGTGGTTTGTTCTGTACTATAAATAGAACAGTACCCTGTACTGTTCTATCAGCTCTCTTCTTCCACAAATCATTCTGTACGAACAAACCATCTGTGAGCTCAGGCTGAGGGGGAGATTGTATGCATGCATGCATTGTTATTGAAGATTGTAATAAATATAATCATTCGATTTCATGTTAAACATGTTTGCTTAAAACAATTCTCTCTTTGATTGTGTTGAAAGTTTGTTCCATTTTATTTCCGCTGCACTTAATCTTAATTTATCTTCATTATATTCAAACAAGTACAATCTTATCAAACTCAGATCCTAACACGACTTCAGAAACTGCGTTTTAATGCCCACCCATTTGCAGGTCTTCGTAGAGCGGCGGGTAGTTGGAGGAGTGTTGGGGGTGCTGAAATGGAAAACCCCACGCACGGACATCCGTGCACTTCTTCTCCGCCTCGTTGATTCGGGAGGTGGTGGCTGTTCTGGCGCTGGTGGTGGCGGTGGCGTGACCGCCTGAAAATGTGGGTCCTCAGAAGGGACCTGCTGGTGTGGTGGTGAGTTGCGGTGAGGGGGAATATACTCCCACTTGTATGTGCTTCATCTTTCGGCCCAGATATCAGGGCCCCTGTAAGGCGAACCATGAAAGGATGATCTGTTAGAAATCTCAATGGGATGCGTCGGCGTCCCAGATGGCGGCATCTCAGGATCTGGATCATCGTCCACATCCATGTTTTGGTACTCTGGAAAATGGTCAGCTGGTCCCAAAGGGTTTTGGCCCTCTGGTTCTTCAATCTGGTTCATCGGGTTGAACCGGCTCTAAAAGCAGGGTGTTGGGTTCTGGAAAGAATGGTGTGAACCCGATCGCTGCAGAGGAATGTAAGAATGGTGAGAGTTGTCGGGCTCCTCCTCCTGCTGCGGCCCAAAGGAATGATGATAAGATGGTGAGGAGCTAAGCGAGACAGAGCGTCTCGCGGGCTCAAGGTATGTCCTCCAGTCTTCGTGAGGACTTGATCCAAGTGATGCGGAGGGTGTGCGCCGGTGAGATGGCCCAGCTTCGTGGTCGTTCCTAGTCACAATTGGTGCTTTTCCTCTTCCTCCACGTCCTCTCACTCTTGGTGGCATGTTTGCTTGTAATCCTGTCAAACAAAAACAACAAAACAAAACAATTTAAGATTAGGATTAATCCTAGGTCTTTTGCCTAGACTCGGAAGTCAAGGAAGGTGCTACTGTGTCATTGAGATTAAACACAAAAGGCTATTGTTTAATTCACTCAATGTTGGCTCTGATACCAACCTGTCACACCCCGTTATTTCCACGTATTACCGGTGGGCCCGGTGGGGAGTATCGTTACGTAGTTGATATCATCATAGTCAATATTCACAGTTTAATGCACAACAGAAGTCTTGGATGAAAATAATATTACAAACCGAAATTCAAAGTATAAATAAATATTATACAAACGGTTGAAAGTGGATCCACAGGCGGATCTTAAAACATAAATATAAATATTGTTCAACAAACTTTAGACGTTCAGAACTTGCAAGATTCTTTATTAACGCCCCGAGCTCCCAGCCAATTACGTACGGTACCTGTCACTTGGTCTTTTTGGAAAAATACGTCAGTTTACCCTGGTAAATACAATTAAATGACTCTTTTGAAAACGTTTATGAAAATTGGTTTAAATGCACAAGGCACAAACATTTTATAACTTGGGACAATTATATTAATAACAATCTTGTATCAGATTTACATGTTTGTCCAACATTTAGGGCCGGTATAAAAGCCAAACAAGATTAATCGACATACCACAAATATAAACTCACAAGAAGTTTCCTCACGAGTGAGTATATCTTTTACATACGCAACAGACAGGTGTATGCCTACACCCCGTGCTTAAGTCGTGGCCATTCACGCTTTTTGAATGAGCCAAGGATATCCAGGACACGGTCGTTAACCCCCAATGTTATTTGTTATCAAGCAACACTGATTAAAACAGGATTATACAATTTAACCATATTCGATTAAAAGGTTTCTACACCCGACCAAGCGGTAATAATTTACCGTATCCCAAGCCCGTATAAGGGAAAATAAGTTAAAAGTATTTACCTGAGCTTAAATGCAAATTTAGTATTCTCAGTCGTAAATCCTACTCAAACAAGTGCAAATACTTCTACCAGGGCTCTCAATCTGGAACGATGGTTTTATTAACCTATTAGATTCCTAACGGGTCTTATTTAATTTGTAACTTAGACCGGTTAGTTTTAAAGAAAGGTTTATGGCACGAAACGCTAGATTAAGCGGTGACCGGATTGGAATGTGATTTAGACCCGAAAAGTATGAAGACTTGTATAAAATGGGTAAACTAAATACATTCTGGATTTTGAAGTAAAAATGATAAGGTTTGACCCGTTTCGGCTAATTTATGCAAACTAGTTACATAAACCGTACCGAACGCATATAGGCACAACGGGTAACGGATGAGTCAAGCACAAGTTCCAATAGTTATTATGCTTAAAATATGTTGTGATATCAGTAGGATATCAACAATTATGCCCCAAATGAATTTAAGAACAATTTAAGTCCTGAAAGGGTATTTTGGTCATTTTAAAGTTTATAAAAGAGGTTTAAACATAACTGAGGTTCTGGTCTAAAACATTTAGTAAAAATATTTATTTTATCATGTTATATCAGTAATATATCATACATGTGTGAGGTTTACCATTTATGGCCAAACTATGCACCGTAGGGGCATTTTGGTCATTTCACATATGTTTTAAGGACCAAATTGGGAATCTGAGTTCAAGACTTGTACTTACTGTTAAAATATTAAAATTAATTTATAAAATCAGTAGGTATCATGTCTTAGGTGCTAAATATGGTTTTAAACCATACTATGCGCCTAATTTGCGTAAAAGTCGATAATTGACGATATTTGAGATGTTTGTGGAAATCTGAGATTTTGATCAGCCACTACTATTTAAAATATTTTATTTAACATATAACATCAGTAGAAAAAGGTTTGGCATTTTAATGATATGTAAATCTCATTTTATTAATGAACGGGCATTACCGTCAATTACCGAATTATACGAGAACTCTATGTTATGGTCAGTATAAAATTTGACCAAAAATTCCAAATATCCCTAAAAATTATATTAAAACAGTAGGCAAAGGGTTTGGTGCCAAAATTTGGGTTTAAACATGATTTATGCTAAAAACGTAATTTAATTAAGAGTTAATTACATAGTTAGTCCCTGTGGTTTGCACAAAATAACAACCTTGGGTACTAATAGTTTAAAATCACCTTCTAGGGTATTAACTTTTCATTTTGTAACGTTTGGAGGTATTAACTTCTAAGGTAATAACATAGGTAGTCCCTGTGGTTTGCACAAAATAACATACTTAGGTACTAACAAAATGTGATTTTAAGCCTTTAAATAAGCTTAATACCCTCAAACGTTACAAAATGAAAAGTTAATACCCTAGAATGTTATCAGAAACTTTTAGTACCCAAGGTTGTTATTTTGTGCAAACCACAGGGACTAACTATGTAATTAACTCTTTAATTAACAAAAAGTTTCATTTTACGATATCTTGCATAACTTTAGTTTGAGACCAGAAACTGATGTCAAATTTTTGTGACATACATATATATCAGTAATAAAGCTTTTTGTCCTCTCACATTTTAAAAAATATCTTTTTTATAACATAAGGGCATAATAGTCAAATTTAAGCATATTTAACGGAATCATGCAAATAACTCAGATTTCTATGGAACCATATAGTATAACCTCAGAGGTTATACTAACATATAACGTGGTCCCAAAGGAACCCTAAGGCATAAGTAAACTAAACTAAATCGGGTCAGAACTGAAAGTCAAAGAAAAAGTCTAATTTTGCGACTTTCGGTTGCGAACCGAGCCTAAACTCAGAATTGTCGGGTTGAACATGTCTAAACATGTTCTTATAACATTTACCAAGTAATTCAAGTGATAAAATGTATTTTATAACCTTTACATTTTCAGTTATGAATTTTTAGTAAAAACTGACTTGTTTGACTTTTCTATTAAGTACTTTGACTCGACAATTGACCAAGTAAATGTGATAATTAGGAGGTGCCCTTTTGAGGGTTTATCACCTACTTAATTACCAACACATAGCCACTTTTAATTTGAATAATGGTTACCGTTAGTGATTAATCACAAAGTCAAAGTATAATTACGATATCTTTGACTTTCGGTCATTAAGCTAATAAAACCTTAACTACAGAAGCTAAGAACACTTACAAAGGTCCTTAGTACGAAGATTAAACTTGAGAAAGCTTCCTAGATGACCAGAATGCTTCAGAGATCAGTTGAGAGTAAAATTTTTGAAGTGAAAATTCAAGTGAACCAAAGCAAGGCCCTTTATATAGGATTTTGGATGTTCTAGGATCATTCCAGATGTTAATGGAGGTCACCAGATGTTCACAAGTGTCTTTGTGTCAGGGAAAACCATTAACACAGTCCCTAGAATCGAAAACCAGCATGCAATGGCGGTGGAGGAGCTGCTACATGCAGCTGTCCAATGTTCTGTCACTGGTGACTCAGTCGCGGCCCGCGTAGACATCAGAGAAAGTCTACGCGCCTCGCGAAGACCCCTTATTCCGGTAAAAAGTTTGCAACTTTTGAATTTTCAGTCCCTGGTCCATATTTAGTTTAAATAACTTTCGTTTATTGCACTTTTGATCCCCATAGTTAACTATTAAGTGTCTTGGGTCATAAAACAAACTTCGTTAAGCTCCCGGTTAGTTACGAGATCACCCGAAAGGTCTTAATTTCAAACGTTGACGCTTTTGATCCCTATTTCTTGGAATTACCACTTAATTTAATTATATGCATCAAAACTCCATGAAATCAATATCTGACATCCGTGAAAATATAATAAAATATTACAAGGCTTCGGGATCGTTAAAAGGTCACTCAGAGGTAACATTTAACATGTTGACACATTTAACCCCTGTGATTTGTAAATTCTAATTTTTAAGCACAAACGGCTTCTTGCGTCATATATTATACTCAACAAAGAATACGAACATCGTGTAAGGTCAATCAGAGGCACATGTTTGGCATGTTGACACTTTTGATCCTTCCACATACATCTTTACATTGATTGACAACTTTAGTCCCTCAAAGTTATCTTTTTATATGATCAGGGTTTATGACACGTGTCATCATTGTATTGGATATGATTTTGCGAGGTGTTACACGTGGGAGGTCAAAAGTGGGGCTGGATAAATCTAAAATCAAGTGTTTCAAGTGTAATAGATTAAGTCACTTTGCAAGAGAGTGCAAGAGTCAATCAAAGAATTTTGCCCCATTGATCACATATCCTAATCAAAGACCTCAATCAAAGACCTCCTCCTTGTCGAACGAACATTAGCTAGGATTTAGCTTCATGCGGATGCTGCGGAGAGTCTCAAAAGTTTTTTCAATATCTTTGAGTATGAGATCCTCTTCCATGCTCATGATGACGAGATCGTCGACGTAATTTTTTTTTCATTTTTGCCTATGTAGTATGCGAATGTCTTGTCCATCAGGCGTTGGTATGTTACAACCGCATATCTCAGTGTGTAGCAAAAATACGCATCTTTGTGCAGCAAAAAATACGTATTTCGGTGCCAAAAACGGTTTTATCTTCATCTTCAAGGGCCATTTGCACCTGATGGTAGCCCTTGTAGTAATCCAAAAAACATTTCCACCGGAAGGTGGAGAGTAAGTCTACTTTCTTATCGATCTTTGGAAGCGCATAACAATCTTTTGGGTAGGCTTTGTTGAGATCCTTGTATCGACGCATATGCGCTAGCCTCCTGTAGCCTTGGGAACCATGACGGGGTTGCAACCTTGGTTTGGTACCTGACCTCTTGGAGGATGCCCACATTGAGGACCTCTTGTTGGTGCTTTTTTTGAACAACTGGTTCAACTGATGGGATGGTACTGAGTTTGTGCATAGTGATGTCACGTGGGACCCGAACCATGTCGCAGTACTGCCATGTGAAGATATCCTTGTTATGGAATAAGAGTTGCTTCAGATGGGAGTAGATGTTTTCTCCCAAAGTGGGACCCAATGTGATTTTCTGTTTCGATAATTTACGGTTGAGAGCCCACATTTCCAGTTTGGTTCTTGGTGTTGGCTTAATTATCTTTGTTGGGCGCGTGAAGAAACAACGATCTAAATTGACTGGAATCAATTAGATCGAGGCTTTTGTCTCTGCATAAAAAGGGTTAATCTCCTCATCGATTCGGAGGTTGGATGTACTACTTCTCCGATGATCACTGCAAAATAAAAAGCCGTTAGACTCGCCACGCGGAGAATGGGGGTTCTCTCCGTGACCACCCTCCGGCGTGAGAATAAGTACCGTGATCTCAAAGGAAGAAGATTTAGTATAAGTGAGAGCAAGTGAAAGTAACTTGTGAGATCATACCTAGTGTATCTTATTTATAACCGAATTTTGGCGGGAAAATGGTGCAACAAAGATAGTAACGGGAGATACTTTTCCATTGGCGGTTACCTCACCTTCCGTTAATCCCTGCACACGGATCATGGGTTTGATCAACGGCTGGGGAGATGCCACGTGGAAAGTGATTTTGTGTAGATCTCTTTTTTAGTTGTTGCCATCATCGTGACTTAGATGAGCGTCTAAGATTGTGCCATGTCACATTCGGTTGTAACCAAATGACCATGCACGAGGAGTATTTAAGGCTTTCTAGAAGATCTACAGCTGTAAACCATTGTACCTTTGCCACGTGTCCATTCTGTTATAATAGAAAAGATTCCTTTGTTCAAGTCTTGATTTAAGGTGTGCGGAGATGTTTAGGAGTTTATCTTCAAGCCTAACTGTACCCTTGCGCGAGACCGTGCAAAGGTGTTAGTTGGATATTTGTCCTTTTTTTCTCTGGCGCATGGACATCGAAGACTGTTCATTTCCCACTCTTGTTTAGAACTGCTGCGCGGCTGCGCAGGGTCTTATTTAAGATGCTTTTGGAATAAGGCTATGGTATGGTCCAAGGCGCCTGCGTAAGGTTTTTGGGACCATACCCCTTCAGCGCGCTATCTCCCTGACGAGGCACTCTTTCTTCGCACAAATGAACGCAACCCCGGTCTCGATTGGGAAGCCTATCCCTGCATATGTGGTTGAGGCAACCATGTTGAAGTCTCCTACAACATTTCTGTAAAGGAGGACATCATGTCTGGAATGGGATGGGAGTGCCATGAAATCCACATTCTACGTCCTTGAGTGCTTCCTATTACTAAGTGTGACTGGGAAGGATATTTGACCAAGCGGCAACACCGCTTCATTACAAAAACCCGTTAAAGGAGTTTTGACTGTCTCGAGGCGAGCTTTGTCTTCATTATTCAACTTATTGAAACACTGCTCGTAGATAATATCTATAGTGCTCCCGCCGTCAATGAACATGCAGTGAGTTTTGTAATGACCTACTAGACCAGTGATGGCCAGTGGGCGCCTATCACTAGGGCCGTCGCACACCACCGTGAAAGTTACTTGCTGCTCCCTCTAGTTAGCAGTTGTAGGTGATGCTTCTTGTTGTTGTGTGGCTTCTTCTTTCATCTACCTTGGATCATGTGCGTCTCCAGATTGCGAATCTTCTTGTTATTGGGTCCACCTTGAGGTGCGTCCAACGTGTGAGTATCCTTGTAGACACTCTTTCGCAGATTTGTAAGTTTCCCATTTTTCAAAGCGGATTTAATCTCCATCCGTAGGTTGAAACCGTTGTCTGTGGTGTGGCCGATATCCTTATAAAATTCATAGTAGAAGTTCGGGTCTTAACCACTTTTGATGTGCATGCCTTGCATAGGTTTAAGGTGATGTTTTTTTTTTGTGGTTAGGGTTTTAGGGTTAGGAAATTGGGGAAGATGATGTCTATATGCATTTTTTTTATTTATTAAACATGTAACTAAAAGTATGAATTGACCATAATACCTTTAAATGAATAAACCTAACAAAAAAAATTAACCAGGTTAGTGCTAAAGGACGTACAGTGTAACGAGTTTTGCAAATAAACGATTGTGACTGTAATTATTGAAGTTAAAGACTATTCGTTGCAATCCGATACAAACATAAAGAACGAAAAGTTTAATTTACCCTAAAATAAATTCGATTTTTTTTACTTTTAGTCTAAAAGTATCTTATAAATTACTTTTAACCTAAAACTATTTGAATTTTTTACTTTTAACCCAAAACTTTTCATCTTTTGCAAATTAACCTCACAACTTTTTTACTTTCAACTCTGATCCCCTATACTTTTCATCCTTCGAAAATTTTTCATTTTACGCTTCGTTCTAAATTTTGTGAGTTTACATGGCGTAACGTGCGTGTGTGGTTCAACGTTTTACATCGTCTATGTTTTTCTAGTTTGACAGGTTCTTCATAATGTGCAAGTCCTAGATCGACATAGTTATTATTTTCCATGTTTTACGTTTTGGTCTAATATTTTCTCAATAACACGCCACAAATTCAGTGTTGGTGGACGCTCGCGGTGGTGTGACATTGACGCTATTTGATATGGTTTTACGCCTCCTCCGCAACATGGAGGTGCTTACTACTAGTTGATTATAAAAACTAAAGAATGCAAATAATTTATTTTGAGATAGTAAATAATTTGTTTTATTAGTTTATGGAGATTTGTCAATTAATATTTTTTATTAATTGGTTAGTTTGTGAATATTTTAAAAATTTGTGTGTAATTTGTAACAGAGTTAGTTACACCTTTAGTCCCTGTGGTTTGTTAAAAGTAACAACATTAGGTACTAAACAATTGGCATCAGAGCTTGATCATGTTAAACTTGATTTCACAATCACTTTAACATACAAAGATCAGCTCACAAAAGATCCAATATTGTTCGTAGCTCAGTGTAGTAAAATGTAGAACTCAAAATTGACTATCACATACTCTGTTTTTCTTTAAAAGAATAAAAGAAAATGAAACAAAATGATCCTCGTAACACCGGCTTCAGTAATAAACCTCCTATACTTGTTGAAGAAACACGGAATCACCGCCGGGGTGATTGAACCGCTTTCTCCATGAGGGTGAAGAATCACATCTTGTTCTTCCTCTTGAACCTAGATCTGCAATGGAGAAGAGAAGAAAGTGAAGCTGTAGTGATTGCCGGTGGGAGAAGACTCTCCTGTTTCCAGCTACAAAAAGTGTGGCGGCTCCATTTCCTCTACCCTAATAATGAGGTGAAGACCTCTTTATATAGGGGATATGGGCCTCCCCTAACCTCAATGGGCCGGGCCCAGTTAGGGGTTATCTCTACAAGCCCCAGCCCAAAGTTGTGTAAACTACACCGCGTTGGGCCTCGCGGTTGGGTTAGTAAGCAACAATAATAAATAATTGATATAAAAGCAACAAGTAACGGGAAGTACGAGCGCTCGGGTCGGGTCTAGTACCGTACCCCCATCAAGTCCCCCAGTCTAGTGCTGCTCCCGCGTGCAAGCGTGGTAGGAGTACTAGACTTGTTAGGAGTGCTCGAAAGTAAGGATTGAGTTTTAGGCTTACCTGTCGCCCGGGTGCGGGAAAGTTGTTGGCCATACTTGTTGCGTCTGCCTTTCGCTGTGAGTAGAGATAATGGAGCAGTGACTATCCCTCGATTGCTCATCGTGGAAATTGGTTTGGCAAACATGGCGCACGCTGATTGATCGCGGGGAGTTGCTAATTGTACTGGCGCATTGCCATGAACTTGTCAAGGCTGCGTGTACGTGGTTAGGTCTTGTGTACGAGTCTTGGAACTGGCTGAGTTTTGATGGTTGAGTGTGGTTAGAGTGAGAGAGTAGAGAACAGAGCGGTTTAACCTGTGTGTGAAGGTCCCTATTTATAGCCGGCGTGGTGTAGAAGGAGATGGGCTGATGGGCCTTGGGCCTGAAGGCGATAACAAGGAATATCCGTCTTGTCTCTTCTGTGGCAGCTGTTAGTGTCTTCTAGAAGATCTCCGGTGCTGGCGCACCTTGATTGGAGCCACGTGTCCGGATGGTCGTCCTTGTTGTCTCTCTGACATCAGCCGGTGAGTGGAGATCATGGGGCAGTTGTCGCCGCCCCCTGATTGGTGCCAGGTAGGCGTCCTTGTGTACCTTCTGTCTCCTGCACGATTGGTGATCGTGGAGCACGATAGAATACAGCCTGTTAGACGTTTATTGGCTTACTCATATGCCGCGCGGTCTTTGGTGAGTGTCCAAGCAGCTTGCGCGTGGTATAGGCATTGAGGGCCTTCATTCAGGATGTTTCTTAATTAGTCAGATTAATGTATAAGGAGTATGGTCCTGCGTGCGACCTGATTGGTCAGCGCGGCTTTTTGGGACCATAACCCTTCAAGTCCCCCAGTCCAGTGCTGCTTCCATGCGCGAAGTAAATGGTTGGAGCTCTGGACTCAGAAAAAAGAAAATGTGTTGGTCTGTAAAGCATTTGTTAGGTCATGGTAGCCGGCGCGCGTGTAAGTGTTTGTCAATTACTACGGCACGGCCACCAGGCTTGCTTACTGATAGGTGTTGCTTTTGAGGGTTGGCGCGCATGATCATCGACTGATGATGCATGCGGCGCAACCCTTGCTAGCTTCAGTATGAAGTCTCGTTGTAAGTTTAAGCGGGAAATTCTTCGAATTTTGAATTCTGACAGGTTGGTGCAAATGTCGTTTGATGGCGACCCTTGAGTTGACTACTGACACAACGATCATCATGCTGACACTGACGGTTCGTCTTTTGTCAGGCGAGTGAGGCCAAGCTCTAGCAGTGTGCACACAGTCGTGTGGCTACTCTAAAATATTCACCTTTTGGTGACTTCGCATGGTGCGCGTGTCTTAGGCCATGAAGCATACATATATATATAGTGTTTGAATCTGCGTAAATTGCTGTCTACAATATTTGCACGTGTTAATCCACTTTGAGCAGGTTATCGCGAATGAGAATTGGCATAAAGTTGCGTCAGGATAATGAAGTGGAAACCCAAGCCTGCGCTAATCCTCCGGTGTGCCACAACAGCAATGTGGTGTGAAGCAAGGAGATGTGGCTTGTCTTGAAGATTGTAGGTGTAAGCGAAACTTTATTTTAGCCAATGTGTTTTTGCGTATACCCAAAGTGGTGCGTGCATTTGTAGCAAAATTTACGTTTTGTAAGCGTTTTCATATATGGCTAAGCATGCGCGCGCGGGCGACACACACGCTCGTTTGTAAAGCAACAGGTCCGCCTAGAGATTAGCGTGCTTGTGTGTGTAGCAGCAAGCTCGCCTGGAGACTGGCGTGCTCATATGTAAAAGAGCATGCGCGCGTGGCGACTTACATGCTCGTATGTAGAGCAGCAGTCTCGCACGGAGACTAGCGTGCTCGTATGTAAAGGAGTATGCGCGCGTGGCGACTTACGTGCTCGTTTGCAAAAGAGACTGTGCGTATGGCAACTTACGTGCTCGTGTGTAGAGCAGCAGTCTCGCACGGAGACTAGCGTGCTTGTATGTAAAGGAGCATGCGCGCGTGGTGACTTACGTGCTCGTAAGAAAAGGAGCATGTGCGCGTGGCGACTTACGTGCTCGCTTGTAAGTGAATGAGCATGCGCGCGTGGCGACTTACGTGCTCGTATGTTAAGGAGCATGCGCGCGTGGCGACTTACGTGCTTGCTTGTAAGTGAATGAGCATGCGCGCGTGTCGACTTACGTGCTCGTATGTAAAGGAGCACGCGCGCGAGGCGACTTACGTGCTCGTTTGTAAAGGTGGATGCGCGCGAGGCGACTTACGTGCTCATATGTAAAGGAGCATGCGCGTATAGCGACTTACGTGCTCGTTTGTAGAGGAGCATGCGCGCGAGGCGACTTACGTGCTCATATGTAAAGGAGCATGCGCGTATAGCGACTTACGTGCTCGTATGTAGAGGAGCTTGCGCGCGAGGCATCTTACGTGCTCATATGTAAAGGAGCATGCGCGGATGGCGACTTACGTGCTCAAATGTAGAGTAGTAGGCTCGCATGGAGGCTGAGATGCTCGTTTGTAGAGCAACAGACTCGCTTGGAGACCGGCGTGCTCGTATGTAGAAGAGCATGCGCCTGGCGGCGACTTACGTGCTCGTATGTCTTGCACCTTTTTAAGCCTTCATCGGTGTGCGTAAGGATTGCTCGCCGCGTTTTCCCGATTGAATGTATGGCCAAACCTGCGAATGACTTGACAAGGTAAGTTATAATAAAGTGTTTAGCATACGGAAAGCATTGTACCGAAACGTTGTCCTTAGGAGGAGTTTGTTTTATGCATCCATACTTCACAATATGTGAAAGCAACTTCGAACTTCAGAATGGTGTTGAACCATGCTAGTCCTTTTGTTAATTGCAGCTGCTAAAAAATGTTAGTAGTATTGAAAAAGCAAAGTAAATAATCGAGTCCTTGTAAGGGACCGACATGAATACATGAGTTTCTACCAAACCGAGCCTTCAAATAAGGAGTATAAGTTTTACCAAAGTCTTTGATGTGGTTATTCCACGGTGGTACTGTGCCGCGACCATGGTATTTATATCGTCTTGATCATCTCGAAAAAACAATGATTTACGGATGTCTTTTTAACAGCATAAATAATTTTCTTAAGCCGTACTAGTTGTACAGTCATAGACGATCATATCATGCTAGTTAAAATAAATGCTTGTACATATATTCGTTACAATAAATATACGTGTCAGGCTATTGCATTTATATTTTGATGATTCAAGACACTTAAAATTAATGTAAAAACCAATTTACAACATTTATAATTTTAAAAGTCGTTTCACTTAAAAATAATTCAAGTTGTGATGGCGAGCATGTATAGAAACGCACGTGGCCATTTATGAGAAATGTTGTAAGTTGTGACAATATAGTGGTCTTCTGACTTGGTTAATGACATAAGTGTCAATCAATAAAAGGATTAAAGATGTACTTTTCTAATATTTGAGGGGGGTAACTTGTAACACACGTGAACGTACAAATACGTAAGTCACATGCCTTTAAATTTATTTCCCCCATGTTAAAGATAAAATCAAATAAACTTTTTAGCTTCTCTCTCAAGCAGAGATGATACATATATTATATGGCTGATGCTGCCCTATTAATTTTCATGTCGGTACTTATCTAAGATCTCGGAACTTACAAGCGTCTCCTATGGCGCAGAGGCTGGCGGCGGAGAAAACTGATGGCGTGAGGGGTGCCGCGCGGCTGCCGGTGGTCGGAATCTGTTGGCGGCGTAAGACAGGTTGCGCGACGGCGCACAAGCTCCCGTGGTGTTCCATTATATTGGGTTGCTACTCGGCGCAGGTGACGGGAGCATGTCCGACGTGCGCGAGTTGCAGAGAATGTCTTTGACGCGCGAGAGTTCCGACATGTGGATGTCTCCGACGCGCGCGGGGTTCCAACATGCGATGTCTCCGGCGCGCGAGAGACAGTGGTGTGTCTTTCATTCGCAGGCGACGAAACTCTAAGTTGTAAAACTTTTTGAGGTGCGCGGGGTTCCGGCATGTGAGCGTCTCCGACGCGCGCAGGGTTCCGTCATGCGGATGTCTCCGGCGCGCGGGACAACAAAAATTTAAGTTGTAATGTGAGCATTTCCAAGTATAATGACAGCATAAATTTATGTATGAAAGTCTCAAAAATAGACATCAGAGATGAGGGCAAAGGTTGTACCGTGTGTAAAGCTTACTTGCGTCACATAATAGGAGACGGGCACTTCATTGTGCGCAGGGTTGTGCAGGTGATTGATGCGCACGTTGTTGATGCTGGAGATGGTAGGTGGTTGTGCGCAACACCGTTGATGCCGGGGTGGCAAGTGGTTGGTTGACGCGCGACGTGGAAGAGATGTCTTCCGTTGATGGCGGGTGGTAGTAGCGCGAGTGGACTCCAGTTGTACCAAGGGTAAATTAGAGAGATGAATTCCCAAGATGGTGTAACCAGGATAAGGCGACAAAATATGGAATATCCAGTACACCTTTTTCTGTCATGTCAGTATGTGTCCCCCGAATGGGAATGTATGCAGCTAGGGGTTATTCCTTGTGCTATAGTGATTGTAACTTAACAACTGTACACCCTTTCTTTAAGGAAAACAGATGCTTTCAAATTACCGAATAACACATATTATATTAAATAATCCTCCTTTGAATGGATTGGGGATTTTTTTGTTAATACTTTAATGATAACTAAATGTGGTTTTAGAGATATCGTTGACACAATATTCGATGAGCTCTTAAGTGTCAAAAATAAAATGTTAAATGATTCTCATGAGCGACTTTTGAAGCGCTGTAATAGATATTTGCAATTTGTTTTGCTTTTTTTTAAACCTTTATCAATAAATTGTTGCACATGACTGTCATACCTCATTTTGACAAAACTTGTATCACAGGAAGAAAGGTAAACATTTACCTGATGATGTAAGTGGCTGCTGTCCATGGAGGTATAGAAACCCACGGAGCATAAATAATCAATATACAGTTTGAGAAAACCTTACACAACAACAGGTCGATACCCATTTGCAGCTGAGCTTTGTATCCCCCCTCAAACAATTGCGGATCTCAAGAGGTCTAAAACCGAAAATCTTGTATGGATCCGGTGAAACAACACAGATCTTAAAGTTTGATCAGAGGAGAATAGGTTGTGATTCTCGGAACTAGTTTTTGAATCGGTGGGCGCCAATGAAGAAACATGGAATCACCGCCGGGGTGATTGAACCGCTTTCTCCATGAGGGTGAAGAATCACATCTTGTTCTTCCTCTTGAACCTAGATCTGCAATGGAGAAGAGAAGAAAGTGAAGCTGTAGAGATTGCCAGTAGGAGAAGACTCTCCTGTTTCCAGCTAAAAAAAGTGTGGCGGCTCCATTTCCTCTACCCTAATAATGAGGTGAAGACCTCTTTATATAGGGGATATGGGCCTCCCCTAACCTCAATGGGCCAGGCCCAGTTAGGGGTTATCTCTACAAGCCCCAGTCCAAAGTAGTGTAAACTACATCGCGTTGGGCCTCGCGGTTGGGTTAGTAAGCAACAATAATAAATAATTGATATAAAAGCAACAAGTAACGGGAAGTCCGACCGCTCGGGTCGGGTCTAGTACCGTACCCCATCACTTGTCAGATCTGAATTCAACATCTGGCAATGTAGGATGGGTCATATACTTGCTCAGCAAAACACACGGTGTTGGAAGTCCGTTGTATTCGAACCTCACATTCCAATGGTACCTCGTGCCGAAAACCTAAATGTGCAAGAGCCAAAGAAGCTGAAAAATTAATCAGAGCAGGATTATCAAAAAATTGAGCTATATGCCAAAGCCTTTATCATTGTGGCTATGGCTCTGCCGAATGATATCTATGTTGGGTTGTTACATTGTAACAGTGCCAAAGAGTTATGGGATGCATTAAAAGAGCAGTTTGGTGGAACGGAGGACGTTATCGAGAACACTTGAGAAGTCCTTAACTAACAATACGAAACTTTCACTCATGTCAAGGGACAAACATTGACACAACAGTTTGAACATTTTTCATGTCTTACTAGTGAATTAAAGTTGATTAACAAAGAATTTTCTAAGTCAACTTTAAGTAACTGATTTCTAGGATCTCTCCCTAAGAAGTGAGACACTATTGCTATATTGATGAGAACATCCTCAGACTTCAAGGATATGACCCTGACCCAGCTTCATGGAAAGCTCCTAACATTTGAACAAGAGCTTGTCAAGAAAAAGAAGCTCCAGGAAAAAGGAAAATTGTTCGATAGTTATGTTTTCAGAAACACATCACTTCTGAGTCAAAAGGGATCATCTTCTGGAATGACAAATGATCAGAGGTTTGATCATTTTATTGATATATCAACTGGAATCAAGTCTGATCAACATTCCACAAGTTATGCATTTACAGCAAACGATGATGGACATGGTCTTGATAGTTTTTCGTTTGTCCTTGATGATCTTAAGCACATAGACCCAACTGACCTAGAGGAAATGGATATATTGCATCAAGTGGCACTACTAAGTCTAAGAGCAAATAATTTTTACAAAAGGACTGATAGGACATATCCGGGATTAAGTGGGAGGTCAAAAGTGGGGCTGGATAAATCTAAAATCAAGTGTTCCAACTGTAATAGATTAGGTCTCTTTGCAAGAGAGTGCAAGATTCAATCAAAGAATTCTGCACCATTGATCACATATGCTAATCAAAGACCTCAATCAAAGACCTCCTCCATGCTGAACGAACATTAGCTAGGATTGAGCTTCATGCGGATGCTGTGGAGAGTCTCAAATTTTTTTTCAATATCTTTGAGTATGAGATCCTCTTCCATGCTCGTGATGACGAGATCATCGACGTAATTTTTTTTTCATTTTTGCCTATGTAGTATGTGAATGTCTTGTCCATCAGGCGTTGGTATGTTACAACCCCATATCTCAGTGTGTAGTAAAAATACGCATCTTTGTGTAGCAAAAATACGTATTTCGGTGCGAAAAAAAGTTTTATCTTCATCTTCAAGGGCCATTTGCACTTGATGGTAGCCCTTGTAGTAATCCAAAAAACATTTCCATTGGAAGGGAGCGAGTAAGTCTACTTTCTTATCGATCTTTGGAAGCGCATAACAATCTTTTAGGTAGGATTTGTTGAGATCCCTGTAATTGACGCATATGCGCTAGCCTCCTGTAGCCTTGGGAACCATGACGGGGTTGGCAACCTAGGTTTGGTACCTGACCTCTCGAAGGATGCCCCCATTGAGGAGCTCAGTTACCTGCTCTTTCATGGCTCTTGTCTTGTCGGTGCTTCTTTTGAACAGCTGGTTCAACTGATGGGATGGTACTGAGTTTGTGTAAAGTGATGTGTCACACCCCGACTGTGACACCTGTGTCACTCCAACCATCAAACAAATTCCAAACCAATGAAATATTGTATTTCATACTTGGGATTTGTAAAAATATGTGTATCATTTACACATATAAATTCGTGTTCGATTTCAAACTCTATATCGCTTTCTGGAAGGTTATACGCGCACTGATGCGTAAATATAACCAGTTTAATGCAACGAACACTCCAGAATAGTGACATATACTTAACATACCTTAAATAACCTTTACATAACTTAGAAATAAGTTTTAAAGGCTTTGGTATTGCAAAATCAAGTTAAATCGCTTACAGGGACTAAATTTGACAAACTGTGAAAGTATGTCAATTTGAACTGTAACAGACATTCCAGAACATGACCATAAGTTAAACACACCTTAAATATCCTTTACATAGCTTAGAAATAGGCTTTGAGGGGTTAGGTGTGCTAAAATAAACTTTTGGGTCATTCAGGGACTAAAAGTGTCAAAAAGTGCACAAGTTTGCATTTTCGCGCATAACTTACGTTCTGAATACATCCGGACATCCAAAAATTTATGTAAGCACTAAAATATTTTATTTTAGTGTTCGCCATAAGAAAAATCCATTCGTTTCGTCATTTGGATCGTTTTTCGCGCTTATGCGCATTCCGTCGTAATTAAGCGAACATCGCGTTCGTACGGCCAAACGAACCTACATCCGACATATTTTTGAACATATTTTAAGTTCCCTATACTTTAACTTCATTTTAGAGCTTTGAAATGGGGTTAACGGGCCTTAAACGTGTCGAAAATGGGCTGATTTCACTGCAGGGACCAAAACTGTAAATCTGCCAAAGTTGTTACCATACGGACCTCAACATTGGCAGCTTTGAGGTCCGTAAGGTAACTTGCAGACCAGATTCAGTGTATTTAATAGCAGGTTCCAGCTGTTCGATCCACATCCACACATTCTCAATCGTCTAGTCAACGGATAAGAACCAATTTCTAGCCACCATAAGGTTCCGACAAGTGTACGGGTTGGATTCATGGCACGTTTTCCATGAAACGATCCTAACGGTTCGGGTATTACTATAAATACCCCACCCCACAACTTCAAAAACCACTAGAATTTTGATCTTAGAAACTCTAAGTTGAAACCATTGTTTCATACCTGAGATTCTTGGATCGAGATTAGCATTCGGGGACCCTTCGTAAGTATTCTTTCGTTCTTTTCTTTCTTTTATTGCTTTTCGAGTCAGAAAGTCAAACTTTGTTTGACTTTCAGCGTTGACCAGCTTATGGTCAATGCGAAGTTCGTTTGAACTTCGCAACGTGAGTGTAATCACGTTGGTTATAGTCCCTTGGGACTATGCCTACTGATTACCACGTTGTCTAGGGTCGTAGGGTAAGCGATCTAATTAATCGCTTATACCTCGAACCCGACCCATTTGGTCGATCATTAGGATCCGACCAAATACATTAGGTGACCATAATATATAGGGAATAACCTTCCGAGGTTATACCTTATGGTCGCTTCGTTAAGTAGTTATATGATAGGTAGTTTATATGCCTTAGGTAAATTACCAGAATACCCTTTTCATGTATAATTGGTAATTAAGCATATGTAACCTAAACTTTTGTCACATAACTGATTATGTAACATGTTTAGGCATATAACACTTGTCATAGGACTAGTTAGGCGGTCCGAACGCGTTTTACGCGAACGACGTGTTAAAGTAGCATAAGCTACCTAAACGGGTCGTAATGGGTCGTAAGCAGTTATGTTAGGTTTCATTTAGTATGTAGGCTTGTTAAACCATATGACACGAGTCTCTATACTCGTTTGGTTTACGAACCCTCATTCTATCCGATCCTCCGATCTAGGTCCGGTTTATTAACACAGTTACCTATATTAGGTGCCGTTTGATATCCGCGATCTCTAGCATTGTTTGGTTGTTACTCAAGGACTACTGAGCAATCTCAAGTGAGTACATAGACCCCTCTTTTACTGTTTTCCAAACTGTTTTGGGGTGGAACACATGTGCCTACTTGTTACTTTCATGCTTTCCTGTTTTCACATCATATACCTGCTATGTTCGTTAGTACATTATAGTACATGATTTCATTACATTTTATGCTATGTATGTCCATTGTGTGCATACTTAGTACATCGTTTTACATTACATTTTTGAATCGTTTATAACAATATGACTATGTGAACCGTTTATAACTATTTGACTATGTGAACCGTTGTAAACATTTGACTATGTGAACCGTTTGTATCTGTGAACCGTTTGTATCTGTGAACCGTTTGTATCTGTGAACCGTTTGTATCTGTGAACCGTGTGAACCGTATTTGACTATACATAAACATTTCTACAATTGTTAAACATTACTTTGGTGGTTTGGTTTGATGAAGTGATTAAGTAACGATGCGTGTGTAATATGATACAAGCATGGTGGATACGCCGCTGGTACTTCCTATATATAAGTGTTTGTATGGTATTACATATCGTAGCGTTATTTGAATCATTTCAGTTTGGGATATATAACATTTTATACAAATAACATACTTTTCACAAGACATTGATCTACAAGCAACTTATCTTATACAAACTCATTTTAAAATGGTTATTCATTTAACCATACATTATTCTCTTATTTATACATATCATCTGATCTTATCGTTTTTCAAATGATTTACAAAACAAAGCAAATTACAAGGTTCATGACTAAACATTTTCTCAAACGTAAGTCATGAAACCTATTTTCACAAAACCTATGTATCTCACAGGCATTTTTATGCTGACGTACCTATTTTCACATGTGTTTTTCAGGAGCTGTTGCATAAGATGATCAAGATACACATAGGCAGACTTGGGCTTTAGTGACAATAAAAGATGCAAGACTAGTTAATTATGTTGTATTTCCTTGTTTGTTAAGACATTGTAACACTTCTAATCAATAAAACGAAACTTCAATTGCCATGGATTTGAAACAATTAATTCTGTTACAACACTCCCCGACATTTCCGCCATGTTTTGTATGTTCTACGTGGTCGGGGTGTGACAGAAAAGATGGTATCAGAGCCAATGGTTATAGGGAATTAGGTTATTAGTAATGCTTTGACCTAGTCTATAACCTTCTTAGGACCCTAACGCGAGTTTACTTGCGTTTAGTCATAAAACAATACCGTCACCTATCCTTAGGCGACGACCACAAAAAGAACATAAATTTCAAAACCGCTTTGAAAACTAATCATCTGTTCTAGGATGATTGATTACTAGGTTTTGAACCCTCTATTGTAAGGTTTTGAACCCTCTGTTATATGGTTTTGAACCCCTTTGAATTTTCAAATTCTCGTCAAGGTTTTGGGTTTTTAATAATGTGAACACGTGCAAACTGGAAGGGTGAATGCCTGTATTCTGGGTTTTCTGTCTAGGCAAGCACTTCGTATATATCTCATCAGACGCGAGACCAGTTGTGCTTACCTGGGAATTCTTGGGATGAGTGTTCACTTATAGGCGAGCATGTCTTCGCGATACATTATGAGGACCTATTTGCTTTGATTCAGCCTTTGTGTGTCGTTTGTTTGCTTCATGGTTCAAACAAATGACCATCACCCGTGATTTTGGTCGGTAATTGTAACATCCTATTCTTACCCACTGCCATTCCATTTGTTTTCTCTCTTGTTTCTCTTTTAGAATGCCTCCACGACGCGAAAATCCGGTATCTATTGACGATCTGGCAGCTGTCATTACACAGCAAATGACTGCTGCAATCCCGAACGTCGTTGCTCAATGTTACCAAGCTATTAACAACAATAATGCCCTCTGCAACTTCAAGACGTTCAACTCGGCTAAGCCATCAAAGTTTTCTGCGTCTCAAGGAGCGACTGCACTTCTGCAATGGTTCGAGAGTCTAGAGAGCACCTTCAGGCATGTTCAATGTCCAAACGATCGATAGGTAGATTTCGCATCTAGTGTCTTTGAGAAACGAGCTTTGACGTGGTGGAACGGTGTGGTAAGAGATAGGGGTGCCGATGTGGCACTGGCTCAAACGTGGGAAGAACTTAGAGCGCTGATGATGAAGGAATTCTGTCCTCGTCACGAGATCAGGGCCTTGGAAAGGGAATTCGACGATCTTAAGCAAGACAGCGGTGAACATCGAGCCTACACTGATCGATATGAGGAGCTGAGCCTGTTGTGTCCTACCATGGTCACGCATTTGGATAAGGCGATCGAGAAATACATTGATGGCCTCCCTGATTCAGTTCAAGACATTGTTACCGGTAGTAACCCCACTACGGTTAGGCATGCCATTGAGCTATCTGCAACTTTGACTGAATCTCAGATCAGGAAACATAAGCTTTTCCGAAAAGGTGACAAGAAACCGATCGAGGAATCAAACCCAATCGAGGAATCAAAGACCATGGATGAACAGACTGGATCCCCTAAAAAGTCAAAGAAGCGGAAGGCTTCTCAAAACTTCGCCATGGTTACCTACAATGATCAAGCCATCCCCAACCAACCAGCTCAACCCCCTGCTAGGAAGCCATACAATGGAACTGCACCTTTGTGCAACCAATGTAGCCTCCATCATCATGCCAATGTAAAGTGCCGCAAATGCCAAACTTGTGGACTTATAGGCCATACAGCAAGAGTCTGCCCAGCTGCAGCTGCACCAAATCAAGCTGGCAACAACCCCGCTCAGGGTCGTTTTCTACCAGGTTCTTGCTTTAACTGTGGCGAGATGGGTCATTTCCGAAGAAATTGCCCAAAACTTGCTAATGCAAATCCAGCACAGGGATGAGCATCTGACCAACCAGAAGACAACATCGTTTAGAAATAATCACGTCTTATGTATTATTTTCTTTTGTTGTCAAGGTCCAAGAAACAGTTGTTATCATTGTTTATAAATAAATCTTTTATTTACATTGCAATGTATTTATGTGATTGTATGTATAAACAACATATCCCCTACAATACCGACAATTAAGGAACCGCATTCCTTGAAGAACAGACTACCCCCAAATTTCTTCCATTGTATGATCTCTTGCGTTTTTCACGAAAATCCTAAGTACCCGTTTCTTCCAAGAGAAACGAAGTACGAGGTGCCAAGTTAATAACAAATTAATAACCAAGATTAAACAACTATGTGATTATGTGCTTATGTGTTCTTTTTATATGTTTTTGGTGTAATCCAAGATTTTGATATCCATATCCTCATAGAACCTTTCGTATCTTCATATGAGGGATTCGTAGTAGGATACCCAAAGGTACTACATAAAATCCTTAATGGACTACTACGTTGTAGTTAAGTCTCTTGGATTTTAATGTACTACTCCCTAATTAGACCCCTTTAGTGGTCTAGTTAAACAAATTGATCCAAAAATCTGGTTAGGAACATCATATGCTGATATAGCTGAAAGGACTCCTTGGTGGTCTAATTAAGAAGATCCTCTGTTGATCTAATTAAAAGGACCCTATGGTAGTCTAGTCACCATCATCACAAGTTTGATATCCTTCCCCACAACATTACAAGACAAACTGTGCGGACTATGCAAGGAATTACGTAATTATGGATGCATACATAATTATGGAATTTAGTGCACAGAAACCACAGCGAGCCTTGTCATGTGCCTAGAAGTTAATTCTATTCATTTCCATTTCTGAGGAAACAACCGTTAAAAATGACTCCGTTTGTTCATTTTTGTTTCTGAAGATTTGTCCGTTGAGGAAATGAATATCCGTTTGTTTCTCCTTTTCATTTCCATTTCCGATAAAGTAACCGTTGAAAATGACTCCGTTTGTTCATTTTTGTTTCTGAGGATTTGTCCGTTGAGGAAATGAATATCCGTTTGTTTCTTCTTTTCATTTCCATTTCTGATGAAGCAACCGTTGAAAATGAATCCGTTTGTTCATTTTTGTTTCTGAAGATTTGTCCGTTGAGGAAATGAATATCCGTTTGTTTCTTCTTTTCATTTCCATTTCTGATGAAGCAACCGTTGAAAATGACTCCGTTTGTTCATTTTTGTTTCTGAAGATTTGTCCGTTGAGGAAATGAATATCCGTTTGTTTCTTCTTTTCATTTCCATTTCTGATGAAGCAACCGTTGAAAATGACTCCGTTTGTTCATTTTTGTTTCTGAAGATTTGTCCGTTGAGGAAATGAATATCCGTTTGTTTCTCCTTTTCATTTCCATTTCCATTTCCATTTCCATTTCTGATGAAGCACCCGTCAAAAATGACTCTGTAAGTGCATTTTATGTTTCTGAAGAATGTCCGTTAAGGAAATGACAGGATATGCTTTACATATCTCTGGTGGTTATCTGACACAAAGTCACAAATAGACTCCTACGAATTAATTTCGGGACGAAATTTCCTAAAGTAGGGGAGACTGTGACACCTGTGTCACTCCAACCATCAAAAAAATGCCAAACCAATGAAATATTGTATTTCATACTTGGGATTTGTAAAAATATGTGTATCATTTACACATATAAATTCGTGTTCGATTTCAAACTCTATATCGCTTTCTGGAAGGTTATACGCGCACTGATGCGTAAATATAACCAGTTTAATGCAACGAACACTACAGAATAGTGACATATACTTAACATACCTTAAATAACCTTTACATAACTTAGAAATAAGTTTTAAAGGCTTTGGTATTGCAAAATCAAGTTAAATCGCTTACAGGGACTAAATTTGACAAACTGCGAAAGTATGTCAATTTGAACTGTAACAGACATTCCGGAACATGACCATAAGTTAAACACACCTTAAATATCCTTTACATAGCTTAGAAATAGGCTTTGAGGGGTTATGTGTGCTAAAATAAACTTTTGGGTCATTCAGGGACTAAAAGTGTCAAAAAGTGCACAAGTTTGCATTTTCGCGCATAACTTACGTTCTGAATACATCCGGACATCCAAAAATTTATGTAAGCACTAAAATATTTTATTTTAGTGTTCGCCATAAGAAAAATCCATTCGTTTCGTCATTTGGATCGTTTTTCGCGCTTATGCGCATTCCGTCGTAATTAAGCGAACATCGCGTTCGTACGTCCAAACGAACCAACATCCGACATATTTTTGAACATATTTTAAGTTCCCTATACTTTAACTTCATTTTAGAGCTCTGAAATGGGGTTAACGGGCCTTAAACGTGTCGAAAATGGGCTGATTTCACTGCAGGGACCAAAACTGTAAATCTGCCAAAGTTGTTACCATACGGACCTCAACATTGGCAGCTTTGAGGTCCGTAAGGTAACTTGCAGACCAGATTCAGTGTATTTAACAGTAGGTTCCAGCTGTTCGATCCACATCCACACATTCTCAATCGTCTAGTCAGCGGATAAGAACCAATTTCTAGCCACCATAAGGTTCCGACAAGTGTACGGGTTGGATTCATGGCACGTTTTCCATGAAACGATCCTAACGGTTCGGGTATTACTATAAATACCCCACCCCACAACTTCAAAAACCACTAGAATTTTGATCTTAGAAACTCTAAGTTGAAACCATTGTTTCATACCTGAGATTCTTGGATCGAGATTAGCATTCGGGGACCCTTCGTAAGTATTCTTTCGTTCTTTTCTTTCTTTTATTGCTTTTCGAGTCAGAAAGTCAAACTTTGTTTGACTTTCAGCGTTGACCAGCTTATGGTCAATGCGAAGTTCGTTTGAACTTCGCAACGTGAGTGTAATCACGTTGGTTATAGTCCCTTGGGACTATGCCTACTGATTACCACGTTGTCTAGGGTCGTAGGGTAAGCGATCTAATTAATCGCTTATACCTCGAACCCGACCCATTTGGTCGATCATTAGGATCCGACCAAATACATTAGGTGACCATAATATATAGGGAATAACCTTCCGAGGTTATACCTTATGGTCGCTTCGTTAAGTAGTTATATGATAGGTAGTTTATATGCCTTAGGTAAATTACCAGAATACCCTTTTCATGTATAATTGGTAATTAAGCATATGTAACCTAAACTTTTGTCACATAACTGATTATGTAACATGTTTAGGCATATAACACTTGTCATAGGACTAGTTAGGCGGTCCGAACGCGTTTTACGCGAACGACGTGTTAAAGTAGCATAAGCTACCTAAACGGGTCGTAATGGGTCGTAAGCAGTTATGTTAGGTTTCATTTAGTATGTAGGCTTGTTAAACCATATGACACGAGTCTCTATACTCGTTTGGTTTACGAACCCTCATTCTATCCGATCCTCCGATCTAGGTCCGGTTTATTAACATAGTTACCTATATTAGGTGCCGTTTGATATCCGCGATCTCTAGCATTGTTTGGTTGTTACTCAAGGACTACTGAGCAATCTCAAGTGAGTACATAGACCCCTCTTTTACTGTTTTCTAAACTGTTTTGGGGTGGAACACATGTGCCTACTTGTTACTTTCATGCTTTCCTGTTTTCACATCATATACCTGCTATGTTCGTTAGTACATTATAGTACATGATTTCATTACATTTTATGCTATGTATGTCCATTGTGTGCATACTTAGTACATCGTTTTACATTACATTTTTGAACCGTTTATAACAATATGACTATGTGAACCATTTATAACTATTTGACTATGTGAACCGTTGTAAACATTTGACTATGTGAACCGTTTGTATCTGTGAACCGTTTGTATCTGTGAACCGTTTGTATTTGTGAACCGTTTGTATCTGTGAACCGTTTGTATCTGTGAACCGTGTGAACCGTATTTGACCATACATAAACATTTCTACAATTGTTAAACATTACTTTGGTGGTTTGGTTTGATGAAGTGATTAAGTAACGATGCGTGTGTAATATGATACAAGCATGGTGGATACGCCGCTGGTACTTCCTATATATAAGTGTTTGTATGGTATTACATATCGTAGCGTTATTTGAATCATTTCAGTTTGGGATATATAACATTTTATACAAATAACATACTTTTCACAAGACATTGATCTACAAGCAACTTATCTTATACAAACTCATTTTAAAATGGTTATTCATTTAACCATACATTATTCTCTTATTTATACATATCATCTGATCTTATCGTTTTTCAAATGATTTACAAAACAAAGCAAATTACAAGGTTCATGACTAAACATTTTCTCAAACGTAAGTCATGAAACCTATTTTCACAAAACCTATGTATCTCACAGGCATTTTTATGCTGACGTACCTATTTTCACATGTGTTTTTCAGGAGCTGTTGCATAAGATGATCAAGATACACATAGGCAGACTTGGGCTTTAGTGACAATAAAAGATGCAAGACTAGTTAATTATGTTGTATTTCCTTGTTTGTTAAGACATTGTAACACTTCTAATCAATAAAACGAAACTTCAATTGCCATGGATTTGAAACAATTAATTCTGTTACAACACTCCCCTACATTTCCGCCACGTTTTGTATGTTCTACGTGGTCGGGGTGTGACACCGACCGCGTAATATGACAAACCGCGGTGGAAATGTCGGGGAGTGGAGTAACAGAATCATTGTTTCACAACACATGGTATTTAAAGTTTGGTTTTATTAGAATGATTGTTTACAATGTCTTTGAATTTAACCGAAAACATAACGTAGATTAAATTGTCTTGCTTCATTTTAAGTCACTAAGGCCCAAGTCCGCCTAAGTGTAGCACGATCATCATCATACATTAGCTCCTGAAACACATGTGAAAATAGGTACGTCAGCATAAAAATGCCTGTGAGATACATAGGTTTTGTTGCAGAAGGATTCATGACTTGTAAGTTTAAAGAAGTGTTTAACAAAAGGTAGTCATGAATCTTGTAAAATGTTTTCTTTTATAAAATCATGTGAAAATCAATAAGATAATCAGTTGATATAAAAGAAAGATGTATGGTTAAATAATTAACCAATGAAAAACGAGTTCGTATAAAATATGTTATTTGTAAAACAGTGTCTTGTAAACAATATGTCGAGTCTTTGTATAAAATGTATCATGTCTTTGTTTCTGTCAAAGTGGTTTAGATAACGCTACGATATGTAATATCATAAAAGCACTTATATATAGGAAGTACCAGCGGCGTATCAACCATGTTTTTATTATATTACACACGCCCCGTTGTTTAAATCACTTACCAAATAAACCACCAAAATGTCTTGTCAAACTAATGTCAAATGTTATGCACAAACAATGTATAATGTCACAATGTTAGGTATAAACTATGCCTTGTATAATCAAATGTCAGATAATAACCAATGTCTTGTATGGTGAATAAAGGTCTTTACTCAAACCATAGGTATAACGTCGTGTATAATCAAATGTCATGTGAAAACCATGTACTAAGTATGCTAAGTAAACATACAAAGTAGAAATGTTTATGAAATCAATGTGCTAGCATGCTAAGTAAACATACATAGCAAAGCATTAGTGAAATCATGTACTATATGCGTACTAAGTGAACATAGCATGTTTATGTCATAAAAAGCATGAAAGTAACAAGTAGGCACATGTGTATCACCCCAAAATATTTGAAAATGGTAAAAGAGGGGACTATGTACTCACTTGGGATTGCTTAATATTCTTGAAAATAAGACCAAATAAAGCTTGCAAGATCACGGAATCAAACGGCACCTAGTATAGGTAACTATGTCAATAATCGGATCCTAAATCGGGAGATAGGATAGAATGAAGTTCTATAAATCAAATGAGTATTGGAACTCATATGGCATGATTTAATAGACCTAACATTCTGATTAGAAAGTTATCCTAAGTGCTTTTGACCCGTTTCGACTCGTTAAGGTAGTCTATGCTACGTTAACGCGTCATTTGCGCAAAAGCGCAAACGGATAGCCTAACTAGTCTTATGACAAGTATTTATATGCCCTAACATGTTTAATAACATTGTATAATTAGTTTAAGTGTCAAAAATTAAGTTACATATGCTTAAATTCAAATTATGCATGAAAAAGGGCATTTTGGTCATTTTCCTAAGGCATATAAACTACTAATCAAACTAAGTGACCATAAGGTATAACCTCGGAAGTTTATTCCCTATACAACTATGGTCACAATAACTGACATGACGAGGTTGCGCTAAGCCATACCCTGTCGCCTAAATGTTAAAATGTTACCGCTTTTAGGTTCATCTAAACAGGTGCGTACTCGTTAAATGCTTCAGATCACACGACAAATGCTTTCAAAATGCAACAAAAAAAAGTATAAAAGCTTTTATTACCCTTTAAATTATATTTAATATTTTTCTCTTTTTTCCTTAATGCAAGAATATATAAAAAATTTGTGGTATAGAAAAATGGTAGCAAATATAGTGGCTTAAAAGTTAAAAGAACCCATTGATAGTATGTACTATTTGTCTCTCTTGTTTATTTTGTTTTAAAATAATAAAATTAAGTTATTTTTAAATAAAAATACTCTTTTTATATAATCATACAATTTTCTTTACTTCTAATCTTTCAAATATAAATATAGCAGACTATCTTTCTCTCTTGTTTATTGGTTGTTATATGTTATTAAAAAAATATTGCTTTTACATAGTCTGAGTCATAAATTTTTTATACCTAAGTCTTTTAATATATTCTCATTTGTAAATCTAATTCATTATACCTAAGAGTTATATTTGTTAGAGTTAAAGGTTAACTTTCGTTATTTTTCATGTGCATTAATAATAATAATTATTGGTACTTCATTAACCAATTATCAAGTATCCAAAAACAATTAACCACTCACGCTTAAATGATATATTTTAATTACCAAAAATACCTTTCTACTTTCTCTATGTATATACTTTTTGTACAAAAGAAATTGTAAAAACTTTTTTACACTTCAAAAATCTAAACAAATAGTTCAAAGCTTCTAAATTTTATTTATGCTATCCATGCTTTGAATCTATTTTGTCGAAATTATGCATTATTATAAAATGTAAATCTAGGTTTATATACACTTGTTTGAATAGAGGCATATTATATTAAGTCTTCCATTTACATTGTTTGAAGAAATTAAATTGAAAAGAAAAGGGGGTAGTTTAGTAAGGTGAAGGCAGTTTTTACGTGCACACTGGTGGGAACAGTTTTTGATAGATTTGTTTTGAGTGATTTTGATGTATTAAGAAGACATCTCATGAACCATCACTTTGGTAATCATTATGTGTCATCACTGTCAAGTAACATCTATATGGCCTATTTTATGTTCCAACACAGATCCTCACCCTTACATATTTATATTTGTATTTATACATCTACAAAATATGTGTCTATATACACATATATACAGAAGAGTAAATTACCAAAATCGTCCCTAACGTTTGGATGAAAATGACAAAAAAATTCAAAAATGAAGGACTATATGTTACAAAAAAATTGTTTTGGATGAAGATGACAAACATGCACAAACCTCAAGAACGAATTTGGCAATTTACTCTATTTAGAATAATTAAGCGACCCATTCATTATTTGTTTTTCTGTGAAAAGAAGGATTAATGAGATTCGTAAAGTGAGAGATAACTATTATAAATGTCACTCACATGTTGAAATAGCCTATAAAAGACAAAAATACTATAATCTATTATTGTTTTATAACTACTTTTTTTATTTTAGTAAAATAATATATATGCAACCATACAGAAGAAAAAATTCAGTAAAAAGACTTTCTTTTACACGTAGCGTATGGATATTTTAATTATATGAGGACAAAAGTATTTCCTTTTTATACTTGTTACGAGATATGTAGGAATATGTTTGTTTCCGAAATTTGCGTTTAGCAATCACTTGGATAATAAAACATTCGAAGGTATGTCGTCTCTAACCAAAGCGGACCCTAACGTAAGATGTCAAACGAATTAAAAACTTTTTTTATTTTTATTTTATACATTATGTAAATTGCATTCTTTTTTACTTAACACCCAATATATTTTTGAACGTCAACGAACTTAGATTTTTTATTATGCCTGTGCAAAGGGTCAGAACCGACCCGACCTGATCCGGACTTTATTGATGAAATTGAGAACCACAAACTGAACCTTAGAAGGCTATGTGATTCCAGGTTCCTGATTGGTTGGGTAAAGAGTCTGGTGGGCTAGAATCTTTTTATGTAATAGGCCTTTAAATGGAAATATTCTCATTCTTTTAACATGTTCGTCAAAGAATTCCTTCATATAGTTTCAACAATAGCCCATAAGCTTCCTTTTTAAGTCAATTTTCGCTTCCTGGCTTGTGTTTTAGTAATGGTTTGTCCTACTCGTCATTTGAAACATTATGAAAAATCTATTATGTATACAACAAACAAAGATACATGTATGAATGCAGTAGAACGTACCCAATTAAACATAATCTATTAATCCAAATATATGTAATAAGAATATACAATAATTTGTGGTATGTTTGCTTTTATTTTTGTCACAAATATGTACATATAAAACATTAGAGCAACATACATAATATACTTCAAATTTGGATATTATAAATACATTATGTAATATATCATATCCATACATATACATATAGTTGGAAAATATTTTACTAAAAATACATTGTCATTCTTAATTAAAATATATTTTTATAATATTGTATTAACATTACGTGAAATCGATTAATAACACATATAAAAGAATAGCGAAGAGACGAAAGAAGAGTATTGTTTTATTTTTTGCATTAATAGTACATATCTATTGGACCATTTCTATAAAAAATGTTGTAACACCCCGTGTTTCGAAAGTTAAAGTCAAAGTCAAGATTGAAGTAAAAGGAAGAAAATATTGCTAATTGTGATATGTCACTCCTTGCTCAACTATTGTTTTGACTTGCAATCAAATCTATTTATTTAATTGCTTTAGTTGTATTATGTGGAGTATCTATTAATAATCGAGGTTTAATCGCTATTTAATCGCATATTAATCGCTAATCAATTTATCGCTAATCGCTATCGCATTCGCCACTCGAATTACGTGTTCAGGATATCGTTTTACGTGTGTGTGCTACTTATGTGTTACTTGTGCATGTTATGTTTATGTTGAGGTGTTAATCGCAATCACAATCACAGACTATCGCATCGCAATCGAATCGCAAACGCTAAACGCAAGTTAATTATAGTGATTGTATGTTAGATATAGTAGTTATGTTATTTGTGTAACTAATGGGAAATTCTATCGCATCGCTCTCTCGAATCGCAACGCAACGCTCAACACGCGAATCGAAACGACAAAACTCGCCGCGCCGAACACTTGGATCGAGTGGCCAACCGATCGAGTGGCCATCGATCGGATGGCAATCCGATCGAGTTGCCATCCGATCGGGCGGCCACCCGATCGGGCTGCCACCCGATCGGGCCGCCACCCGATCGGGATCGACCAGCCTCTTTCCCCACTTTCCTTTTTGGGAAACCCTATAAATACCCACCTGCACATCATTTGTGATGTGACAGCTCCTTGTTCGACCAGCCGACCTCAAGCACTCTTTTCTCTCGATTCTTGTAAGTTTCCAACCTAAATCTTGTACTTCTATGATCTACACGTACTTCTACATCATTTTCACCTTTGAATCTTAACTTTTAACTGTGAAATCACCGGATTTAAGGTGTTCTACGATGATGTCATCATGGAGTTCTTATGAACTTCAATGTTTGGCTTCATTCCGTCAAGAACAACTTAGATCTGAAGGATTTCCACATGAATAATCGACGTTTTCGCGTAGATCTACACAGATTCATGGTGAAAAGGATTGAAAGAAGGTTTTCCAACTTTCTTTCAACTCTTTTACACTCAATGCACTCAAAACCGATAGAATCGGAGCTCGTTCTGATCTTCTACTCGTTCTTAGTGATGGTTTAGTGCAAGATCTGAATTCTATCCAAGAGACGATTGATTTCGGGTTTGAACATGAACAACCGCCTCGAACCGTGAACCGGTCGGACTAGGGTGGTTCCTGTTCGATCGAGTCACTTGGGTCGAGATGGGGTTCCTGTTGTTTAAGCATGTTATCATAACGTCTCGTTCAAAACTGCAAGTCTTCAACAGAAATCAAGTGTCAAGACGATCTGGACGTTGGGACGAATTGCCGTCGGATCGGATTGCCATCCGATCGACCAGCCATCCGATCGGGTTGCACTTGGTTCCACCCTTAAACTTTTTATTCAAAATTCCATGGTTCTGAACGTCGAACGATTTGCCGTCCGATCGGATTGCCATCCGATCGAACGACCACCCGATCGAGTGACGTCTGGGACTTGGGTACTTGAATCAATTTTTAAGAAACATCAGTAACTAACGGATTGCCACCTAATCGGATAGACATCCGATCGAGTGACCGTCCTGCTGTGAACTTGTTCTCAACTAAGAAGACTCGCCAATCGGATCGCCGTCCGATCGAACCACCATTCGATCGACCGACATGAAGGGTAGAGATACTTCTCTATTTTAAAATGCTACAACGAAAACTTCAAAGGACAAACCATTATACACAAACACATCCTCACCAGACGAGGTGTCAATCCAATCGAATGGCCATCCGATCGGATGACCATCCGAACGGATTACCACCCGATCGACTGGCCATCCGATTGGATTACCATCCGATCCTTGGTACACTTGCATCGTTTTACGCGCCGCTTATCTTTATGTTATCATTAACTGTTCAGGCTAATCTCTCTCAAGCGCTACATTCAATACAAGGCAATGTTTATTAAGTTAAACGCTATCTGTGAGTATACTTGATCCCTTTTTGCTTTATGCACTTTTGGGTGTTACATACGTTACTTATCCTAAATCACATCGATCACACAACGCAAACACTATTTATACGCTGACTTTTAATGCATGTTATACGTGACTCGATGAATGCCTGTTTGTTATGTTAACACATTGATTGCTGTCTACCTGCCTTAGCAACGATAGTACTATAGTTTGGACTCAGCACCTGTTCACTCAGGGGTTGTTAAGGACAATTACTTCACGTATTCACAGTGGTGAATATGTGTTGCGCACTCGCTACTCGCAGTCAACTCGTAGTCATTGGTATTGATAGGATCATTGTCGATAACTCACATGCTTCACATTATACGTTGTACATGCTGGTTATGCGTAAACGATTTCAAACTCTAATATGCTATTATCAAACTTGTATGCTCACCTTTACACTATGTGTATTGACCTATATTTTAACATATGTGACAGGTGCTTAAGATGCTAGGGATTGCTGTGCTTTGATGAATCAAGCTAGGGGTCTAGTTATGTCACGCTTAAATCTGAGTCGTCGGAGCAGTATTTGTTTATGAGATAATTATTTGTAATAACTGTTTTTATTTGGATATGTTGTGGTATGGGACATGACGTTTTAATCATCTGGTAATGAATAGTTGTTATGGATACTCATGGACAATCTGTTTCGCTCAGTGCCATGCCCCGATGTTTCTGCCATCGGTTGGGGTGTGACAAATTGGTATCAGAGCCATAACTATAGGGAATTAGGCAAGACTCGACCTAGTTCGGGACGATGTCTCAGAAACGACCTAGTCTATAGTCTAAGTACCAACAGACCGACTTGTGCATGCCCAGTAGGGGTTTTGTACGAGCTTACTCGCTATTTCTCGCTATTCTCGCTCACACTACACACTTGCGCGAACATCGCATACTACAGTTCTGCGCAAGATCAGCCTTTCCTAAGGCTGATTAGACACACAAACGAATGATCTGGTTAAGATTAGGTGTGAAAACCGCAAACTCTCGACCAGATTACTCATTCGAATTGCTATTTTTTACTATAAAACAAGAGAATTTACATTGAATCAGGAGTGAAATCCATACTTCGACGCAAATCTTCTTATCTATCTCGTGATTTCATCATACAATCAGGGATGGAGTCGCTAAGTTAGGGGTGAAACCCGAACCTTGATGACACATTCCACTCTACATTCTTGGTTTTACAAAACTCTCACCAAAGTCTCGACGGACTCCAACGACTAGAGGTCACACTGTAACTGGAAGGATGCGTGCCGATCGCTCGAATCGAAGCGAGAGCACAGTCCCGAAGGCCAAAGTGTGCACCTACGAGTCCTTGTGAATAGTCAAATCACTTTGGGTAGTCAAATCACTCTGGGTGTGTGTGGACATGTTCGACAAACCCAAGACAATCTATCCTCGAATTTTATGTGCTTCGATTCTGGAATTGCTACAGCCAACTTTGTGATTTATCGATTTCATGTGAAATTTATGTGATTTATATGGTGATTTGTTAGCGTTTTGAGATAAACAGTACAGTGGTACTGGTGATTTTGATTCCACGTTTCTCGCTCTGCCAAAACACACACAATTCGCACCATTTTAACAAATCGCTGGTCATTAATCGCAATCGCTGCTCGATACTCGTAATCGCTATATTTAATCAATATACGTGCTGTGAAGGATAGGGAGTACGTGCAACATATAGCTAGGTTTCTGTATTCTGACTGCCTTATGTGCTTCAGTGCCTTACGTGCCTATGTGTTTATGTGCCCTATGTGATTATGTGCTTTTGTGTTTATGTGCTTATATGAATGATTGTGTTCCTGAGCTTTATAGTGAATCACTAGCCTATACTAGGAATAATCGAATAGTGTTTTGAGTCCTATGGTGCTGTCTGATGTAGACAATGTCATCATCTGGATCTCGCGCTACCCAAGTCGCACGTCGAAAACAGGCAAATAAACGCCTCGCCTCTATGGTTGCTAAACAGATGGCGAAAGTTCTTCCTCAGATTGTCAGTGAACTTCATGAGAATGCAAGCAAATCTTCTGAAGAGTCCAGGACTGATACTCCCAAAGCTGCTTTTAGCTTTAAACAGTTCAAAGCCTGCGGACCAAAAGAGTTTTCTGGTGAAGATGGTCCTACGGCCATGTTTCAATGGTTTGATTCTATCGAAGTCACCCTGCGCCAGAGTGGCTGTCCTGATGATCTCCGTACTCTCAACGCAATTGGCATCTTCCAGTCCCGCGCTTTAGACTGGTGGACGGCCGAGAGAAACAAACGCGGAAATGATGCAGCTTACGGGCTATCATGGGACGAGTTGAAGGACGTGATGATGGAAGAGTTCTGCCCTTCCCATGAGCGCCAAAAGTTGGAGGATGAATTCTGGCACATTAATCAGATAGAAGGTGACAACGCTGGTTTGACTGCATGCTTCAAGCAGTTGAGTATTATCTGCCCGGATCAAGTAAAGACGCCTGAAATTGCCACCAAAAAGTATATCCGTGCTCTTCCGGATTGCGTGGCTGACTTTGTTCAAGCAGCAAAGACGACAACGATTGAAGAAACTTACTTGCTCGCTGCAGAGATCAATGACAAGCGAGTTAAGTATGGTGTTTGGGATAAAGCTCCCAAGAATCTACATCAATCTACTACTGCTTCAACAGCTGAAACCGCCACCGCTCCTCAGTCATCCAAGCTCTCAAGACGCAAGGGAAAGTACAACAGCAGTTCCAGCAACAAGAACTGTGCTATGACCAATGCTGCCCCACTTCGTGATTGTACTCTCGAGCTCAACAATCACATCTTTCCCATCGATCTTATTCCGATGCAGCTCGGTAGTTTCGACGTCATAGTAGGCATGGACTTTCTTCGTGAAAACCATGCTGAAGTTGTTTGCTTCGATAAGATGATTTGATTCTCGCTCGCTAATGGTGATCAATTGTGTGTTTATGGTGAAGTCGCGTCGAAGAAACTCCAACTCATGTCGTGTGTTCAGGCTAGCAAGTATCTCCGCAAGGAATACCAAGCTTTCTTGGCACGCATTGTAGTAGTGGAGAAAAAGGAAGTTAAAGAGGTGAAAGATGTCCCAGTTGTTCGTGAATTTTCTAACGTCTTCCCGGATGATCTACCCGGTTTTCCACCCGCTCGTGATATCAATTTCCGAATCGACCTCATTCCTGGAGCCAACCCTGTTGCTAAAGCGCCTTATCGTCTCGCTCCTTCTGAGATGCGCGAACTCTCGAGTCAGCTCCAGGAACTTCTTGATAAAGGCTTTATTCGCCCTAGCACCTCTCCATGGGGCGCGCCTGTCCTTTTCATCAAAAAGAAGGATGGTTCGTTTAGGATGTGTATTGATTATAGGGAGTTGAATAAGTTGACGATCAAGAACCGCTATCCCTTGCCTCGAATCGATGACTTATTTGATCAGCTACAAGGTGCTACGTGTTTTTCTAAGATCGATCTACGTTCAGGCTATCATCAATTACGCATTCAAGAGGAGGATATACCCAAAACTGCCTTCCGAACCCGCTATGGTCATTTCGAGTTCGTTGTCATGCCTTTTGGTTTGACCAACGCTCATGTAGTCTTCATGGATTTGATGAATCGAGTGTGCAAACCCTTCCTTGATCGCTTCGTAATCGTATTCATCGACGATATCCTGATATATTCCAAATCAAAATCCGAACACTCGTAGCATCTACGTTTTGTTCTTGAGTTACTCCAGGGAAACCGTCTCTATGCCAAATTCTCCAAGTGTGAATTCTGGCTGGAGGAGGTCCAATTATTGGGTCACATTGTCAATAGTCAAGGTATCCACGTTGACCCTGCGAAAATCGAAGCTGTTAAGAGTTGGGTTACACCCAAAAATCCGTCTGAAGTCCGTTCTTTTCTAGGACTGGCAGGCTATTATCGCCGTTTTATCGAAGGTTTTTCTAAGATCGCTGTGCCGCTTACCTCTCTTACGCATAAGGATAAACCTTTTGTTTGGGGAACTAAATAGGAGGAAGCCTTTCAAACCCTCAAGACTATGCTCTGTAATGCCCCCGTGCTTTCACTGCCTGTCGGAAACGACAACTTCGTAGTTTACTGCGATGCCTCAAACCTTGGTCTGGGTTGTGTTCTTATGCAACGAGATAGGGTTATCGCGTACACTTCTCGACAGCTAAAGATCCACGAGAAGAACTACACCACACACGACCTTGAGCTTGGCGCAGTTGTTTTTGCGTTAAAGATTTGGCGACACTACCTTTATGGTACCAAGTGTACGATCTTCACCGATCATAGGAGCCTACAACATATCTTTGACCAGAAAGAGATGAACATGCGTCAACGCCGGTGGGTAGAACTGCTCAACGATTACGACTGTGAGATTCGTTACCGTTTAGACAAAGAAAATGTTGTTGCCGATGCCCTCATTCGACGAAGCTACTTGCTTAGCGTTCATAATTCCCAAGCCCAGCATAATCTAGAGGCTCTCATCCGTGACACGCATCATGCTTATTTTACCGAGCGAACTTTGAAGAAGGAAATAATTCTAAACGAAGGAGCCCAGCTCGAGAATAAAGCGAATGGTATCTTTCATTATTTGGACCGAATTTGGATTCCCAAGCGTACGAATTTGCGACAACTTCTGATGGACGAAGCCCACAAATCTCGATATTCCATTCATCCTGGTGCTGACAAGATGTACCAGGACATGCGCTACAAGTACTGGTGGCCGTGCATGAAGAAGGATATCGCTATCTATGTTTCGAAATGCCTGACCTGTTCCAAGGTCAAGGCTGAGCATCAAAGACCCTCTGGCTTACTTGTTCAACCCGAGATCCCGATATGGAAATGGGAGAGTATAGCTATGGAATTTATAACGAAACTCCCGCGTACTCAATCTGGTCATGATAGCATTTGGGTTGTGGTTAACCGTTTGACTAAGTCAGCTCACTTCCTACCAATACGAGAAGACTACAAGGTAGAGAAATTAGCCCGAATCTACACCAACGAGTTCATTAGTCGACATGGGAAGCCTCGCGACATCATCTCTTACCGCGATGGTCGGTTTACCTCGCGTTGTTGGGAAACGTTTCAATCTGCTCTCGGTACTACTCTTAATCTAAGTACCGCTTTTCATCCCTAAACCGACGGTCAGACTGAAAGAACGATTGTACCCTTGAAGACATGCTCCGTTCGTGTGTCATAGATTTCGGTGGTAATTGGGACGCGTACTTACCCTTGGTCGAATTCTCGTACAATAACAGTTATCATTCTAGCATACAAATGGCACCATTTGAGGCTCTATACGGAAGGAAATGTCGATCGCCTATTGTATGGCACGAGATCGGAGACGCGCAAATTACCAGTCCCGAGCTGTTGCAAGAAACGACAGACAAAATCCTCCAAATTCGAGATAATCTATTGAAAGCTCGGAGCCGACAGAAAAGTTATGCTGATAGACACCGCAAACCCCTTGAATTTGACGTTGGCGATCACGTACTCCTAAAGGTTGCACCTTGGAATGGGGTGGTCAGATTTGGCAAGAAAGAAAATGTCGCGCCTCGATATGTTGGACCCTTTAAGATCCTTGAAAGGATTGGAAAAGTGGCCTACAGACTCGAACTACCGGAGGAACTGAGTAACGTCCACCCTACTTTCCATGTTTCGAACCTCAGAAAGTGCATGGCCGACTAAGAATTACGTGTCCCTCTTGAGGACTTGCAAGTGGACGAAACACTACACTTCGTGGAAAAGCCTGTCGAGATCATGGGACGAGAAACCAAGGTACTCAGACGCTCACGCATTCCCATTGTGAAGGTTCGCTGGGAAGGCAAACGCGGTGCCGAGTTTACCTGGGAACTCGAAAGCGACATGAAGGCGAAGTACCTACAGTTGTTTGTTACGACTAAGGCCTAATTTCGGGATGAAATTCCCTTAAGCAGGGGAGGCTGTAACACCCCGTGTTTCGAAAGTCAAAGTCAAATTCAAGATTCAAGTCAAAGGAAGAAAATATTGCTAATTGCGATCTGTCACTCCTTGCTCAACTACTGTTTTGACTTCTTTGACTTGTAATCAAATCTATTTATTTAATTGCTTTAGTTGTATTATGTGGAGTTTCTATTAATAATCGAGGTTTAATTGCTATTTAATCGCATATTAATCGCTAATCGCTATAGCATTCGCAACTCGAATTACATGTTCAGCATATTGTTTTACGTGTGTGTGCTACTTATGTGTTACTTATGCATGTTATGTTTATGTTGAGGTGTTAATCGCAATCACAATCACAGACTATCACATCGTAATTGAATCGCAAACGCTAAACGCAAGTTAATTATAGTGATTGTATATTAGATATAGTAGTTATGTTATTTGTGTAACTAATGGGAAATACTATCGCATCGCTCTCTCGAATCGCATCGCAATGCTTAACACGCGAATCAAAATGACAAAACTCGCCGCGACGAACACTAGGATCGAGTGGCCATCCGATCGGATTGCAATCCGATCGAGTTGCCATCCGATCAGCTTGCCACCCGATCGGGCTGCCACCCGATCGAGTTGCCACCTGATCGACCAGCCTCTTTCCCCACTTTCCTTTTTGGGAAACCCTATAAATACCCACCTGTCACATCATTTGTGATGTGACATCTCCTTGTTCGACCAGCCGACCTCAAGCACTCTTTTCTCTCGATTTCTCTCGATTCTTGTAAGTTTCCAACCTAAATCTTGTACTTCTATGATCTACACGCACTTCTACATCATTTTCACCTTTGAATCTTAACTTTTAATTGTGAAATCACCGGATTTGAGGTGTTCTTGGATGATGTCATCATGGAGTTCTTATGAACTTCAATGTTTGGCTTCATTCCGTCAAGGATAACTTAGATCTGAAGGATTTCCACATGAATAATCAACGTTTTCGTGTAGATCTACATAGATTCATGGTGAAAAGGATTGAAAGAAGGTTTTCCAACTTTATTTCAACTCTTTTACACTCAATGCACTCAAAACCGATAGAATCGGAACTCGTTCTGATCTTCTACTCGTTCTTAGTGATGGGTTAGTGCAAGATCTGAATTCTATCCAAGAGACGATTGATTCCGGGTTTGAACATGAACAACCGCCTCGAACCGTGAACCGGTCGGACTAGGGTGGTTCCTGTTCGATCGAGTCACTTGGGTCGAGATGGGGTTCCTGTTGTTTAAGCAAGTTATCATAACGTCTCGTTCAAAACTGCAAGTCTTCAACAGAAATCAAGTGTCAAGACGATCTGGACGTTGGGACGAATTGTTGTCCGATCGGATTGGCATCCGATCGACCGACGATCCGATCGAACGACCACCGGATCGAGTGACGTCTGGGACTTGGGTACTTGAATCAATTTTTAAGAAACATCAGTAACTAACGGATTGCCACCTGATCGGATAGCGATCCGATCGAGTGACCGTCCTGCTGTGAACTTGTTCTCAACTTAAGATACTAGGGATTGTTATGCTTTGATGAATCAAGCTAGGGGTCTAGTTATGTCACGCTTAAATCTGAGTCGTCAGAGCAGTATTTGTTTATGAGACAATTATTAGTAATAACTGTTTTTATTTGGATATGTTGTGGTATGGGACATGACGTTTTAATTATCTGGTAATGAATAGTTATTATGGATACTCATGGACAATCTGTTTCGCTCAGTGCCATGCCTCGATGTTTCCGCCATCAGTTGGGGTGTGACAAATGTTGGGTTTTTTTATACATTCGAATTAAATACAACTGTCGGGTTGAAACCGACCCGACCCATAACCGATATTTCATATAAATCTAAAAACGGAAACGACCCATATATTCAAAAAGATTCCGGTCCATGGTTCTCGCAGGCCAATTCTAAGATTCTCGCGGGTCAGAACTACGAAATGTTCACCCCTATTTTTTGTCACCGATATCTTTGAAAACATTTAGTACCTCTATACCCAAATATGTTCATATAGATTTTTATACGGTTAAAAAATTGAGACATGAGCCCATTTAAAAATAAAAATAAGTCCAAAATATGTTTTACCAATTCAGAGTCTATTGGTTATAATATACTATATCTGTATCTCTCACGGACTTCTTAAAGTTTAGGATTGTTGGATATAAATAACTATAATTTCTACTTATTGGCACACAAAAACTCTCAGTTAATGAATTGGCCTTCATAATTTCTAACTTTTAACTTATTTTCTCTGACACTCTCAAACTAACTAAACCTTCATATATTTTTTTTGCTGATGTGGCACTTATTTAGTGACATGGCATCTGTCATGGTCTTTTAATGACATGGCATCTGATGTGTCACTTGTTTCGTACGGAATTGACACTCCTGCGCATGAAACTCTGTCGTCCGTTCGAAACGACGTTGTTCACATTTTTTGATCTAAAATCTTTTTTTCTTCGAATTTTAAAAACCCAAAAAAGTCCAAAATTCATGAGCGTAGGTGATTCACTCAACTGTTAGGTCAATTAAATCGGTACCATAGCTCTGATACCAATTGAAAGTTTTGGATCAGGCGGGTTTAGATGGAAGTTTGGATAGGATAGAACTAGTTCGGTAGAAATCTTGCTAGATTAGTCATAAGTCGAATGATTCCATTCATACTAAAAGTGTTTACATATTTTACAAGCTGTAGACAAAATTTCTCCAGCATTTCCCCTCTGGGATCTCCAAAACTTAACAACTAACGAACACACGACACTATATATATACATGAGGTTGGGACGGACTAGCACTTCTCTGCGGATGAACTTGTCCGTGCAGATGTAGTTACATCCCCACGAATGAGTTACATCCGTACAAATGTGTTACATCCGTACAAACCTCTCTCATCTTCTCCAAAGTCATGTATACGTATCTCATCTATCCAATATTCAACACACGCTCTATATAGTCTATTCACACAGTGGCGGACACACCGAATATGCACTAACAGACGACATCCTGATAGTTGATTAGGCTGGCCTAGCAATTAAAAAGCCACAATCGAAGATTTAGATTTGGGAAATGGTTTGAAGCATTGAACACCAAGATGTAATCCATTTATGTTAGGCAATTCTGGAATTTAGTTCATCTTTCTCCAAAGAGTTGGACTATAGAAAACAAATGGATTTTAAAGAAGAAAACTGATATGGATAGTAACGTGCAAAGCTTTAAAGCAAGGCTGGTAGGGAAGGGATTTACTTAGATTCAAAGAATTGATTATAAGAAAACCTTCTTAGTGGTATCCATTCTTATATCGATTAGGATCTTGCTTGCCATTGCTGCATATTATAACTATGAGATGTAGCAAATGGATGTAAAAACCGCATTCCTGAATAGACACCTTACTGATGATGTCGATATGGTTCATCCTGAAGGTTTTATGAATCCAAAACATCCTAATAGGGTATGCAAGTTAAATAAATCAATTTGTGGATTGAAGCAAGCATCTCGAAGTTGGAATCTCCGTTTTGATAAGAAAATCAACGAGTTTGGTTTTATCAAGAATGAAGATGAGCCGTGTGTTTATAAGAAGGCAAGTGAGAGCTTTCTTACATTCTTGATTTTGTATGTAGATGACATACTACTCACTGGAAACAATGTTCCTATGTTACAGGACGTTAAATCCTAGCTAGGAAAATGCTTCGTAATGAAATATCTTTGCAAAGCATCATATATTCTCAGAATAAAGATCTTTAGGAATAAATCGAAGAAGCTTATAGGTTTGAATCAAAGTACACATGAACGATACTAAATTACAAATAGTGCCCTAAGTCGGACAAGGAAAAGAAGAAAATGGGATTGGTTCCATATGTTTCTGCGATGTTATGTACTAGACCTCATGTGTCGTATGCTTTGAGCATGATGAGTAAATATTAGCAGAATCCCGTAAGGGAGCATTGACTGAGCTTCTAGGCAGATCTAGATGATTCCCGATCGTAGACGGGATATATGTTCGTTCCAAAATGGTGGAGTGATCACTTGGAAAAGTTTCAAGTAGAGGGTGGTTGCTCAATCCGCCACCAAATCGAAATACATATCCGCATCGGATGCTCCAAAGGAGGCGGGCTGGATGAAGAATTCATTGTGGATCTAGACGTAGTGCCTAGCATAAAGAAACCCATCGAGAGACTATGCGACAACTCTGGTGCCATAACTCAGGCAAAAGAACCAAGGTCACACCACAACATGAAACACACACTCAGAAGATTTCACTATATTAGAGATATGCCAAACCGGGGAGACATCGTTATAAACAAAGTTCATACGGATCAAAATCTACAAACCCATTCACTAAACTTATGTCTCTCACTAGACATGAGGAATGCTAAGAAAATAGGGTGTAGATTTGCTAGAGAATAGATTTGATCTATAATTTTAGTATTCAGTGCTTTTGAACATTAAATAGTTACATTATATGTTTAATGATTTCATGGTTAAATACATTATCTATTAATGTTTCTATGATCGATTTTAGTACGTTTAAATGCCCTTGAATAATGTATTCAAAATATTCGTAGATGATCAAAGTCATGGAAATCAATCAGAATGTAAGACTATTGTGAATGATTGGTTGTTCATGAGATGAAATCTCAAGGGTTAAGAACCAATATTCATAGATATGCATTAGAGAATGATATCAAACATAACTTGCTTCTAAACTATCTTCATGGATCTTATTCATATGATTTTTTGAAACTGGTATTATCTTTCTATCCTCCGGCCTAAGGGACATACTTGAACTAACTTTAGCCAAAGGTTATTATTTGATATTATATAACGTTGTTCTTGAAATAAAGCAGTAATAAGGCTACAAATATGAAGTTAAGTGGGAGTTGTATATACTCAGAGGAATTTTGTTCTCTTTTAAGAAAAGAGTTGGATATTCTGGCACCCTCGTTGATGTGAACTGGTGTAAAAATAATAATTGTTAGACAACATATGAGCCTAGTGGTATCTTGGAGGTGGGATAAGACTTTGGACCAATAAGTCTTGGGTTCGATTCCTACAAGGGGGTTTTCCCATATTTATTGGGTTTCCTCCTGAATTGGTGTATAGGCATTATGTGTCACACCCCAACCGATGACGGAAACATCAGGGCATGGCACAGAGCGAAACAGTTTGTCAAGAGAAATTCATAACAACTAAATTACCGGATAGTTAATATTATGTCCCATACCATAACCCATGAAGTAACCAATTATTACAGACATAGATATCTCAAAACAAAACATGTTCCGACAACTCAGATTTAAATAAATAAATTGTCTTTGTTTCTAGACTCCATCCTAACTTTATTTCCAGCAAGTAACAAGCAAGCATCCTATGCACCTGTCACATACGTTAAAATAGAGGTCAATACACATAGTGTAAAGGTGAGCATACAAGTTTAATAGTAATAATAGAGTTCGAAAGTGTTTACGCATGACCAACATGTAACATGTATACTGCGAAGCTAGTAGGTTATCGACAATGAAATATGCACAGACTAGACTACGAGTTGTAGAATGGCAACACATATCACCACTGTAACATGTGAAGAGGTAACCTTAACAACCCCTGTCCACGACAGGTGCTGAATTCAAACAAATAGTACTATCATTGCTAAGGCGTCAGGCAACAATCACTGTGTTAACATAACATACAAGCATTCATCGAGTAACAAGTAACATGCAATAACGGTCAGCGTATAAATAGTGTTGCGTTGTGTGATTGATGTGATTTAGAATAAGTAACGTATGTAACACCCAAAAGTGCAATAAGCAAAAAGGGATTGAGTATACTCACAGCGATCGAAGTTAATGGATTGAAGGGAGCGCTAGAGTGATTAGCCTGAACAGTTAACGATAGCATAAGCATAAGCGCAGCGCGGTGCGTACAACGGTGCAAGTTAACCAAGTGTTGAATGGTAACCCAATCAGATGGCAATCCGATCGAATGGCCATTTGATCGGATGTCAATCCATTCGGATGGTCATCCGATCGGATGGCCATTCGGTCGGATTGAAATTCGTTTGGGAAAGATGTGTTTGTGTATGATGGCTTTAAAGTTTTCATTGTAGCATTTTGAAAACAGTGAAGTATCACTACCTTTCAGGTCGTTCGATCGAACGATTGTTCGATCGGATAGCGATCCGATTGACAAGACACTTAGTGAGAACAAGTTCACAGCAGGATGGTCATTCGATCGGATAGCAATCCGATCGGATGGTAATCCGTTCGGAACTGATGTTCTTTGAAAATTATGAAAATGTTTAAGTGTTGAAGCTCAAGTGCAATCCGATCGGATTGCGGTTCGATTGGATGGCAATCCGATCAGACGACAATCCATCCCACAATCTGATCGTCTTGAATCTTGAAAAGTTTGCTAAGTTTTGAAAAGTTTTGTGGTTTGCTCGAGACGGTATGACAACGTGTCAAACAACGGAAACTCCATCAGACCCTGGTTATACGATCGAACGGGAATCACCCCAATCCGATCAGTTAATTGTTCATGACGGGTGGTTTCATGTTCAACCATAAATCTGTTGTCTCGTTGATAGAATTCAGATCTCAAACCGGCACATCACTAGAGAAGAGTAGAAGGCATGAATGAGCTCCGATTCTATCGGTTTTGAGTGCATTGAGTGTAAAAGAGTTGAAAGAAAGTTGAAAAAGCATCTTTCAATCCTTTTAACTTTGGAAATGTTTAGATCTATGTGAAATCGTTGTGAAATCATGTGGAAATCCTTTAGATCTGAGTTGTTCTTGGTGGAATGAAGCCAAATCTTGAAGTTAATAAGAACTTCATGATGACATCATCCTAAAACACCTCAAATCCATTGATTTCACGGTTAAAAGTTAAGATTCAAAGATGAAAATGTTGAAGAAGTGCGTGTAGATCATAGAAGTACAAAATTTGAGTTGAAAACTTACAAGAATCACGAGAAATCGAGAGAAAAGAGGGCTTGAGCGAGCTGGTCGGGTGAGAGAGCTGTCACATCACTTGTGATGTGACAAGAGGGGTATTTATAGGTTGCCAAAAATAGAAAGGAGGGGCAAGGGTCGGATGGTGCACCGATCGGATGATAATCCGATGAGATGGCAATCCGATCGGATGGCCATTCGATCGAACGACCATTCGATCGAATGGCTCCGACGAGTCGTGTTTCGACGTTTCGTTTCGTGTATTGAGCGTTGTGATGCGTTTCGAGTGAGCGATGCGATAGTATTACCCATTAATAACCTAACTACTATATCTAATATACAGTCACTATAAATAACTTGCGTTTAGCGTTTGTGATTGAATTACGATGCGATAGAATTACGATTGCGATTGAGATTAAACACCTCAACATAAACATAACATGCACAAGCAACACATAATAGCACACACACGTAAAATAATATCCAGAACACATAATTCAAGCTGCGAATGCGATAGCGATGCGTGTAGCGATAAGTCGATTAGCGATTAAACATGCGATTAAATAGAGATTATTAATAGATACTCCACATAATACAACTAAAACAAATAAATGATAGAATTCAATTACAAGTCAAGAAGCATAATTCAGTAGTTAATCAAGGAGTGACATATTGCAATTAGCAATCTTTTCTTCCTTTGACTTGTACTTTGACTTTCCAAAAAGCAGGTTGTTACAGCCTCCCCTACTTTAGGAAATTTCGTCCTGAAATTTAAGAAGTAGGCGTAACAAACAGTTGCGGGTAATTCGCCTTCATGTCACTTTCGAGTTCCCAGGTGAACTCGGCGCCGCGTTTGACTTCCCAGTGAACCTTCAAAATGGGAATGCGTGAGCGTCTGAGCACCTTGGATTCTCGTCCCATGATCTCGACAGGCTTTTCCATGAAGTGTAATGTTTCGTCCACTTGTAAATCTTCGAGAGGGACATGTAATTCCTGGTCGGCCAAGCACTTTCTGAGGTTTGAAACGTGGAAAGTCGGGTGGACATTACTAAGTTCCTCTGGTAGTTCTAGTCTGTAGGCCACTTTTCCAATCCTTTCCAGAATTTTAAAGGGTCCAACATATTGAGGCGCGAGCTTTCCTTTCTTGCCGAATCTGATCACCCCCTTCCAAGGTGCAACCTTTAGGAGTACGTGATCACCAACGTAAAATTCAAGGGGCTTGCGGCGTCTATCGGCGTAACTTTTCTGACGACTCCGAGCTTTCAGCAGATTGCCTCGAATTTGGAGGATCTTGTCGGTCGTTTCTTACAATAGCTCAGGACCGGTAATTTGCGCGTCTCCGATGTCGTGCCATACAATAGGCGATCGACATTTCCTTCCGTATAATGCCTCAAATGGTGCCATTTGTATGCTACAATGATAACTGTTATTGTACGAGAATTCGACTAAAGGTAAGTGCGCGTCCCAATTACCACCGAAATCTATGACACACGAGCGGAGCATGTCTTCAAAGGTACGAATCGTTCTTTCAGTCTGACCGTCGGTTTGGGGATGGAAAGCGGTACTTAGATTAAGCGTAGTACCGAGAGAAGATTGAAACATTTCCCAAAGACGCGAGTTAAACCGATCATCGCGGTCAGAGATGATGTCATGAGGCATCCCGTGTCGACAAATGATCTCATCGGTGTAGATTCGGGCTAATTTTTCTACCTTAAAGTCTTCTCGTATAGGTAGGAAATGAGCTGATTTAGTCAAACGGTCAACGATAACCCAGATGCTGTCGTGACCTGATGTTGTGCGTGGGAGTTTCGTTATGAAGTCCATAGCTATACTCTCCCATTTCCACGTTGGGATCTCGAGTTGTTCGAGTAAGCTTGAGGGTCTTTGATGCTCAGCCTTGACTTTGGAAAAAGTCAGGCATTTTGAAACATAGAGAGCCATATCCTTCTTCATGCCCGGCCACCAGTACTTGTAGTGCATGTCCTGGTACATCTTGTCAGCACCGGGATGAATAGAATATCGGGATTTGTGGGCTTCGTCCATCAAAAGTTGTCGCAAATTCGCATACTTGGGAATTCAAATTTGGTCTAGATAATGGAATATCCCATTCAATTTATTCTCGAGTTGGGCGCCATCATTAAGAATCCTTTCCTTCTTCAAAGTACGTTCGGTAAAACAAGCATGCTGCGCGTCGCGGATGAGAGCTTCGAGATTAAACTGGGCTTGAGATTTACGAACGCTATGCAAATAGCTTCGTCGACTGAGAGCATCGGCAACGACATTTGCTTTTCCTGGATGGTAACGAATCTCACAGTCGTAATCGTTGAGTAGTTCAACCCATCGGCGTTGGCGCACGTTCAGTTCTTTCTGGTCAAAGATGTGTTGTAGGCTCCTATGATCGGTGAAGATCGTACACTTGGTACCATAAAGGTAGTGTCGCCAAATCTTTAACCCAAAAATGACTGCACCTAGCACGAGGTCGTGGGTTGTATAATTCTTCTCGTGGATCTTGAGCTATCGAGAGACGTACGCGATAACCTTGTCCCGTTGCATGAGAACACAACCAAGACCAAGGTTCGAGGCATCACAATATACTACGAAATCATCGTTTCCGTCGGGTTAGTGAGAGCACGAGAGCATTGCAAAGCAAAGCTTTAAGAGTTTGAAAGGCTTCCTCTTGTTTAGTTCCCCAAATAAAAGGTTTGTCTTTATGCGTAAGCAAGGTAAGCGGCGCATTGATTTTAGAGAAACCTTTGATAAATTGGCGATAATAGCCTGCTAGTCCAAGAAAAGAGCGGACTTCAGACGGATTCTTGGGTGTAACCCAACTCTTAACAACTTTGATCTTCGCGGGGTCGACGTGAATACCTTGACTATTAACAATGTGACCCAGAAATTGAACCTCCTCGAGCTAGAATTCACACTTGGAGAACTTGGCATAGAGACGGTTTCCCTGGAGTAATTCAAGAACTAAACGTAGATGCTGCGAGTGTTCGGCTTTTGACTTGGAATAGATCAGGATATCATTGATGAACACGATGACGAAGCGGTCAAGAAAGGGTTTGCACACGCGATTCATTAGATCCATGAAGACTGCGGGAGCGTTAGTCAAACCAAAAGGCATGACAACAAACTCTTAATGACCATAGAGGGTTCGAAAAGCGGTTTTAGGTATATCCTCCTCTTGAATGCGTAATTGGTGATAGCCTTAACGTAGATCGATCTTCGAGAAACACGTAGCACCTTGTAATTGATCAAACAAATCATATATTTGAGGCAAGGGACAACGATTCTTAATAGTCAGCTTATTCAACTCCCTATAGTCGATGCACATCCGGAACGATCCATCCTTCTTTTTAACGAAAAGGACAGGCGCGCCCCATGGAGAGGTTCTAGGGCGAATGAAGCCTTTATCAAGTAGTTCCTGAAGCTGACTCGAGAGTTCGCGCATTTCAAAAGGAGCGAGACGATAAGGCGCTTTAGCAACAGGATTTGCTCCAGGAATGAGGTCGATTCGGAAATCGATATCACGAGTGGGAGGTAAACCAGGTAAATCATCAGGAAATACGTTAGGGAATTCACAAACAATAGGAACGCCTTTCAATTCTGAGTTTCCTTTCTTTTCCTTCTCCGCTTCTACAATGTTAGCCAAGAAAGCTCTGTATTCCTTGCAGAGATACTTGCTTGCTTGGACACATGACATGAGTTTAAGACCTTTCGAAGGAGTTTCACCATACACAAATTTAATCACCAATGGCGAGCGAGAAACGGATCATCTTATCAAAGCAAACAACTTCAGCACGATTCTCGCGAAGAAATTCCATGCCTACTATGATGTCAAAACTACCGACCTGCATCGGAATAAGGTCGATAGGAAAGGCGTGATTGTTGAGTTCAAGCGTACAATCACGTAGAACAGAATTGACAGCGACTGTTCTTCCGGTGGCAACTTCAACATCGAACGTCAAGGGGAGATGGCCGCGCTTACTGTTATGGGTCATTTTCTGAGCGTACGTATCTTGACTAATATCCTGCTTTTAATTGTTTATTTGTGACCAGGATACTGGACTGGGATATTGCTAACATCCTGGGTGATATCCTGAGGTTAATTGAATTAACCACATGCAGGCTAGAGGCTGTGGGTTACTAACGGTCAGATAGACTTCTTCTCCTCAAGACTCGGGCGTATCTGTTATGTGAGAGACGTTGAACCCGAAAGACCAGGTCTACAACGTTCGAGTAGGGAATATTCGCCGGATCCCGGTTGAAGAAACACTAGATAAATGGTCGGAACCGAGATATCTAGGGGGTTTGAATCCGCATAAAAAGGTTAGCTCTCTCTCGATTGATTCAGTTGCAGCTGATCTTCTTCTCCGAAACTCTGCAAAAAGAGCACCGTTAGCCTCGCCAAGGGGAGAAGAGGGTTCTCTCCTTGACCCGACTCCGGTGTGAGAATAAGTATTGGTAATGAAGAAGAAGATGTATTTGAGAAGTGTGAGTAATCTGAATTCATACCTGGGTTGTTTCTCATATTTATAGCTGGGAGTCGTTTTAGGCAGGAAAACCCGTTAGTGAAAAGTTAACGGAAGATGCTAACCCCGTAAGCGGTTACATTTCCTTCCGTTTAAGTTCTTTGATCCGACGTGAGAGCACACGGATCGTGGTCTTGATCAAAGGCTGGGGATTTGCCACGTGTAATGTGATCAAGTGGAGATTACTCTCCAATTGCATGCCTTCGTTGTGATTTCAGGGGTGCCTGTGGTAATGACACGTGTCCAGACGGTTATAACCATCTGGGTGGTGCACGATTGCATTTCTTCTAGAAGATTACTGCTGTAATCTGGTGTGACACCTTACTGTGTGGAAACAGATGAATAAATCCCAAGTCTGGGTAAAATAATATCCAAGTCTGGATATTTGGGCGGAAGTATTGATCTCAGGATTTTTATCCTTTGCTAATGGGAGAAAGCGCAAGGATTTGTGTTCTCCTTTGGGCGCGCGATTATAGATTGCTGATTTCTTTCTTCCTTTTGTAAGACCAGTGCGCGGCCGCGCAAGGTTAAAAGGTGAAAAGGCAGGGTTATGGTACGGTCTCAAATACTTATTATGAGGTTTTTGGGACCTTACCCCTTCAAGTCCCCCCAGTCTAGTGTTGTACTTATGTAAATGAGTGGAGCACTGGACTTGTGAGAGGGAAATGCTTTTGGGCGCGAGGAATAGGGAATCTTCTATTAGAAGATTGAATTTTGATTTTTTATAAAGATTTTTTGGAAAATCTTTGACTTTTAACGAGACTGGTACAATAAATTGATTGACAACCTGTCATTGTCAGTTGTTTTTTACTGTCCGTGTCTTACACGTGCGCATGTAAACGCGTGTGTGTCTGATATTTACTTTTTTTCTGCTGCTTGGGGAACTGTGATACCCAGAACAGTCGCTGTGACGGTTACCGATGCTATTTATTGCGATAAGTATATATAACGTCTGGGTAACCTCTTTTGTGCAATCATTGTCTTGTTGAAAAACTTTCCCCATTTCTTTTTCTACGGGAAATCCTATCGTTCTTCTTCTTATGTCAACCGGAGAACATCAAGAAGATCTTGCTGAAGAAATGGCGACTGAACTCCCACCGTTGAAGTGGACTAGGGCGTCCTTTGAAGGTTTAATTCAGAATCTCAAATTCCCGGACAACTGGGGAGCTTTGTATCCTGAAGAGGGGCAAACGGCAGCGAATGCTCCGGCCGGGTATATTACCCTCTTTTGGGATTTTTTCTGTGACCGTAATTTTTGTTTGCCTGTTACTAGATTTTTCCTTGACGTTCTTGGATTTTACAAACTTCATATTTCCCAACTTCACCCTATTGGCATGGTTAGGGTTCGGCATTTTGAATTTGTGTGCCGGACAATGCATGTTGAACCGACCGTTCCTCGTTTTAGGGTTTTTCATCAGATGCATTGTACCCAAGGGTTTTATTCGTTTATTCAGAGGGCTTCTGCGAAGAAAATTCTACTTCAACCCCCAAAATCCTTCCATGATTGGAAGCAAAAATTCTTCTTTATCAAGGCCGGAGTGATTCCAGTGAAGATGGTTTTAAGGGGAAAGGATGACGTTCCGACTGAAACGCTTCAGACCCCTGTTGATGAGAACTGGTACCAAGATCTGAAAGATGTGCCCAATATTGCGTTGCCGGAGAAAGCTCTCGTCGGAGCCGGCATGAGTTTGAACTGGAAGATGGAGCGTGAAGATAAACCCGTATACACAGAGGATGGTCATAGTAAGTTTGGGGCTTTTCCACTCTCTTTTTTTTGTGTGTTTTTTTTTTTAACCTGTTTTCTTTTTTAATGTAGTTGTTTCTTTGTATGTTGTTGCCTTCAAGAGGGAAGGCGGAAGGATGGGTACCATTAAAAAGAAACCTGAAGAGGAGCTTTGGTATCACCGTATTGTAAGGAATTTTGTTCTTCCGCGAGATGCGGATCTATCTGCTCAACCAGCTGCTGGTGCTGGTAAGTTATATCTATTTTTCCTTTCCTTTTTTCTCTTTGTGGGTAAGTTTTTGCCTTGCACATTTGTAGGTGAATTGTTGAATTTGGGCATAGGCCCTGAAAAGAAGAAACGCGCAACGACTTCTACTTTTGTGCCAAAGAGGAGTGAAACTGTTAAAGCTCAACCTTTGAAGACGAAGAATGTTGGAGAGAAGAAAGGTACGCGCCATTCCTCTGTCTCCAGGTGTGATTATGTGGTGGTTTCTGACTCTTTGGAGGGTCTTATTCCTGCAGTGACTATGCGGGAATTGAAGCCTGAACCAAGGGATTCTGCTGATATTCCCCCATCCAACCCTAATGAGCCTATCGACTTGGATTCTAGTCCCGAACACTTGGTGCATCGGAAGGCTGGTAAAAGGAAACAAACTGATACTGACGCGGAGGGTCAACCTCCTAAAAAAGTGCAAAGGAAGAAAATTACCAGAAAAGGGAATCTTGATGCCTTTGTTTCGGAATCTGTTCCTGGTAAGTGTCGTTTTCTCCTTGTTTCTTTTAAGCGGACTGAATCCTCACAGATTTTTATTTTTCCAGAAGTTCCTGTTTCCCCTATTCCCACAGAATTGCAATATGTGGTTAATGAAGAACTATCCTCCACTCCTCCGTGCGCTTCTGTTGCAGACCAGTTAGAGCCTGCAGAAGTTGCTGGTGATGGTGTGGAGAAGACTGTTGAGGTTGAGAAGCCTGTTGGTATTGATACAGAGGCTGAAAAGGTTGTTGATCCGAATGTGATGGATGGTGCTGATCTTCTTCTCCGAAACTCTGCAAAAAGAGCACCGTTAGCCTCGCCAAGGGGAGAAGAGGGTTCTCTCCTTGACCCGACTCCGGTGTGAGAATAAGTATTGGTAATGAAGAAGATGTATTTGAGAAGTGTGAGTAATCTGAATTCATACCTGGGTTGTTTCTCATATTTATAGCCGGGAGTCGTTTTAGGCAGGAAAACCCGTTCGTGAAAAGTTAACGGAAGATGCTAACCCCGTAAGCGGTTACATTTCCTTCCGTTTAAGTTCTTTGATCCGACGTGAGAGCACACGGATCGTGGTCTTGATCAAAGGCTGGGGATTTTCCACGTGTAATGTGATCAAGTGGAGATTACTCTCCAATTGCATGCCTTCGTTGTGATTTCAGGGGTGCCTGTGGTAATGACACGTGTCCAGACGGTTATAACTGTCTGGGTGGTGCACGATTGCATTTCTTCTAGAAGATTACTGCTGTAATCTGGTGTGACACCTTACTGTGTGGAAACAGATGAATAAATCCCAAGTCTGGGTAAAATAATATCCAAGTCTGGATATTTGGGCGGAAGTATTGATCTAAGGATTTTTATCCTTTGCTAATGGGAGAAAGCGCAAGGATTTGTGTTCTCCTTTGGGCGCGCGATTATAGATTGCTGATTTCTTTCTTCCTTTTGTAAGACCAGTGCGCGGCCGCGCAAGGTTAAAAGGTGAAAAGGCAGGGTTATGGTACGGTCTCAAATACTTATTATGAGGTTTTTGGGACCTTACCCCTTCACTCATGAACGAGAGAAGAGCACGAGCAACACCTCAGAACCATTTTGGAACTACTGAAGAAAGAGAAACTTTATGCGAAATTCTCCAAGTAAGAATTTTTTCTCACACACACTTTCGAACTACTGAGAATGGTTTATTAGGATAGTTTGTTACACTTGTTTTACTATAAATAGATGGGGGCGGATCAGATTAAGGCACACATTGTTTCTCACACACACTTTCGAACACTTTTGCTCTCTAGCTCACTGCAAACACCATACACAAACACTTGTATTCGAATTACATTGTAACACCTAGTTGATCCACACCACATCCTGCACTGTATCCTGATATTTGAAGTAATAGAAGAACAAGGCTGCTGCGATTGTCAGCTCCCGAGGTTTTGTGCCGGCGATCTAGATTGATCAAGGGCTTTCCTCGTACATCACGTGTCAACCTTTACTTTTTCGCTCATTGTTTGATCACAGATACAGCTCTATATCCTGAGCCGTATCCTGAAACTGTTTTTACAATTAACTTGGATAAAATATTTTTCACACATAATTCTAGCACACTACCTCACTTAACTAATTTGATCACTAAATTGCTTCGGTAATTTTTGACCAAAACAATTTGGCGCCCACCGTGGGGCAAGTGGTGCTATCTTTGCTAAAAACTTTAGTAAAATCATTACTCGGTTTTCTATTGTCAAAACTTTTTTCTAATTTGTTTTCAATGGCCTCGAGATCAAACATGAGCTCTTCCACCATGTCTGCTACAACCTCTGCAACAATTGGTTCGGTGCTTCCACCTCCTCCTCCAAGAATACAAGCTTCATCACACGGAGCCGAAAGTCATGTAGCTCGGGATGTTATCCCCGCTCCCAGTACCCAGGGATCCGGTTATGTTTTGGCATCTAATGATGAAATTCTGAATTTGTTTGGTAGTGTACAAGAACAGATGAGGCAGCAGCAGGAAACTAATCGGATGCTGATGAGAGAAATACAACTCTTGAAATCCAGCCCAAGTAGACCTGCTGAGGAAACTGTCACTCCTATACAGCCTAGGGCTTTGAACTTCAGTTCTGCAGTTTACACTGAGGATAACCGGGGGAACATCGTCCCAAGCCATTCTCAGAATCATACCCCTGAGATACCCTCCTCGGTCAGGATGTCAACCGTGAGGAGCTCAGGATATGCCTCATGATATAGCCAGAATCCTCAGACTGGTAACGTGTCAAATAATAATATTCTTGCTACTAACAACAATGGGTCTTTGCAGGATGCAGGTACGACGTCAACATTCACTAGGGAGCTTCAGAAATTGAAGGACATGATATCCAGCGTACCTGGAGTGATCCAGCCAATTCCGGAAGTATCTCAAGACAGCCATAGGATATCCCGCTTTGCATATCCTATCTGTGATGCTGAAATCCCAAAAAGATTTCAGACCCCCAACATGAAACTATATGATGGGACTACGGATCCTGAAAAGCATATTGCCTAGTATAGAGAAAGAATGGAGATTAACCCTATCCCTCCGGAACTCAAGGAAGCATGCTTATGCAAGGGTTTCGGTTCTACCTTGACTGGGTCAGCCTTAAAATGGTTGTTAAATGTTCCTCCTCACTCAATTACTTCGTTTGCTCATTTGGTTAATTTATTTAATAGTCAGTTTTCTTACAGTCGGAGTTTTGAGAAACTAACCAGGGATCTTTACAGGATAACTCAAGGACCTCAGGAATCCTTAAGGGATTATGTGAACAAGTTTAGTCGAGAATCCTTGGATATCCCACATCTTGATGTTGCAACAGCTGTGCAGGCTTTCAAGATGGGATTATAAAAGGATTCTCAATTTTATCAGGATCTTGTAATGAATCCTTGCAGGAATCTCGACGAAGCTCATAACAGGGCTTTGAGATATATCCGCTTGGAAGATGACAAGAAGATGCAAGAGAGGATGAATTCTACCTCAACCTACGAATCAGTCAACAGGAAATCAGAATCCTCGTACAAACCATATCGCTCCAAGCCATATGGCAGAAATGATAACAGGAAAGTGAATGCTGTTGAAGATGAGGATCCTGAAGATTATCCTGAATTATCTGAATATTGCTTTTCTGTTAATATACCTGAGTTAATGTATGCTATGCAGGGTTTAGGAGACAAAGCTAGGTGGCCTCGAAAGAACCAGCAGAAAGCTGATTGGAAGGATAAATCCAAATGGTGTGCCTTCTATGAAGATTTCGGACATGTGACCGAGGATTGCATTGCTCTAAGGAAAGAAATAAGTTACCTGTTAAGCAATGGGTACCTGAAGGATTTGCTGGAAAGAAAGAAGAATAAAGGGCAAGGATCCTGAGCGAGCAACATCACCCCCAGCAAATGCCAAAATAATTAACTTTATCTCAGGAGGATCCGACATTTGTGGGACTTCGTATTCGGCGGCCAAGAGACATGCAAAGGAAGCTAAGACCGAAAGGGGAGACAAACCAGCTAGGATGACTACCCTTACAACCGATAAAGTGATCACTTTCGATAATGACGACAGGGATACTGTCCAGGATCCTCACCATGATGCTCTTGTAATAACATTATATGTTGCTAACCATTTTGTACGCAGGATATTGGTGGACAATGGTAGCTCCGTCAACATAATTCAGCTGGAAACATTGAAAAGGATGAATGTATCTCCGATGGACATTACTTCGAAGTCCACTGTGCTCGTTGGTTTTAGTGGAGAAGTTAGAAATATCGTAGGAGAGATAAAGTTACCGGTATATGTTGAAGGGATCAACTCAATACAACGCTTCTGTGTGATGGACTCCCTATCCTGCTATAACATCATTCTAGGCAGGCCATGGATCCATGACATGAAGGCTGTGCCATCGACTTATCACCAGTGCATCAAGATCCCTACCCCTTGGGGGGTCGTCAAAGTTGATAGTGATCAGCAGGAGGCAAAAGAATGCTACTCATCCTCAATGAAATCCTCAACCAAGCCTAATCCAGCATAGCAATTAAAGATGCGGGCCCAGGACATCGTGGAGGCTTCGGAGCAGGATACGAAGAAAGTTATCCTGGATCAGGATAATCCTGATATCTCGATGCTCGTAGGAGCCAATATCCCTCGGGATATTGAAGAACAATTAACTAACTTTTTGAAGTGCAGGATGTCAACATTTGCATGGAAGCATGAGGATATGACAGGTATTTCCAAAGACATCATCACTCACAAGCTTGGAATTGACAACACGTTCAAGCCTATACAACAAAAAAGAAGGAAGTTTGCTCCCGAACGAAATATAATCATCCAAGAGGAAGTTGAAAGATTATTGAAGTCCAAAATGATCAGAGAAGTCAAATTCCCAAGATGGTTGGCAAATGTAGTTGTGGTACAGAAGAAAAATGGGAAATGGAGAGTCTGTGTAGACTACACAGACTTGAATAAGGCTTGTCCTAAAGACCCATTTCCTCTTCCTCATATCGATGCCATAGTGGACGCTACCGCCGGGCATGAGATGTTAACCTTCATGGATGCATCCTCAGGGTTTCAGCAAATTCAAATGGAGCCTTCAGACTAGGAGGATACTGCCTTCATGACACCAACAGGTATTTATTGCTATACTGCTATGCCCTTCGGTTTGAAAAATGCAGGTGCAACATACCAGAGATTAGTGAACATGATGTTCAAAGATAAGCTGGGGGACACAATGGAGGTATACATCGATGATATGGTGGTAAAATCTAAAAAGGTGGAGGATCATCTCCAGGATATTAAGGGAGCATTTGATATCCCGGATCTGTATAACATGAAGCTGAATCCTGCTAAGTGCCATTTCGGAGTGGGGGTAGGAAAGTTTCTAGGATATATGGTGACCAAAAGAGGAATAGAGGCAAGCCCGGAGCAGATCAAAGCTATCTTAGATATCAAGTCACCTTCAAATATGAAAGATGTTCAATGGTTAACCGGTCGAGTAGCAGCATTGAACAGATTTATTTCAAGATCCTCAGAAAAATGCAAGGAATTTTATGATATCCTCAAGAAGAATAAGAAGTTCGAATGGGGAGCAAAGCATGAAGCAGCCTTGCAGGATTTGAAGAGATATCTCTCAACTGCGCCTCTGTTGATGAAGCCTGAAAATGGTGAACCACTATCCCTATACCTCGCTGTATCAGGGAATGCTGTAAGTGCCGTTCTTATAAAGGACCATAAAGGTCAGCAATATCCTGTCTATTATGTTAGTAAAAGTTTATTAGACGCTAAAACTAGATATTCTCATTTAGAAAAGTTGATATTAGCATTAGTTATGGCATCAACAAAACTTAGACATTATTTTGAGACACATAGGATTCATGTTAAAACCAATTATCCTGTTAAAAACGTGCTTAGGAAACCAGAGATGTCAGGTAGGATGGCCAAGTGGTCAGTAAAATTGAGTGCTTATGACTTAGTATATGAGCCTAGAAATGCCATAAAGTCTCAGGCTTTAGCTGACTTTGTGGCTGATTTCAGTAGTGACATTCAGAATGAAGTAGATTTAGAAGTACAGCAGCTAGGAGAAAACTTAGAATGCTGGACATTATATACTGATGGTGCATCTAACGTAAGAGGTGTAGGTTTAGGTATACTACTAAAATCGCCACAGGGGGACATATTACCCCAGGCTATTAGGTGTGAATTTCCTGCTACTAATAATGGGGCAGAATATGAGGCTTTAATTGCAGGATTAGAGTTGGCTAAAAATATGAATATCAAGAATTTGCAAGTATATGTTGACTCCTTGTTAATCACTAATCATTTTAATGGAACCTATGCAGTTAAAGGAGAGAAGTTAATCGAGTATCTCGAAATCCTTAAAAAATTAGCAGGATATTTCGATATTTTTACACTTGAACATGTACCAAGAGAAGATAATGCTGAAGCTGATGCCTTGGCAAATCTGGGATCATCGGTCAGGATACCGGAAGGAACCCGGGTACCAATATTACATATCGTATATCCTGCAACGAATCCTCAGGATAAGGAAGTAATAAGTATTCAGGATCCTGATGATGACTATCTTGAGGAGGATCCTAAGTCCTGGACGGCTCTAATCATAAGATATCTAAAGGAAGGACACATCCCAAAGAATGAGAATCCTAAAGCCTTTAGGATGAAGGTATCACGATTCACTATTATAAATGATGTTTTGTATAAGAAATCTCTTGCAGGACCATATCTGAGGTGCTTGGAGGATCCTGAAACCAAAGAAGTACTTCAGGATATTCATGAAGGGGATTGTGGTAACCATACTGGGGGCAGGTCCTTATTCTAAAAAAATATTAAGAACAGGATATTATTGGCCGACGATGAGGAAAGATGCCGCAGAATATGCTCGAAGATGTGATGCATGTCAAAGACATAGTAACATATTACAGCAGCCTGCTGAGCCGCTGTATCCTATTGTTTCCCCTTGGCTGTTTATGAAATGGGGTATGGATATAGTAGGAAAGCTCCCAAAGGCTCCAGGAGGAAAGGTTTTCATGTTGGCAATGACGGATTATTTCTCCAAATGGGTTGAAGCAGAAGCATTTGTTCAAGTTAGAGATCAGGAAGTGGTATCCTTCATAAAAAGGAATATCCTGACTAGGTTTGGAGTACCGGCTGAGATAATCTGTGACAACGGATCTCAATTTATAAGTAAAAGGACTACTGACTTCTGCAAGAGTTGGGGAATCAAAATGATTACATCCACCCCGGTACATCCTCAAGCAAATGGACAAGCTGAATCCTCAAACAAGATAATTGTCAACAACTTGAAGAAGAGATTAGGGGCCAAGAAAGGAAGATGGGCAGAAGAACTACCCTTTGTTTTGTGGGCTGATAGAACGACGGTAAAAAGTGCAACTGGTCAAACCCCATTTTCCTTAGTATTTGGAGCAGAAACAGTGATCCCGGCAGAAATGGTGATACCTACAACAAGATCCAACCTCAGGAATCCTGAGCAGAATCCTGAAGTCCTATGCCAGGAGCTGGATACTATTGATGAGACAAGAGATGCAGCACGGCTAAGAATGGCAGCATATCAACAAAGGATATCCAGAGCATACAACAAGAATATAAGGACTCGAAGGTTCAAAGTTGGAGATTGGGTGTTAAGAAAATCTTTTCAGAATACTACTAATCCCGCTGATGGAAAGTTGGCTCCGAAATGGGAAGGACCCTACGAAGTTGAGTTAGAATCAGGAAAAGGAGCATACCGGCTCAAGAATATAGAGGGGGATATGCTACCGAGATCTTGGAATGCTATACATTTGAAACTTTATTTTAAGTGAGTATGGAACTTAAATTCCAACTCAAGATGGTATGAATTCTGTATCTCTTATTAACTTTTGATATTATTTGTTATTTTGAATCTATTACTGACTTAAGCATCGGAGGGGTGTTAGCCAGGCTAACACCCACCTTAGCTTTTAGTGGTTTTGCAGAATATACTTCGGGATGTAGCACCAGGATACACACTCAGGATACTTTGGAAGATTAGAGGATTGGCCCCCTCTCTCACGTATAAGGGATCCTGATCCCTTCACAGGTTTAAAGGTATTCACCTTTCTTCCGAATTGGGTTTAAACACCCCGCCTGGAGCGCAAGTTATTCGGGAATAGTTCAAGGTGGCGGGACCAGTCCATGTAACAGTGGCTGACAATTTCGTTACTATTGGCTATATCCTGAATCCTAAAGGTATATGAGGATTGATCACCCTCTCTCACGAAAGGGTATTTTCATACTCTCTAAGGTTTAAAGGTTTTCACCTTTCTAAGTCTTGGAGTTTATACACTCCCGCCTGTAGCGCACGAAAACTTGGGATTTCCCCCAGGATACACTCTATTCCTGGTATGATCTTTCCTTTGTAAACATAATATGAGTTTTTGAAACCATGTTTGACGGAAGTTTAGGAATCCTGATTAGGATAAATTCTTGGGATATATTTTCAAAATGTATTTTCAAAATACTTTTCAGGATATTTGATTAAAATATTTGGAACTGATACTAGTTTGAAATTAAAACCTTGATCAAACAAGTATTGTCAAAATAGGTTTTAGAAAGTGGGCTATCTTTTATTCTTTAAAAAGTTTTCTATAAAGTTGATCGAATTTTTAGAAGTTCTATTTAATAAAAGTTTTCATAATATATCACTGAGTATATTTATCAAAAGATAGTTGTACAAAATTTTGCAAAGTTAAAATCTACATTAAGATATGCATGACAGAAGTTAAAAGGCAACAACAAATAAGTCAAAAGGGAGTTATGTTATTAACATGTCAAAAGTTGTGCTTTTGGTTTCACCTCAAACCGAGGCCCATCCACCAAAAGCACAATTAGTCTTTACCATACTTATGTAACGGTTGAAGGTTCTATCTCAAAACGGGACCTGTCCACCTTCAACCGATACGACATTCAAAACAGGTTATACTAACCGATGACCAAGGGCTTCATCCTGAAAACCCAGGACCCATCCACCTTTGGTCATCGTATTGTTCTAGTGCAGGAAATATAAATTGTTCAACGACAGGAAAAGTAAATTGTTTCTACAAACCATAACCATGAAATTTAAAAAGTGGGCTCCGGCCTTGGCACGTATATCCATCATCGCCCACTTCGCCGCCTAAGGGGCGGCACCTTCTTGATCAACAACTTCCTTTCTAGCATCTACACCAGCATCCCCCTCAGGATTTTTCTCGGCATCATCACCAGCATTGGCCACTTCCTCTGCCGCCTTAGAAGGCTCTTCACCAGCATGCTTTGCAGGATGAGTGACAGGATGACCTCCAAGATCCTGTAGTTTCGCTTCCCAAGCCTTTACATTCCAGGAGGGGCATTCGAAGCCCAAGTCCTTGGCCTCGTAAGCCATCCTTAACCTGGCTTGGAGAAGGGAGATAACAACGGATGCTTTGAGACTGTCCCGATATGAACTCATATCCTGCTAGTATTGGAGAAGGGCGGCATCTAGTTTGGCTTGAGCATCCTCATTGGCTTTGTGGAGGGCAGCTTGGTGTTCCTGGGTCATTGCCTTGTATTTGTCTTCATAATGCTGGGACTTGGCAGCTGCAATTGTTCCTTGATCAGCTATGGTGGCTGTAGCTTTTTCAAGCTTGATTTCCAGCATCTTATTAAGCCCACATGCGTCTTCATACAAGTGCATGAGACGTTCCAAGCCCTGCAATTAAAGATACAGGTATCAGTGTAAAATGAACAGGATAATGACTAACATGCATGATCAGGATATTGGAAGGGAATTTTTACCTGCTTGAGGAATGAAGTAGCTTCATTAAATCCTTGATTCTCGAGAGAGAATGTCTCAGAGGCAGCTAGAGAATCCGTTTCTTTCCTCTTCCGGGAGCTAGAGGCCCGAGTCCTGGATGCCGGAGGAGCTTTAGGAGCGGTAGTAGTCTTCGGTGTGGCAGATGACTTCGGCTTAGGTTCTTGTTTGACAGGTATAAGGCTGGAGTAACTATCCAATTCGTCAAGTTGGAAGCCTTCAAGGTTGACAATCGGTACTGCATAAGGGAAGATATTTTTAAACTTATAATACCCCTGAAAAATAACCGGTTTGATAAACGGAGGTAATTACTGAGAATATGCTTACTAGACATCTCTGAACTTGATTTTTGGCTTGATTCAGCGAGAGACAGGGAGAAAGTTCTTTCACTGGCAGGAAGTTGGTAGATTCCTTTGATCCTAGACTTGGATTCCGCGCTTGGGGGTGCTAAATCTCTGAAGTTTGCTGCATAAAACATCAGGATATAAGTTCAGGATATAGTTTAAGGATACACTTGGGGATATTCCTAAAACCCTAGATCCTACCCTTGGTTAACCATCTAATCGGCAGATCGAAACCCTTGTCAATGGAGTCTCTTTTCACGAAAAAGAACTTTTGCCGCCATCGGTCTTCGTTCTTGGTGGCCTTAAGAACTAAAGGACTTTTGGAGGTGGAAAACAAAAGAAAACGGCTGTCGCCATGGGACCTCAACCGGTATGCTATAGGGAGGTCTTCAATACACAAGTCAGGACAATGGCGAGATCTGACTTGATCTAGCACCATCAAAACTCGCCAGACCATTGGCATAATTTGAGCATAACTAAGGCCGGTGAGGTCGAAGAAACGAGAGATAAAGGGTGGAAATGGGTACCGAAGTCCCAAAGAAAAGGGGTAGGCGAAAAAACAGACCCACTCGTCTGATGATATGTCTGATCGGATCTCTCGATCAAAGGGACGAATGACTGTTCCAGCAGGAAAGGCACCGGAAGTCTTCAGGGCAGCGATATCGGCATTATTAAAGCAACAGATTTCTTTTTTCGGTTCTCGTATGAGGTTTTGACTCACGAGAGTTGGGACTGGTTCATCCGAACGAGATCTTGTCCGTGATGCCATGGAGAGTGTTAAAGCAAATTAAAAGAAACTCTGGAAAGAAAACAGGGGATGAAGAAGAGAATAGTTACCTGGAAATCGCCGGAAGAGTAATGATAATAATGAGAAATGTCTCAGCTAATTATAGGCTGAATATAGGGGGGTAAAGAGTAAATATTGCATTGAAAATGGCACAATGTCACCTCAACCATCGTTTCGTTTTAAATGCCTTGATTTACGAGATAGAATTTTTAAAATATATCCGTTGGATTGGTATACCAACAGATATATTTGGGGACAATTGTTATGGGTCATTTTCTGAGCGTACATATCTTGACTAATATCCTGCTTTTAATTGTTTATTTGTGACCAGGATACTGGACTGGGATATTGCTAACATCCTGGGCGATATCCTGAGGTTAATTGAATTAACCACGTGCAGGCTAGAGGCTGTGGGTTACTAACGGTCAGATGGACTTCTTCTCCTCAAGACTCGGGCGTATCTATTATGTGAGAGACGTTGAACCCGAAAGACCAGTTCACAACGTTCGAGTGGGGAATATTCGCCGGATCCCGGTTTATTAGGATAGTTTGTTACACTTCTTCTACTATAAATAGATGGGGGCGGATCAGATTAAGGCACGCATTTTTTCTCACACACACTTTCGAACACTTTTGCTCTCTAGCTCACTGCAAACACCATACACAAACACTTGTATTCGAATTACATTGTAACACCTAGTTGATCCGCACCACATCCTGCACTGTATCCTGATATTTGAAGTAATAGAAGAACAAGGCAGCTGCGATTGTCAGCTCCCGAGGTTTTGTGCCGGCGATCTAGATTGATCAAGGGCTTTCCTCGTACATCACGTGTCAACCTTTACTTTTTCGCTCATTGTTTGATCACAGATACAGCTCTATATCCTGAGCCGTATCCTGAAACTGTTTTTACAATTAACTTGGATAAAATATTTTTCACACATAATTCTAGCACACTACCTCACTTAACTAATTTGATCACTAAATTGCTTCGGTAATTTTTGACCAAAACACTTACGATTAAGGAGCTTTTTGAATTCAAACGATACAAAATAGTTATCGGCTCCAGTATCAAACAAACACGAAGCATATATACCATTCACAAGGAACGTACCATTAACCACATTGTTGTCTGCCTGAGCCTGGCGGGCGTTGATGTTGAAAGCACGTTTGCGGGCTGCTGGTTGTTGCTGCTGCTGCTGCTGTTGGTGTTGTTGTTGCTATTGCTGCGGCTGCTGCTGGTGTCACACCCCCAAAAATCCACACGTGGAGTATCACCGCTTGGAGGCGTGACTGACCAGGATCAAGCCACCAATCATGTTGAACAAGCATATAAGTAAACATAATTCAACCAACAATATGAAAGGTGTCCAACAACCAAAGCATAGTTAAGTGTTTAGCGGAAGCATAATTGTAAAACCCATAGCAAGTATTAAGTATGAAATAGAGTAATGTTTAAAGCATGGCACATACTGCCATGTCCCACAACGACTGTTCCTCCATGTGCAAGCTCCATGAGAACCTAATGACCTGCAAGGCATGTAGCAACGAATCAACAACAAAGTTGAGCGAGTTCACAGTTGGTTGTTTGGTTATAGTATTCATTTCATAAATCATATGTTCGTTTTGTAAACCATGTATCGTATTAATCCGTATCGCGGCCAATCCAGGCATGTGTGCGATGATTAGTGGGGGCTTCCCATGTGTTACTAGACCACGCGTATCGACTGCTACGAAAATGTAAGAGGTTCCCTAAGTCAATGTCTATCAGCATTGACCCTTTGCCCATAGTCCATTAGTACACGCCCGTCCGACTGGCACGGTGTGAGGTTTGTTAAACCTAATAGCGCTATTAACTAATGACCCGCTCGCCCTAGGCCTCGACGATTAAGTCGATAATTGAGGGACTTCCTTTGATAGAGGTGATGGTCTTAAGATCGTGTACGTAGGCTTTACGTACGTGCCCTTCAATCCGAGGACAGTAGTGAGTATAACTGTACGTAGGTTTTACGTACGTGCCCTTCAACCGAGGACAGTAATAATTTGTTTAACAGTAATAGTTGTACGAGTAGTTATCCAATCCCATTCCCAACCCCTGGGAATCCCATGCCTTGGCTAGTGTGAACTCACCTTGGTTTGCTCGGCAGATACCCAGAAAGGTCAAGTCTAGCTACTAGTGGTCAACCACGTCCTAACATGGTTACCATACAAGTCAGGTTTTGGTTTCAAGTATTGCACATAAGTATCACATAAGATAACATATAAGAAACACACACAGATCATGGCAACACACATCAACACGTTCAACACTTATAACGTATTCAAGATTGGGCTCGCACAAGCTTAGTGGCCTTGTGCGGGTCATCCGTTAGAGCCCAATACTACCCGGCCCAATGTCAAGAAACCCAAACAAAACTATAAGCATAACCACGACCCAATCAAATAAATTTAAGCCTTGTGCGATCCGATTGGGTTGTGCAATCAGACCTGGCCCAACCCAACATATATACCTGGCCCAACCATTGCAACTTGTGCGATCCAAACATCTTGTGCGACTGTGGGTGTCTTGTGCGACTGGACTCCTTGTGCGATCAGATCAGATCTTGTACGATCTGATCTTGTGCGACTAGGAGTCTTGTGCGATTGAATTTGTGTGTTTATTCTTGTGCGACTGAAGTCTCTTGTACGATCAAGAAACTTGTGTGATCAGTTACAATTTTCCTAATTTCATGCAATCATTTACCAATCCCAATTCAATTCGTTTGACCCAATTAACAGTTTCCTTATTTGCATAAATTCAATCAACAGAATTAACAATTCTACTCAACCCTATATCGATCAAACAAGGCTTTTATCATCAATTTCCTATAAACCTTAGACATGTTCAAGCATAAACAATAATCACAATATTAACCCGGCTCATGTTTTTGATCTCTAGCATCCATCTTAACAAATCATTCGAACAATACATGTATATATATATCAGCCGATTTTCATTAACATTACACAATTACCAATCATAATTTATTCAAGACACATATGAATCGGTTTCATGAACATCAACATTAACAGTTACGACAAGAAACCCTAATGATTGTCTAATAATTATAACAGTTGCAACAAGCCTGAACTCGATCAGATCTATTCGTATCTTCATCATGTAAAAGAAATCATCATGCCACACTTAAGCATCATTTATTCCACATAGAACTAATATATTTAACTACTTCTGACAATACACATTAACTATGAACATGGTTAGATTATATCAAAACTACAACCATACCCACATGCAATATTATATTGGAATCGGTCCATGAATCACAAAAAAACATATTCATTCATTCAATGATACATGGATTCGGTCACATGGCTCTGACATACATTTAATGAAAGATAATTGTTGTTATGGGTGAAATTCTGAGCCCATATCCTGGAAAATATCTTGATTTATATCTTGGTTATATAGTATCTGTTTACATCCGGGATGCTGATTCAGGATATTGGTAACATCCTGAATGGTATCCTCAGGATTACTAACGGATTATATGCAGGTACGTGGGTTAGAAGCTATCAACGTTCACGAAGACTCATTCCGCGGAAGACTCGGTCCAAGTTGTTCGAAGAAAGACGTTAAGCCCGCTTTATTTGGCTCCAAACGGCTACTTATGGAATATTCGGGAGCATCCCATATTTATAGGAATTTTAGTTTCTAATTTGTAACTATAAATTGGTGGGTATATCAGATCGAATAGGACATCACATACACACTCGCTACACTCTAACACTCGCTCTCAAGCAATTCTCACTTTCATACAAAGGCATTGTAACACTTAGCGATCTGGTCTATATCCTGCACTGTATCCTGACGTTTGAAGTAATAAGAAGAACAAGGCAGCTACGATTGTCAGCTCCCGAGGTTTTATGCCGGCGATCTAGATTGATCAAGGGCTTTCCTCGTACATCTCGTGTCGTTTACTTTACTTTTGCTCATAGTTTGATCATAGATACAACTCAATATCCTGAGCCGTATCCTGAATTCTGATTTTCTAAATAACTAAACAAGCATATTTTCAATACACTTTCTAGCACACTACCTCACTTTACTAATTTGATCACTTAATTGCTTCGGTAATTTTTGACCAAAACAATTTGGCGCCCACCGTGGGGCAAGTGGTGCTCTCTTTACTAAAAACTTTTGTGAAATCGCTAGTCGGCTTTCTATTTTCAAAACTTTTTGCCACATTGTCCATAATGGCCTCAAGATCAAACATGAGCTCATCCACTGTGTCTGCTATGACTTCTGCTACTACCAGTTCGGTGCTCCCACCACCTCCTCCAAGGATGCCAACCTCTTCACGACCTCAGGATATTATCCCTACCCGCAGTGTTCCGGAATCTGCTCCTGTTTTAGCTTCTAACGATGAAATTTTAACCTTATTTGGAAGTGTGCAGGAACAAATGAGGCAGCAACAGGAAACAAACCAAATGCTTTTAAGGGAAATACAACTCCTGAAGTCTGGCTCGAGCAGATCTGCTGAGGATATTGTCACTCCATTACATCCCAGAACGTTGAACTTCAGTTCAGCTGTGTATACTGAGGATAACAGGGGGAATATTGTGCCTAGCCTTCCTCAGAATCATACTCCTGAAATACCCTCCTCGGTCAGGATGTCAACCATGAGGAGCTCAGGATATGCTTCAGGATATGGGCAAAATCCTCCAACGGGTAACGTGTCAAATAATAATAATACTCATGTTACTAATAGTGGATCTTTGCAAGATACAGGTGTAACATCAGCACTTACTAGGGAACTTCAGAAGTTGAAGGACATGATATCCAGTGTACCTGGGGTGGTCCAGCCGATCCCGGAAGTGTCCCAAGACAGCCATAAGATATCTCGTTTTGCATATCCTATCTGTGATGCTGAGATCCCAAAGAGATTTCAAACCCCCAACATGAAGCTTTACGACGGAACTACGGATCCTGAGGAGCATATTGCTCAGTATAGGGAAAGAATGGAGATTAACCCTATCCCTCCGGATCTCAAGGAAGCATGCTTGTGCAAGGGTTTTGGTTCAACCTTAACAGGATCAGCCTTGAAATGGCTCTTGAATGTTCCTCCGCATTCGATTACATCTTTTGCTCACTTAGTAAATTTATATAATAGTAAGTTTTCTTGTAGTAGAAGCTTTGAAAAATTAACAAGTGATCTCTACAGGATAACACAGGGACCTCAGGAATCCCTTAGGGATTATGTGAACAAGTTCAGCCGAGAATCCCTAGACATTCCTCACCTTGATGTTGCAACAGCTGTGCAAGCTTTCAAGATGGGACTGCAAAAAGATTCTCAATTTTATCAAGATCTTGTAATGAACCCATGCAGGAACTTGGATGAAGCTCGAAACAGGGCCCTAAGATATATTCGGTTGGAGGATGATAGGAAGATGCAAGAGAGAATGAACTCATCCAACACCTATGAGTCGACCAACAGGAAGTCTGAATCCTCATTCAAGCCATATCGGCCTAAGCCATATGGTAGAAATGAAAATAAGAGAGTGAATGCTGTCGAAGATGAGGATCCTGAAGAGTATCCTGAGTTATCTGAATATTGCTTTTCTGTTAACATTCCTGAATTGATGTATGCCATGCAGGGTCTAGGAGACAAAGCTAGGTGGCCTCGAAAGAGTCAACAGAAAACTGACTGGAAAGATAAGTCAAAATGGTGTGCTTTCCACGAAGATTTCGGATATATGACTGAGGATTGCATTGCTCTAAGGAAAGAAATAAGCTATCTTCTAAGCAAGGGATATCTGAAAGATCTCTTAGGAAGAAAGAAGAATAAGGGTCAGGATACTGAGAAGGATCCTGAGCGAGCAGCATCACCTCCTGCGGATGCCAAGATAATCAACTTCATTTCGGGAGGATCTGACATTTGTGGGACTTCGTATTCGGTGGCGAAGAGACATGCAAAGGAAGCTAAGGCCGAAAGGGGAGACAAACCTGTCAGGATGACTACCCTCACAACTGACAAAGTGATCACTTTTGACGCTGATGACAGGGATACTGTCCAGGATCCTCACCATGATGCTCTGGTAATAACATTATATGTGGCTAACCATTTTGTACGCAGGATATTGGTAGATAATGGCAGCTCCGTCAACATAATCCAACTGGAGACGCTGAAGAGGATGAATGTATCTCCAATGGATATCACTTCAAAGTCTACCGTGCTTGTTGGGTTCAGTGGAGAGGCTAGAAACACAGTGGGAGAGATAAAGTTGCCAGTATACGTTGAAGGAGTTAACTCGATACAACGTTTCTGCGTAATGGATTCTCTATCCTGCTACAACATCATACTGGGAAGACCGTGGATTCACGATATGAAGGCTGTGCCATCAACATATCTCCAATGCATCAAGATCCCTACCCCTTGGGGAGTTGTCAAAGTTGATAGTGATCAGCAAGAGGCAAAAGAGTGCTACTCATCTTCGATGAAATCCTCAACCAAACCTAGTGCAGCATAGCAATTAAAGACGCGGGCCCAGGATATCGTGGAGGATCCGGAGCAGGATGTGAAGAAAATTATCCTGGACCAGGATAATTCCGATATTTCGGTGCTCGTAGGGACCAATATCCCTCAGGATATTGAAGAACAATTAGTTAACTTTTTGAAATGCAGGATGTCAACGCTTGCATGGAAGCATGAGGATATGACAGGCATATCCAAAGACATTATCACTCACAAGCTTGGAATTGATAAATCATTCAAGCCTGTTCAGCAAAAAAGAAGGAAGTTTGCTCCTGAGCGGAATACGATTATCCAAGAGGAAGTTGAGAGATTATTAAAGTCCAGGATGATCAGAGAAGTTAAGTTCCCAAGGTGGCTAGCAAACGTGGTTGTGGTACAGAAGAAAAATGGGAAATGGAGAGTTTGTGTAGACTACACAGACTTGAACAAAGCTTGTCCTAAAGACCCATTTCCTCTTCCCCACATTGATGCAATGGTAGATGCCACTGCCGGGCATGAAATGCTGACCTTCATGGACGCATCCTCAGGATTTCAACAGATCCAAATGGAACCTTCTGACCAGGAAGATACTGCCTTCATGACACCAACATGTATTTATTGTTATACAGCTATGCCTTTTGGTTTGAAAAATGCAGGTGCAACATACCAAAGATTGGTAAACATGATGTTCAAAGACAAACTGGGGGACACCATGGAGGTGTACATTGACGATATGGTGGTGAAATCAAAGAAAGCTCAGGATCACCTCCAGGATATTAAAGGAGCATTTGATATCCTAGATCAATATAACATGAAGCTGAATCCTACTAAGTGCCATTTTGGAGTGGGGGCAGGAAAATTCCTAGGATATATGGTGACCAAAAGAGGAATAGAAGCAAGCCCGGAGCAGATTAAAGCCATCTTGGATATTAAATCGCCCTCAAATATGAAGGATGTTCAACGATTAACAGGGCGAGTGGCAGCATTAAATAGATTTATCTCAAGATCCTCAGAAAAATGCAAAGATTTTTATAATATCCTGAAGAAGAACAAGAAATTCGAATGGGGTGAGAAGCATGAAGCGACCCTACAGGATTTAAAGCAATATCTTTCAACCGCACCTCTACTGATGAAGCCTGAGAATGGTGAACCATTATCCCTATACCTCGCGGTATTAGGGAATGCTGTAAGTGCCGTCCTTGTAAAGGACCACGAAGGTCAGCAATATCCTGTTTATTATGTTAGTAAAAGCTTATTAAATGCTGAAACTAGATATTCTCATTTAGAAAAATTGATACTAGCGTTAGTCATGGCATCAACGAAACTTAGACATTACTTCGAGACACATAGGATTCATGTAAAAACAAATTATCCTGTCAAAAGTGTGCTTAGGAAACCAGAAATGTCAGGCAGGATGGCTAAGTGGTCGGTAAAGTTGAGTGCTTATGATTTAGTATATGAACCTAGGAATGCCATAAAGTCTCAGGCTTTAGCTGACTTTGTGGCTGATTTTAGTAGTGACATTCAGGATGAGGTAGACCTAGAAGTTCAACAGTTAGGAGAATCCTCAGGATCCTAGACATTATATACTGATGGTGCATCTAATGTAAGAGGAGTAGGATTAGGAATACTACTAAAATCGCCACAGGGGGACATATTACCCCAGGCTATTAGGTGTGAATTCCCTGCTACTAACAATGAAGCAGAGTATGAGGCTTTAATTGCAGGATTAGAGTTGGCTAAGAGCATGAGTATCAAAAATTTGCAAGTATATGTTGACTCTTTGTTAATTACTAACCATTTTAAGGGATCCTATGCAGTTAAGGGTGAGAAATTAGTTGAATATCTCGATATTCTCAAAAAATTAGCAGGATATTTCGATGTTTTTACACTTGAACAGGTACCAAGGGAGGATAATGCTGAAGCGGATGCCTTAGCAAATTTGGGATCATCAATCAGGATACCTGAAGGGACCCAAATACCAATATTACATGTCTTATATCCTGCAACGAATCCTCAGGATAAGGAAGTAGCGGGTATTCGGGATCATGAAGCGGTATATCCTGAACAGGATCCTAAATCCTGGACGGCTCCAATTGTGAGATATCTCAAAGAAGGACACATCCCCGGAAATGAAAATCCTAAGGCATTTAGGATGAAGGTATCACGATTCACTATTATAAATAATGTTTTATACAAGAAATCTCTTGCAAGACCGTATTTGAGGTGCTTGGAGGATCCTGAAGCCAAAGAAGTACTTCAGGATATACATGAAGGGGATTGTGGTAATCACACCTCGGGCAGATCATTGTTCTCAAAAGTATTAAGGACAGGATATTATTGGCCAACGATGAGGAAAGATGCTGCAGAATATGCTCGAAGATGTGATGCATGCCAAAGGCATAGTAACATACTACATCAACCAGCTGAACCACTATATCCTGTAGTTTCCCCTTGGCCATTCATGAAATGGGGGATGGATATAGTAGGGAAGTTACCAAAGGCTCCGGGAGGAAAAGTCTTTATGTTAGCTATGACGGATTATTTCTCCAAGAGGGTTGAGGCTGAAGCATTTGTCCAAGTTAGAGACCAAGAAGTAGTATCCTTCATAAAGAGGAATATCCTGACTAGGTTTGGGGTACCAGCTGAGATCATTTGTGATAATGGGTCCCAGTTTATAAGCAAAAGGACCACTGACTTTTGCAAAAGTTGGGGAATCAGAATGATCACATCTACTCCGGTACATCCTCAAGCGAACGGACAAGCTGAATCTTCAAACAAGATAATAGTCAATAACTTAAAAAAGAGACTTGGAGCCAAAAAAGGAAGATGGGCGGAAGAGTTACCCTTTGTTTTGTGGGCTGATAGGACAACAGTAAAGAATGCAACCGGCCAAACCCCGTTTTCCTTGGTATTTGGAGCAGAAGCAGTGATTCCAACAGAAATGACGATACCTACTGCAAGATCAATTCTACAGGATCCTGAGCAGAATCCTGAAGCCTTATTTCAAGATTTGGATACTATAGACGAAAAAAGAGATGCAGCAAGGCTAAGGATGGCAGCATATCAACAAAGAATATCCAGAGCATATAATAAGAATATAAGGACTAGAAGATTTCGAGTTGGTGATTGGGTGCTAAGAAAGGCTTTTCAAAATATCACTAATCCTGCCGATGGCAAGCTAGCTCCGAAATGGGAAGGACCTTATGAAGTCGAGTCAGAAGCAGGGAAAGGAGCATATCGACTCAGAAATATGGAAGGGGATATGCTACCAAGATCCTGGAATGCAATACATTTAAAGCTCTATTTCAAGTAAGAGTAGAATTTGTTTTCTATCTCGGAAAGGTATGTATCCTATTTTAATATATTTATTTATTATTTTGAACCCAATACTGACTTAAGCATCGGAGGGGTGTTAGCCAAGCTAACACCCACCTTAGTTTACAATTGTTTTGCAGGATATGTTTCAGGATATAGCTCCAGGATATGTACTCAGGATAAGTCGAAAGATTAGAGGATTGGCCCCCTCTCTCACGTTTAAGGGATCCTGGTCCCTTCAAAGGTTTAAAGGTACTCACCTTTCTTACGAATTGGGTTTAAACACCTCGCCTGGAGCACAAGTTGTCTAGGTATAGTTCAAGGTAGCGGGACCAGTTCATGTAAAAGTGGCTGACAATTTCGTTACTGTTGGCTATATCCTGGATCCTGAAGGTATATGAGGATTGATCACCCTCTCTCACGAAAGAGTATTTTCATACTCTCTAAGGTTTAAAGGTTTTCACCTTTCTAAGAATTGGAGTTTATACACTCTCGCCTGTAGCGCATGAAATTCAGGGTTTATCCCCGAGATATTAAGGGTTTATCCCAAGTATGCTAAGGATTCATTTCAGGATATCATGGGTTTCGCCCTGGGGTGTTCGGAATTCATTCGAGTCAAAATATAAATACATTTGCGTTTTTGTCGAATACAGGGGACATACATTATATTATTCAAAGGATGGATCCAAGTTTATAAGTATGCACTGGGGACAAACTTATAATGGAGGATTAAAATTGATTCTCTAAGAATCTCTGGTATGATCTCTCCTTTTTATTTGGACAATTTATAAGTTGTATTTTAATATCCTTATCAAGATATCTTTCAGGATATCTCCCAGGATACATTTATAATATATATTCCTAAAAATGTACAAACCAAACAGTTTTCACAAGTAAAATTTTTATATCAATGACAACAATAATAAAGTCAAAAGAGAAGTTATATTATTAACATACCAAAAGATGTGCTCTTAGTTTCACCTCAAAACAAGGCCCATCCACTAAGAGCACTAATAGTTCGTTACCATATTTACCCAACAGTTGAAGGTTTCATCTCAAACCGAGACCCATCCACCTCCAACTGTTGTATTGTTCAAAAAGCATGTAGGAAATGTAAATTGTTCAGGTGCAGGAAAGTAAAGTGCAGAAAAGTAAATTGTTTAAGGGACTACAGACCAACATTCAAATTTAAAAAGGTGGGCTCTGGCCTTGGCACGTATATCCGTCATCGCCCACCTAAGTGCCCTCACACAGCGGCATCCTCTCCAACCTTCTCAGACTTCTCAGCACCAGCATCCTGAGCAGCATCCTCACCAGCATCTGCTCCAGCATCCTTCTTGTCTCCAGCCTGGATCACCACTTCTGCTGACTTAGAAGACTCACCAGCTTCAATAGGAAGTGGCACAGCTTTGCCTCCGAGCTCCTTTAGTTTGGCCACCCAGGATTCAACTGGCCAAGATGGACAAACAAGGCCCTTCTCCTTGGCCTCGTAGGCCATCTTGATGCGTGCTTGTAACAGGGAGACGATAGCAGAAGCCTTGATTCCCTCCCGGAAGTTGACCAAAGCTTGATCATGATCCATTTGAACGGTGGCGAGTTTGACCTCAGCGTCTTGGGTGACCTTCTTCAGCAGGCTTTCGTAGTGCCGGGTCTTCGCTTCAGCAATGGCACGTTGGTCAGCGACGGTGCTTTCAAGCTGTTTGATCCTGGCTTCATAAAGTGCAACCGTACCACAGGCATCATTATACAAGTGGAGCAAATGCTAGAAGCCCTATGCATCAATTATAGGTATAAAGTTAGAATATATGTATTGACCAGGATATCCTGTCAGGATATCCTATTAGGATATACGTGCAGGATATGAGTCAGGATATTACCTTGTTGAGGAAGGATGTCATTGGCTCTAAGGAATCAGAGAAGCTGAGTTCGTCACAGGAGAACCCTTCTGAACCTGGAGCAGTGACTTCAAGACCTTTCCTCTTTTTTGCTGTGGAAGCACGAGTTCTTGGATTGGCCTTGGGAGCCGGGAGTGGCTTGGAGCTAGTAGCAGCAGGAGTCTCCTTCTTGACTGTGGCTGGAGTGGGGTAGCTGTCGAGTTCATCAAGGTCTAGATAGACTGGAACTTTGCTGGAATCTGCACACAGGGAGTAAAATTCTAAATCTCTCCTAAGAATATTAAATGAAAACATGTGTGTACAGGATATCTTGCAGGATTCTTACCAGACATGTTTGCGCTTGAAAGAGGGCTTGGAGTTGGTGGAGATGGGTTTAAGCTTCTCTCTGCTTCTGAAAGCAGTCTGATGGCGTCTATTCTTTTTTGAGAATCAGCAAGGGGAGGTGCAATCTTCCTGAAATCAGCTGCATACACATCAGAGAAAATAAAATTGGTCAGTTCAGGATATAAAGCAGGATAAGAGGCAGGATCATCTTTAAACCCTAAATCCTACCCTTCTTCAACCATCTCATCGGATAATCCGTTCCACCAGGGATTGAGTCCCTTTTTACAAAGAAAAACTTGGATTGCCAACCATCCTCGTTCCTGGTGGCACGAAGTATCAATGGGTCACCGGAAGTAGAGTAAAACAGAAATCTGCATGATCCGTGGCATCTAAGTTTGTAAGCTAGGGGCAGATCATGGACAGAAAGATCAGGAATGTGGTTTCTCTTGACTTGGTCAAGAACAGACAAAACACGCCAGAGCATTGGCATGGTTTGGCTGAAAGAGATTTTGGTGATATTAAAGAATTCGGTGATGAAATCCGGAAAGGGGAATTGTAGCCCTAGGGTAAAAGGGAAAGCACTAAAGCATATCCACTCACTGGAAACCATATCTGACCGGATTTCCCGGTCAAAGGGTCTAAATACGGTTCCTGCCGGAAAGATGCCGGAGGATTTCAAGGCCGACAGGTGGGCACTATCGAAGGTACATGTTTCCTTCTCCGGTTCTTGGAGAAGGTTCTGTTGGATGAATGTGGGAGCCGAGTCACCTGAACTGGACCTTGTTTGCCTGGGCATTTGGTCGCCTGAATTTTTCGCCGGAGAAAGATGATAAAGATGAATATGAAGATGAGGGAGAGAATATTACCTTTTTCCTTGTCGATTATGATTAAAAAAGAGATGAGGATGAGAAGATATAGGGCATGATGAGTAAATATAGGCTGGGTAGTTGAAAACGGTCACATCATTGGTCTTATCTAATTAATTAACTCGGTCTTCGTAAAAATGTAACCGTTAGTGCAGGATAACAAACGGTAACATTTTTGGGGACAATTGTTATGGGTGAAATTCTGAGCCCATATCCTGGAAAATATCTTGATTTATATCTTGGTTATATAGTATCTGTTTACATCCGGGATGCTGATTCAGGATATTGGTAACATCCTGAATGGTATCCTCAGGATTACTAACGGATTATGTGCAGGTACGTGGGTTAGAAGCTATCAACGTTCACGAAGACTCATTCCGCGGAAGACTCGGTCCAAGTTGTTCGAAGAAAGACGTTAAGCCCGCTTTATTTGGCTCCAAACGGCTACTTATGGAATATTCGGGAGCATCCCATATTTATAGGAATTTTAGTTTCTAATTTGTAACTATAAATAGGTGGGTATATCAGATCGAATAGGACATCACATACACACTCGCTACACTCTAACACTCGCTCTCAAGCAATTCTCACTTTCATACAAAGGCATTGTAACACTTAGCGATCTGGTCTATATCCTGCACTGTATCCTGACGTTTGAAGTAGTAAGAAGAACAAGGCAGCTGCGATTGTCAGCTCCCGAGGTTTTATGCCGGCGATCTAGATTGATCAAGGGCTTTCCTCGTACATCTCGTGTCGTTTACTTTACTTTTGCTCATAGTTTGATCATAGATACAGCTCTATATCCTGAGCCGTATCCTGAATACTGATTTTCTAAATAACTAAACAAGCATATTTTCAATACACTTTCTAGCACACTACCTCACTTTACTAATTTGATCACTTAATTGCTTCGGTAATTTTTGACCAAAACAATTGTTACTAAAGACCCACTCAAATTCCATTGCCATGATCACATGCTAGTTCAATTGTCAGTAGATCATGTGCATCATATCGATATACATAGATTCATAAATAACACATTTGGGAATGCAAATTAAAAACCAACAATGAATATACTAACCAATAAAATGATGCTTCGATGATGGGGAGAGCGGATCCTACTGCCGTCGCTAATGGGGAAGAGGTGAAGGTATTAGGGTTTGATCTATCTTATGTTAATATATTCTAGATGTATGGACTAATTCCATACATGATCGGTATGGAGTGGGCTGAGAGTTACATGGAAATCAAAGCCCAAAGGCTTGTGCGATTCGTGTCATATAATTATGTACATACACACATTCACATAATTCAAACATTTAACTCATAGACATTCATTAAATCAACGCATCAGATAATCACACCAAGTTCACATACGTTACATTATGCACAAAGATAGGTTCTGAAATACGAGTTGTCACATTATCCCCAAGTTGAAAGAAATTTCGTCCTGAAATTTGGTACGTACTCACTGAGGAAGCTAGTTAAGTTGCATGGTTTTTCCTGGGGTGTCACATCCTCCCCCCGTTGATCTGGAATTTCGTCCCGAAATTCCGTGGTAGCTTCAGCCTCAGTAGTGGTTGTACTGTTTGCAAACAGTTGGGGATACTTTTGTTTCATCTGATCTTCGCGTTCCCAGGTAAACTCTGGGCCACGACAGGAGTTCCAACGAACTCGAACGAGAGGTATTCTAGTGCGCTTGAGGACCTTAACATCCTGGTCCGTGATTTCAACTGGTTCCTCGACGAATTGCAACTGTTCGTCGATAGTGAGCTCCTTCAAAGGAACTACGAGGGTCTCATCTGACAGACACTTCTTCAGATTCGACACGTGGAAAATGTTGTGAACTGCACTGAGTTCTGCGGGCAGATTTAGTTTGTAGGCCACCTTGCCTATTTTCTCTATGACTTCGAAAGGTCCGACGTATCGTGGGTTAAGTTTGCCTTGTTTACCAAAACGAACCACACCCTTCCAGGGTGAAACTTTGAGTAGCACTCGCTCCCCAACCTGGAGCTCGAGTGGTTTCCTGTCCTTGTCTGCGTAGCTTTTCTGACGGTCACGAGCTGCCGCCATTCGTTGTTGTATTTGAGCAATTTGTTCTGTTGTGTCTACGACAAGTTCTAGACCAGTAATCTGACTATCCCCCATCTCTGCCCAACAAAGAGGTGACCGGCATTTACGCCCGTACGATGCCTCAAATGGAGCAGCTTTGATGCTGGTGTGGTAGCTGTTATTGTACGAAAATTCCACCAGTGGCAGATGCTTTTTCCAGCCGTTGCCAAAGTCAATTACGCATGCCCTAAGCATGTCTTCGAGGGTAGGGATGGTGCGTTCAGACTGCCCATCCGTTTGCGGGTGATAATCTGTGCTCATATCTAAACGTGAGCCAAAAGACTTGTGCATTGCTTGCCATAGTTCTGAAGTAAAACGTGCATCACGATCAGAGATGATAGAAGTGGGCACTCCGTGCCTCGAGACTACTTCCTTAAGATAAACGTCTGCTAATGTGGAGAACTTATCCATTTCCTTGATAGCCAAGAAGTGAGCAGACTTTGTGTGTCGATCCACGATCACCCAAATAGTATCGTTACCACGTTGAGATCTAGGCAGGCCAGTAATAAAATCCATGGAAATTTGCTCCCATTTCCATTGTGGTATTTCTGGTTGTTGTAGTAGGCCTGAAGGTTTCTGATATTCCGACTTGACTCTCGCACAAGTCAAGCACTTGCTAACGTATGTTGCTATGTGAGCTTTCATGCTAGGCCACCAATACGTAGTTTTGATATCGTGGTACATCTTATCCGAACCAGGATGTACCGAGTAGCGAGACTTGTGTGCCTCATCCATCACAAGCTCTCGTAGGTTGCCATAAAGTGGGACCCAAATGCGTCCTGTGACGTAGTAAGAACCGTCTTCCTTCTGTTCTAAGCGTTGCCTTGAGCCGCGTAGGGCTTCAGCCCTGACGTTTTCTGGTTTCAATGCTTCTACCTGAGCATCTCGTATCTGAGAAGGAAGACCAAACTGTATAGTGAGTTGTAAAGCTCGTACGCGCTTAGGCGCATTGTCCTTTCGACTGAGGGCGTCAGCCACAACATTGGCTTTGCCTGGGTGGTACCTGATCGAGCATTCGTAGTCATTCAGTAGTTCGACCCATCGTCGTTGTCGCATATTCAGTTCCGTCTGTTTGAAGATATGCTCGAGACTCCTGTGATCAGTGTAGATGGCGCACTTGGTACCGTACAGGTAATGTCGCCATATCTTAAGTGCAAAACAACAGCTCCCAGCTCTAGATCGTGTGTAGTGTAGTTTCTTTCATGAACCTTGAGTTGGCGTGAGGCGTAGGCTATAACTTTATCCCGTTGCATCAATACACAACCAAGACCCTGAATTGATGCGTCGCAGTAAACCACGAAGTCGTCTGTGCCCTCTAGCAATGAAAGAATAGGTGCACTGCACAGTCTGTCCTTTAAGTGCTGAAATGCTAATTCCTGTGCATTTCCCCATCGATAAACAACGCCTTTCTTCGTCAGTGAAGTGAGAGGCTGTGCAATCTTGGAAAAACCCTTAATAAACCTCCTGTAGTAACCTGCCAATCCCAAGAATTGGCGAATTTCCGTTGGCGTACGAGGTGCAGGCCAACTCTTGATCGAATCTACCTTGGATGGATCAACGTGAATCCCATCCTCGTTCACCACATGACCTAAGAAATGGACTTCACGAAGCCAGAAGTCGCTTTTTGAAAACTTGGCGTACAACTGTTCTGTTCGAAGGAGTTCCAAAATGAGTCGTAGATGCTGCTCGTGTTCCTCCTGACTCTTCGAATAGATCAGGATGTCGTCGATGAATACAATAACGAACTTGTCTAGGTACGACTTGCACACTCGATTCATCAAGTCCATGAAGACCGCAGGTGCGTTTGTCAGCCCAAAAGGCATAACCAAAAACTCATAATGGCCATATCGAGTTCTAAAGGCTGTTTTGGAGACGTCCTCTTCTCGGACTCTCAGCTGGTGATATCCTGATCTCAAATCAATCTTTGAATAGTAGCTCGACCCTTGCAGCTGGTCGAACAAGTCGTCAATGCGTGGAAGAGGATAGCGATTCTTCACAGTCACCTTGTTAAGTTCACGGTAGTCGATGCACATTCTGAAAGTACCGTCTTTCTTCTTCACGAATAGTACAGGAGCTCCCCAGGGCGAAGAGCTAGGACGAATAAAACCCTTATCCAAGAGTTCTTGTAGTTGCGCAGAGAGTTCTTTCAACTATGATGGAGCTAAACGATACGGTGCATGAGCTATGGGCGCTGCTCCAGGAGCTAGCTCGATTTGAAACTCGACTTGTCTATGTGGCGGAAGACCTGGTAGCTCCTCAGGAAATACCTCAGGATAGTCGCGTACGATCGAAAAATCTTTTATCTTCTTCTCTTTCTTCGAGGTGTTAGTAACGAGAGCCAAAATAGCAGTGTGGCCCTTACGCAAACACTTCTGGGCCTTAAGGAAGGAGATGATGCCCACTACAGCACCACTCTTGTCACCTTGGATTTCGAGAGGTTTTCTGCCAGAACGGGGAATACGAACAATCTTCTCTTTGCATAGGATCTCTGCTTGTTGTTGGGATAACCAATCCATCCTAATGACGATGTCGAAACCATCACAATGTTGGGGTCATTCCTAGCATCACCCTGACCAATCACGAACACTCGACCCCTGGAACCATTGCCGTCGTTATTACCCCCGTTGTTATTCCCGTTGCCCTGATTATTGTTGTTGTTGGTTCTGATTCGCAGGTCGCGAGCTCCTGCAATTCCTTAGCTTCATAACCCATCTTGAGACACCTCTGGCAACGACCCCTGTTGCACTGACCACTGTGGTGCCTGTTGCATCTGTTGCACTTCGGGAGGTTTCCTCGATATCCACCTTGCCCTTGGCTACTAGAAGATTGCTGACCAGGGCTCTTGTAGTCTTCAATCTTCCGCTGCTGTGCCTGGGACTGAATTGAAGTCGAACCCTTGCTGGAGGTTCCATCCCACTTTCGTTTATTGTCACTGGGTGTAGCAGTAGTAGTAGCAGTAGCACTTACTCGTTTAGGCAGTCTGTTATGTTCCACTGCCTGGTCCGTGAGACGATGAGCAAGACGAGTAACATCCTGGATGGTAGCAAGGTTGGCAGAAGTCACATGACTTTGAATCTCTGGTACTAAGCCTTTGAGGTACAGCTCAATGCGTTTGATGGGAGGATTCACCATAATTGGACATAACACTGCCAGTTTGTTGGATCGTTTCGTGTACGCTTCTATCTCTGACCCCGTCACCCTCAGGTTAAAGGACTCCACTTCCAGCTTGTGGATGTCATCACGACTACAGTATTCACATTTGATCAGTTCCTAAAAATCATTCCATGGGGTGGCATTAGCAGCCGCTAGCCCCAGTATCTGAACTTGCGCGTTCCACCAAGTTAGCGCAGTGCCTTCGAGAGTACCAGTGGCATATTTCACCCCATGAGTCTCAGGGCATTCACACATTTCGAAGACTGACTCGTGCTTCTCAAACCAAATGGAGGAGTCCAACAGCTCCTTTAGTGCCACTGAGAGTACTAGGACGACAGTCCATGAACGTCTTGAATGTGCATACAGGCGGCTGAGCGTTCTGACCTTGTTGCACGAGGAAGAAAAGACAGGGTCAAGCGCGAGAGTTGGGTCATGAGAGTAGGATATAACATCCAGGGTTAGGTTCGGAATAGCAGGTTATACCTCCTGCCTGAGCGGCTGCGAGTGCTGCCGTAACTTGTTCGTTGATAAGAGCCGTCAGCTGGCTTGAGTTAGGTTCACACGTTCCCTCATGATCTTCACATCGAAGGAAGCACAAATAGAAAAGGTGTCGCGAATGTGTATAAGTGTGGAGTGACAGAAGGAAGCAAGCACACATGTGTTTTCAAACTATAGTTGCTATGTTTATCTAAGCATACCATAAGCAAAGTTCTATGTAATCTAGCAAGTAGGCAATGTAAACATAAATCGTATCACCTAGAATGTTGAGTCTTGCACGTGGAGCGAAGCATCGTTGTGGATCGTAGAGCACTGTACAGGTTATAGTCGGGTTTTAACAAAAACGTTTTCCCTTATTAAAACCAAGTTCACTATAACCAATGGCTCTGATACCAATCTGTCACACCCCCAAAAATCCACACGCGGAGTATCACCGCTTGGAGGCGTGACTGACCAGGATCAAGCCACCAATCATATTGAACAAGCATATAAGTAAACATAATTCAACCAACAATATGAAAGGTGTCCAAAAACCAAAGCATAGTTAAGTGTTTAGCGGAAGCATAATTGTAAAACCCATAGCAAGTATTAAGTATGAAATAGAGTAATGTTTAAAGCATGGCACACACTGCCATGTCCCACAATGACTGTTCCTCCATGTGCAAGCTCCATGAGAACCTAATGACCTGCAAGGCATGTAGCAACGAATCAACAACAAAGTTGAGCGAGTTCACAGTTGGTTGTTTGGTTATAGTATTCATTTCATAAATCGTATGTTCGTTTTGTAAACCATGTATCGTATTAATCCGTATCGCGGCCAATCCAGGCATGTGTGCGATGATTAGTGGGGGCTTCCCATGTGTTACTAGACCACGCGTATCGACTGCTACGAAAATGTAAGAGGTTCCCTAAGTCAATGTCTATCAGCATTGACCCTTTGCCCATAGTCCATTAGTACACGCCCGTCCGACTGGCACGGTGTGAGGTTTGTTAAACCTAATAGCGCTATTAACTAATGACCCGCTCGCCCTAGGCCTCGACGATTAAGTCGATAATTGAGGGACTTCCTTTGATAGAGGTGATGGTCTTAAGATCGTGTACGTAGGCTTTACGTACGTGCCCTTCAATCCGAGGACAGTAGTGAGTATAACTGTACGTAGGTTTTACGTACGTGCCCTTCAACCGAGGACAGTAATAATTTGTTTAACAGTAATAGTTGTACGAGTAGTTATCCAATCCCATTCCCAACCCCTGGGAATCCCATGCCTTGGCTAGTGTGAACTCACCTTGGTTTGCTCGGCAGATACCCAGAAAGGTCAAGTCTAGCTACTAGTGGTCAACCACGTCCTAACATGGTTACCATACAAGTCAGGTTTTGGTTTCAAGTATTGCACAAGTATCACATAAGATAGCATATAAGAAACACACACAGATCATGGCAACACACATCAACACGTTCAACACTTATAACGTATTCAAGATTGGGCTCGCACAAGCTTAGTGGCCTTGTGCGGGTCATCCGTTAGAGCCCAATACCCAATGTCAAGAAACCCAAACAAAACTATAAGCATAACCACGGCCCAATCAAATAAACTTAAGCCTTGTGCGATCCGATTGGGTTGTGCAATCAGACCTGGCCCAACCCAACATATATACCTGGCCCAACCATTGCAACTTGTGCGATCCAAACATCTTGTGCGACTGTGGGTGTCTTATGCGACTGGACTCCTTGTGCGATCAGATCAGATCTTGTACGATCTGATCTTGTGCGACTAGGAGTCTTGTGCGATTGAATTTGTGTGTTTATTCTTGTGCGACTGAAGTCTCTTGTACGATCAAGAAACTTGTGTGATCAGTTACAATTTTCCTAATTTCATGCAATCATTTACCAATCCCAATTCAATTCGTTTGACCCAATTAACAGTTTCCTTATTTGCATAAATTCAATCAACAGAATTAACAATTCTACTCAACCCTATATCGATCAAACAAGGCTTTTATCATCAATTTCCTATGAACCTTAGACATGTTCAAGCATAAACAATAATCACAATATTAACCCGGCTCATGTTTTTGATCTCTAGCATCCATCTTAACAAATCATTCGAACAATACATGTATATATATACAACCGATTTTCATTAACATTACACAATTACCAATCATAATTTATTCAAGACACATATGAATCGGTTTCATGAACATCAACATTAACAGTTACGACAAGAAACCCTAATGATTGTCTAATAATTATAACAGTTGCAACAAGCCTGAACTCGATCAGATCTATTCGTACCTTCATCATGTAAACGAAATCATCATGCCACACTTAAACATCATTTATTCCACATAGAACTAATATATTTAACTACTTCTGACAATACACATTAACTATGCACATGGTTAGATTATATCAAAACTACAACCATACCCACATGCAATATTATATTGGAATCGGTCCATGAATCACAAAAAAAACATATTCATTCATTCAATGATACATGGATTTGGTCACATGGCTCTGACATACATTTAATGAAAGATAATTGTTACTAAAGACCCACTCAAATTCCATTGCCATGATCACATGCTAGTTCAATTGTCAGTAGATCATGTGCATCATATCGATATACATAGATTCATAAATAACACATTTGTGAATGCAAATTAAAAACCAACAATGAATATACTAACCAATAAAATGATGCTTCGATGATGGGGAGAGGGGATCCTACTGCCGTCGCTAATGGGGAAGAGGTGAAGGTATTAGGGTTTGATCTATCTTATGTTAATATATTCTAGATGTATGGACTAATTCCATACATGATCGGTATGGAGTGGGCCGAGAGTTACATGGAAATCAAAGCCCAAAGGCTTGTGCGATTCGAGTCATATAATTATGTACATACACACATTCACATAATTCAAACATTTAACTCATAGACATTCATTAAATCAACGCATCAGATAATCACACCAAGTTCACATACGTTACATTATGCACAAAGATAGGTTCTGAAATACGAGTTGTCACATTATCCCCAAGTTGAAAGAAATTTCGTCCCGAAATTTGGTACGTACTCACTGAGGAAGCTAGTTAAGTTGCATGGTTTTTCCTGGGGTGTCACAGCTGGGGGTCTTGTTTCACTACTCTGTTGGGGCACATGTTTGCAAAGTGGTTGGGATCACCACATGCAAAGCAAGCTCGAGCGTGAGCCACGGGTGCAGGAGCTGCTTGATGGCCTTGGGGAGCAGGAAGTAGAGCTTGTGGTGCAGGAGCTTGACCTTGAGCTGGAGCCGGAGCTTGACATGGACCTGTACGGCAGTTGGCGGTAAAATGGACGTACATGTTGCAATGAACACAGAACCGGCATGCAAGACCAACTAGGTGATGATAAGTACAAGTAGGGAAAAGCGGGTGTGGTCCAGTGTATGCACACTTGGCAGGCGGTGCATTGACCACAGGTGCCGCTACTTGGCAGTGTTGAGGTTGCGGTTGAGCAGGTACTGTTTGGAGTGGGGCAGCAGAAACTACACAGTTCTTATTGCTGGAGTTGCTGTTGTTCTTCCTCTTGCGACGTGAGAGCTTCGAAGATTGCGGTGCGGCGGTAGTTTCAGCGGTCGGAGCAGCGGTGACTTGATGCAGATTCTTGGAGGCTTTGTCGAAATAACCAGCCCTGACTCGCTTATCGTTGATCTCGGCGGTGAGCAGGTAGGTTTCCTCAACTGTTGTCATCTTTGCAGCCTGAACAAAATCTGCAACGCAATCCGGAAGAACACGGATATATTTCTTGATTGTAATATCAGGGGTAGTAACCTGACCAGCGCAGATAATACTCAACTGCTTGAAGCAAGCAGTTAAACCAGCGTTATCTCCGCCATCCTGCTTAATGTGCCAGAATTCATCCTCGAGCTTTTGGAGTTCATGGGGAGGGCAGAACTCTTGCATCATGATGTTCTTCAACTCGTCCTACAACAATCCGAAAGCTGCGTCGTATCCTCGTTTGTTCCTATCGGCCGTCCACCAATCAAGAGCGCGGGATTGGAAGACGCCGGTAGCATTGACAGTGCATAGGTTTTCTAGACAGCCACTCTGGCGCAAGGTGACTTCGGTAGAATCAATCCATTGAAACATGGCTGTAGGACCATCTTCTCCAGTAAATTCCTTTGGACCGCAGGCTTTGAACTGCTTGAAGCTAAAAGCGGCCTTAGGAGTATCGGTCCTGGACTCCTCCGAGGACTTGCTAGCATTCTCATTCAGCTCACTGACGATTTGTGGGATGACTTTCGCCATTTTCTTAGAGACGAAAGCGGCGATTCGTTTGTCATCATGGTTTCAGCGAGCGGCTCGGGAGTGGAATGATCCAAACGATGACATTGTCTGCAACAGACATCGCCATAGGATTCAAACACAATTTCGATTAACCCTAGTGTAGTCTAGCGATTTCACCGTAAAGCTCAGGAACACAGCCATTCACAAAAATTCATGTAGGCACATAAACACAGAAGCACATAGGCACATAAGCACGTATCGCACGTAAGCATAGTAGCACATAAGCACATAGCTATCCTAACACATATTTTGCATGTATTCACCTATCCTTCATAGTAGCATATAGCGATTAAGCATAGAGATTGTGATTAGCGAGTAGCGATTGCGAATAGAGACCAGCGATTTGTTGGCGTTTTGAGATAGATGTGCAGTGCGAGTGGTGCGTGTTGATAAAAGTGAACAGCGAAAAGCGAGTAAATTACCAAAAATCGAAACACATAAACACGCAAAATCACATAAAATTGATAAATCACAGAGTTAGCGGCTGCGGATTCCAGAATCGAATCACATAAAATCGAAGGGAGATTGTCTGGGTGTGAGACTTCGAATACCTAAAGTGATTCGACTATTCACAAAGACCTTAAGTGCACACTTTGGCCTTCTGGACTGTGCTCTTGCCTCAATTTGGGCGATCGACACGCATCCTTCCAGTTACAGCGTGACCCAAGTCGTTGGAGTCCGTCGAGACTTTGGTGAGAGTTTTGCAAAAATCAAAAGTATAGAGCGGAACTAGTCGTCAAGGTTCGGGTTTCACCCCTGACTTAACAACTACATCCCTATTTGATAAAATCATGAGGTAGATAAGGGGATTTGCGTCAAAGTATGGATTTCGGTCCTAATTCAACGCAAATTCTCTTGTTTAGAGTAAAAATAGTGAATTGCACGAGTGATTTGGTCGTGAGTTTGCGGTTTTCACACCTAATCTCAACCAGATCATCCGTTGGTGTGTGTGTCAAGCCTTAGGAAAGACTGGTCTTGCGTGGAATTGTAGTATGCGATGCTTGCCCAAGAGTGTAGTGTATAGCGAGTTCGAGCGAGAAATGGCGAGTAAGCTCGTACAAAACCCGTACTGGGTATGTACAAGTCGGACTGTTGGTACTTAGACTATAGACTAGGTCCTTTCTAAGACATCGACCCGGACTATGTCGAGTCTTGCCTAATTCCTTATAGTTATGGCTCTGATACCAATCTGTCACACCCCAACCGATGACGGAAACATCGGGGCATGGCACTGAGTGAAACAGATTATCAAGAGAAATTCCATAACAACTAAATTACCGGATAGTTAATATTATGTCCCATACCATAACCCATCAAGTAAACAATTATTACAGACATAGATATCTCAAAACAAAACATGTTTCGATGACTCAGATTTAAATAAATAAATTGTCTTTGTTTCTGGACTCCATCCTAACTTTATTTCCAGCAAGTAACAAGTAAGCATACTATGCACCTGTAACACATGTTAAAATAGAGGTCAATACACATAGTGTAAAGGTGAGCATACAAGTTTAATAGTAAAAATAGAGTTCGAAAGCGTTTACGCATGACCAGCATGTAACATGTATAATGCGAAGCTAGTACGTTATCGGCAATGAAGTATGCACATACTAGACTGCGAGTTGTAGAATGCGCAACACATATCACCACTGTGACACGTGAAGAGGTAACCTTAACAACCCCTGTCCACGACAGGTGCTGAGTCCAAACAAATAGTGCTATCGTTGCTAAGGCATCAGGTAATAATCACTGTGTTAACATAACATACAAGCATTCATCGAGTAACAAGTAACATGCAATAACGGTCAGCGTATAAATAGTGTTGCGTTGTGTGATTGATGTGATTTAGAATAAGTAACGTATGTAACACCCAATAGTGCAATAAGCAAAAAGGGATCGAGTATACTCACATCGATGGAAGTTAATGGATTGAAGGGAGCGCTAGAGTGCTTAGCCTGAACAGTTAACGATAGCATAAGCGAAGAGCGGTGCGTATAACGGTGCAAGTGAACCAAGTATCGAATGGTAACCCAATCGGATGGCAATTCGATCGGATGACCATTCGATCGGATGTCAATCCGTTCGGATGGTCATCCGATCGGATGGCCATTCGGTCGGATTGACATTCGTTTGGGAAGGATGTGTTTGTGTATGATGGCTTTGAAGTTTTCGTTGTAGCATTTTGAAAACAGTGAAGTATCACTACCTTTCAGGTCGTTCGATCGGATAGTGATCCGATTGACAGGACACTTAGTGAGAACAAGTTCACAGCAGGATGGTCATTCGATTGGATAGCAATCTGATCGGATGGTAATCCGTTAGGAACTGATGTTCTTTGAAAATTATGAAAATGTTTAAGTGTTGAAGCTCAAGTGCAATCCGATCGGATTGCGGTTCGATCGGATGGCAATCCGATCGGACGGCAATCCGTCCCACAATCTGATCATCTTGAATCTTGACAAATTTGTTAAGTTTTGAAAAGTGTTGTGGTTTGCTCGAGACGGTATGACAATGTGTCAAACAACAGAAACTCCATCAGACCCGGGTTATCCGATCGAACGAGAATCACCCCAGTCTGATCAGTTAACTGTTCATGACGGGTGGTTTCATGTTCAACCAGAAATCTATTGTCTCGTTGATAAAATTCAGATCTCAAACCAGCACATCACTAGAGAAGAGTAAAAGGCATGAATGAGCTCCGATTCTATCGGTTTTGAGTGCATTGAGTGTAAAAGAGTTGAAAGAAAGTTGGAAAAACATCTTTCAATCTTTTTAACTTTGGAAATGTTTAGATCTATGCGAAATCGTTATGAAATCATGTGGAAATCCATCAGATCTGAGTTATTCTTGGTGGAATGAAGCCAAATCTTGAAGTTCATAAGAACTCCATGATGACGTCATCCTAAAACACGTCGAATCCATTGATTTCACGGTTAAAAGTTAAGATTCAAAGATGAAAATGATGAAGAAGTGCATGTAGATCATAGAAGTACAAGATTTGAGTTGAAAACTTACAAGAATCGTGAGAAATCGAGAGAAAAGAGGGCTTGAGCGAGCTGGTCGAGTGAGAGAGCTGTCACATCGTGATGTGACAAGAGGGGTATTTATAGGTTGCCAAAAATATAAAGGAGGGGCAAGGGTCGGATGGTGCACCGATCGGATGGCAATCCGATCGGATGGCCATTCGATCGAATGGCCATTCGATCGAGTGGCTCCGACGAGTTGCGTTTCGACGTTTCGTTTCGCATATTGAGCATTGCGATGCATTTCGAGTGAGCGATGCGATAGTGTTACCCATTAATAACCTAACTACTATATCTAACATACAGTCACTATAAATAACTTGTGTTTAGCGTTTGCGATTGAATTGTGATGCGATAGAATTGCGATTGCGATTGCGATTAAACACCTCAACATAAACATAACATGCACAAGTAACACATAATAGCACACACACGTAAAACAATATCTAGAACACATAATTCAAGCTGCGAATGCGATAGCGATGCATGTAGCGATAAGTCGATTAGCGATTAAACATGCGATTAAATAGCGATTATTAATAGATACTCCACATAATACAACTAAAACAAATAAATGATAGAATTCGATTACAAGTCAAGAAGCACAATTCAGTAGTTAAGCAAGGAGTGACAGATCGCAATTAGAAATCTTTTCTTCCTTTGACTTTGACTTTCCAAAAAGCGGGTTGTTACATTATGCCTAGTGGAGATGGATGTGATCGGGTGGTTCTGCTGGTGGCACGATGATACTCTAGTGGCCTATCAGTGATCCAAATTTTCCGTAAAAAAAGATAAGATTACCATGGCTATAGTACTAGGTTAAGTAAAGAGTTACTTCAACACAAGGTATTAGTTGACGACTATGTTACATCATAGCTCGCTAGGGACAGTGATATACAGCTAGGCATCCACCGCTTTCTACGTTGAGTCGGTTAATTGATGAATCGTTCAAGTGGGAGATTGTTTGATTAGGATGTCTGATTATCAAATAATCAATGTTACTATTTAGGTATGATTCAAAGAGTTACACTTTGGACGACAAAAAAGATATAATATTTAAGCGTTAAATATCAGTTCATGAAATGCGGTTTTATATATATAGGATTCGGTTCATTTGTGAACAACTTCTTGAGAGTGAACTAAGTGAACTAATCTTGGCCCTTGATCATTTTTTAGATTAAAAGGGTAAGATTTACATTAGCCAAGTATTTTTTGTGACACTTCGGGTTTTTCTACACACCTTGTTTTATGTCATAATTAAGTGAGTTTAATAAACAAGATTTAATATTGGATTAAATAAGGATTACATGTATTATGTGGTTAGTATGTGGAATATTATTATTATTAATTAATAAACCAGCCGCACACTTATAGTTGAACTCGTACACTCGGTTCAGGTCGCACAACCTTTTGTCTCGTTCAGGGCCACTGCACAACGCCCCTCTTTAGTCCTGGCCCAACTAATGAAGCCCACTGAAAAACCCTAATGGACCGCACACTTAATGATGTGTGTGGTATCACAAAAACAGTATAAAACCCTCATTTGTAGCTGACATTTAGAATGTTTTGGGCATCAATCATTGATATCATTCCCTATAACATTCATTCTCTCTCTCTCTCCCCATCGTTCTCTCTCTAAAAACCCTAAATACACACAACATCTCCTCCCTTCTTCTTCGATCTTAATGACAGCTTTCACATTTTGAAGATAATCATCAAGCATCACACTCTTCTTCTTCTCGCACAATCCCAAATCACAAATCCCAGGTTAGTAGGATTTATTATTTGCACATTATGTGGGTCGACTAAATCAAATACTTGCTTATATGACATTGCAAGATGAATGATAAGTCGTGATCTTGAAATAATTGATATTTGTATGTTAATGTTGATGTGAGATGATCATGAATACATGCTAGTGCTTAATGAGAATCGTTTCATGCTAGAATGTGGATTGCTTGAAAGGATTAGGTCTTTGTCATGATAATCAAGGTGTAGATTCTTTTCGAGTATGAATGGTGGTTCTTGCTTAAAACCTGAAGATGCTTGATTTGGATTCTTGAAATGAAAAAGTGCTCATTCTAAATGTACATAAGGATGTCCTAGTGTTTTCTTGATAAAAACTATAGAGGTGAGTTTAGATCTATGTTTGATTGTTTATGATGATAATAGGTGTGCAAAAATAAAGACTTGTTCTTGACACTATGATGATAACTGTTTGATGAATTTGTTGAAAATAGGAAGGTGGATCTATTGATGCTTGTTGTTAAATCTATTTTGATGATTCATATGCTATATAGGGGTGATATTGATGAATGATTTATGAATAGAATGATGTCAGATAAAACGTGATGTTAAAGGAATGATAGTTGATTCGAATGAATGATTTTTAGTATGTTTACTGTTTGATAAAGTGATGCCATACATTCATGAAATGCTATCTTGTCTTATCTGTTTCAATCCAAAAATCCATGACATAATATGTTTGAAATATGGCACACTCGGGTGGTGTACGACACATTCTGCGCATTATACAACACACAAACAGGTCGCAGATCCAACTGTGCGACGTATACCGCACCCTCCTTGGGTACAAATATCTGAAGAACACAGCACAATGATAATCTGCACGAGACCACACACCTTGTCGTACAACATTGTAATGCACGATGTACAAACCCTTACTACATGACCGCACACTCGGAGACAGGCCGCACACATTGTGTGGGCTATCCAAGGTGGGTTGCACACTCTTTATCTGGGCCATCTAACTTACTGGGCTGCACACTTTTAACGGACTGACCTGTTAGCTGTTTAGCACAATGGACCGCACACACTCTATTTCATGTCACACACTTGTATTTTTGGGCTACCTAATATTGGACCAGACACTTACTAGCAGGCCGCATACTCTAAATACTGGGCCACTAGGCCATACAAACTGTCCATATGATGATACTCATGCTACTGTTTATAGGATTTGATTTTGTTAAACTGTTAGACAAGTGAATATTGTTTAATACGTGATCCTTGTGTGCTACTTGATACGTGTATACTTACGTGAATAACTTGCATACAAAACCTAACCAATATTGGTAACCATAATAGGACGTGGTTGACCAACTGTTTAAACAAGTAAATTACCTGCCGAGCAAACCAAGGTGAGTTTACACACTTTTCTAAAAGCATGCATTCCCGATGGTTAGGAAACGGAACGAAAAACACCTTCCCTGGTCTAGGATTCCTTTAATGGTACAAACAACACTTCCCTGGTTTGGGATTGCTTACTATTCCGAACGAAAAACACCTTCCCTGGTCTATATTAGATTCAACAAGTGTACTAAATGAAACTCTATCACGAAGTCCCTACTGACTATACCGATTGGTCACCGGTGCCTGGCGAACAGGTTATTAGTTGATAATGCTATTTAGTATTCACCAACCTCACACCGTGCCTGGAGAGGATCGGTCGTGAACTAATAGACTCAGGCAAACCGTCAATGATGATAGACATTGATAAACGGGGCAAACAACGAAACATGAGGTCGTAAAGTATTCGGTATGATGCAGTTTAGTAGCTTGCATAATGGGTAGCTCCCCATGGCATGATATAAATGAGTAACTTAACAACTTAAACAAGTTTTATGGAGTTAAAACTGGTCAACTCGTGAACTCGCCAACTTTATGTTGATACCCTACTGTAGGCTTTGTAGGTAGTCAGTGATGGCTGGAGCTTGCAGCTTGGGAAGTGTAGTGGTCGCTTTAACCCGTGTTGGGTTACTAATAATATTAAACTTTGAACTTTTGTTTGAACTATTTGAATTATGCTTCCGTTGTTATCTTTAAACGTTGTTTTAAACTAAAGATCTTGGACTTGAACTTTGATAAGTCACTAATGTATTGGTTCGGTTAAACTGTTTTGTTATTATAATTGTTCAATATGATTGGTGGCTTGATCCTGGTCAGTCACACGCTTCGCGTTAGTACTCCGCATGTGAAATTTGAGGGTGTGACAGATTGGTATCAGAGCCATTGGTTATAGCGAACTCGGATTTAAAAAGAAGCCTTTTTGAGAAAAACCAGACTATAACCCGTTTTGTGCTAAGCAACTCACAACGACACTACACTCCAAGTGCAAGGCTCAACAATCTAGACTTCATGGCTCGGGCATGTGTTTACTTGTTACTTATTTGGTGCATATTGTGATGATATACGTACTAGTATACTTAGCCGTATATATATATATATATATATATATATATATATATTTGGATACTTGTGTGCTATGGTCAATCCTCCTCCTACTCATTCTTATGACACTACGGCGTCATTCTCATACTATGTTTTCTAGATTTGAAGATAATGAGCAGCGTCATTCTCATACTGTGTTTTCTAGATTTGATAAATACCGTGGCTGCAGCTTTGGCAGCCCACCCCGGAGGTCAACCTGCACCTCCTCAACCTCGTGTTTGCACTTTTAAAATGTTTATGGACTGCAAACCTCTCACTTTCATTGGCATTGAAGCAGCCATAGGCCTTCTACACTGGATCGAAAAGGTCGAATCTGTGTTCGCTGTGTGTAAATGACCTGCTGTTAATTGGGTGAAATTTGCTACTGGTACACTTGATGGGAACACGCTTTCCTGGTGGAATACGCAGGTTCAGATGGTTGGGTTAGCAACTGCCAATGCCACTCCTTAAAACGACTTCATGAATCTGATCAAGGAAGAGTACTGTCACAGGGACGACATCCATAAACTCGAGACCGAGCACTACGAGTTGAAAATGGTATAATCTGAAATCGAGGCGTACACTAAGCGATCCAACGACTATGCTGCTCTTTGTCCCAACATGTCTCAACCTGTATACAAAAGGATCGAGCTTTATATCAAGGGTCTGGTTCCCAATATTCAAAGTCTTGTAACTTCAGCTAATCTCCCCATGATTCAACAAGTTATTCGTCTAGCTCACCGTCTCACTGATCAAGCCATGGAGCAAGGTAAGCTGCCGAAACGAATCAATGCTACTACTGACACTTCAGGAGACAGCAAGTGCAAGTGGGATGGCAATCAGGGAAAGAATGCTAACCCCATGCAAGCCCCAGCTCAGCAAAGAAAATTTGAAAACAACAAGGGTCCGCTGCAACAAGGTGGTTACCAAGGAAACCGACCCAAGTGTAACAAGTGTAACCGACATCACAACGGGCCGTGGGAGAAGAATCGTTGTCAGAGATGCAATAAACTGAGGCATGAGGCTAAGGACTGTAGAAGCCCGTACCCAGCAGGGCAAAACCAGCCACAACAACACCGGCAGCGGTAGCAACAGCAACAACAACAGGGAAATAACCGTGGATGCTACCATTACCGGGCAATAGGGCATATGAGGAAGAATTGCCCACAGTTGAACCAGAATCGAAACAACGGCAACCAAGGTGCTGGAAACAACAACAACAACAATGGTGACAACGGTGCAAGGGGAAGGGCATTCGTGATAGGCGCTGGTTAAGCAGGGAATGATCCCAACGTCGTAGCGGGTAAGTTCCTACTTGATGATCGTTATGTTTCTATAATATTTGATTCTGGAGCCGATGCTAGTTATGTATCCCTACGAATTAGTAAGATGATTAAGCCTACGCCAACATCGTTAAACACTAAGCATGTTGTCGAATTAGCTAATGGTAGAAACATCGAGGCCTCACACGTTATCAACAATTCTAAACTCGTACTATCTGGTCAAACCTTTCTCATTAATATCTTTCCCATCGTTCTTGGAAGCTTCGACGTTGTCATCGGAATAGATTGTCATCTAAACATCGAGCCAAAATACTCTATCAAGAGAAAGTTGTTCGTATCCCTCATTCTTTTGGCGAACCTCTTATTGTTCAAGGTGACAAAAGTGGTGCTGTCACAGGCATCATCTCGTTCTTAAAAGCCCAAAAGTGTTTACAAAAGGGGCATACCGCTATTCTAGCACTCGTCACAGACACCCAGGAGAAGGAAAGGAAGATTGAAGATTTTCCCATCGTACGCTACTTTCCCGAGGTATTTCCTGAGGAACAACCTGGACTTCCGCCACATCGTCAAGTTGAATTTTAAATCGAGCTAACTCATGGTGCGGCACCCATAGCTCGTGCACCTTACCGACTAGCCCCAGCCGAACTGGAGGAATTATCTACGCAATTACAGGAACTGTTGGACAAATGATGTATCCGTCCTAGCTCCTCACCTTGGGGAGCCCCATTACTCTTTGTCAGGAAGAAGGATAGCACCTTCCGTATATGTATCGACTTTCATAAGCTCAACAAAGTAACCATCAAGAACCGTTATCCACTTCCATGCATCGTTGATCTGTTCGACCAGCTGCAAGGGTCAAGTTTCTATTCCAAAATCGATCTACGATCAGGCTATCATCAATTGAGAGTCTGGGACAAGGACATCTTTAAAACTACCTTCCGAACTCGTTATGGTCACTACGAATTCCTTGTTATGCCTTTTGGAATGACCAACGCACCTACAGTTTTCATGGATCTCATGAACCGAGTGTGCAAACCGTATCTGGACAAATTTGTGATTGTATTCATCGACGATATCCTGATCTGCTAGAAGAATCGAGAGGAACATGAGCAACACCTACGTCTTATTCTAGAACTCTTACGCAACGAACAACTTTATGCCAAGTTCTTGAAATGCGACTTCTGGCTTCAGGAAGTCCACTTCCTTCCGCACATAGTCAATGAAGCTGGGATTCATGTTGATCCAAGTAAGATTGACTCCATCAAGAACTGGCCTACACCAAAAACTCCAACTGAAATCCGTCAATTGTTGGGATTGGCGGGTTACTATCGTAGATTCATCGAGGGATTTTCGAAGATCGCTCAACCTCTCACAACTCTAACTCAAAAGGGCATCGCTTACAAGTGGAATGATGCTCAGGAGGCGTCATTTCAGATGTTAAAGGAGAAACTGTGTACCGCACCTTTTCTTTCGTTACTTGAAGTTACCGATGATTTTGTCATCTACTGTGATGCGTCTATTCAAGGACTCGGTTGCGTGTTGATGCAACGTGCGAAAGTTATTGCCTATACTTCCCGACAACTCAAGGTCCATGAACAAAATTACACAACGCTGGATTTGGAACTGGGATAAGTAGTCTTCGCACTCAAGATTTGGAGACATTACTTATAGGGTACCAAGTGCATGATTTACACCGATCACAAGAGTCTCCAGCATATAGTGGACAAAAAAGAGTTAAACATGCGGCAACGTCGATGGGTTGAACTTCTAAACGACTACGAGTACGCAATCAAGTATCATCTGGGCAAGGCAAACATTTTGGCCGATGTCCTCAGCAGAAAAGAAACCAAGCCTAAGTGTGTTCGTGCTTTACAACTTACTATTCACTCGAACCTCCCTAACCAGATCCGAAACGCTCAAGTCGAAGCACAAAAAGTGGAAAACCTTCTAGCTTGAATCTATGTGGGGCATGGAAAAGAAGCTCAAACTTAAAGACGATGGCATCTACTATTTCATGGAACGTATCTGGGTTCCGTCTTACGGGTGTCTCCGAGAACTTGTGATGGACGAAGCACACAAGTCTCGATATTCGATACACCCTGGTTCTGACAAGGTGTATCATGACCTCAAGGCCTTGTATAGGTGGCCTAACATGAAAGCGATTATAGCAAAGTATGTTAGTAAATGCTTTAGTTGTGCTAGAGTCAAGATCGAGTACCAGAAGCCGTCGGGATTACTGCAACAACCAGAATTGCCAACATGGAAATGGGAACAAATTTCCATGGATTTTGTTACCGGTTTACCGAAGTCTCAAAATGGAAACGATGCCATTTGGGTGATCGTAGACTGCTTAACCAAGTCTACTCACTTTCTTGCAATCAAAGAAACCGACAAGTTTTCAAAACTTGCAGCCATCTACTTGAAAAAGTAGTCGCTAGGCACGGAGTGCTGACATCTATTATCTCTAATCGAGACCCACGTTTCACATCTGATTTGTGGCAGGCTATGCACAAATCCTTTGGCTCATAGTTAGACATGAACACCACTTATCACACGCAGATGGATGGTCAGACTAAACGTACCATTCAAACACTTGAAGACAAGCTGAGAGCATGTGTTATCGACTTTGGAAATGGGTGGGAATGATACTTAGCTCTGGTAGAATTTTCTTATAACAACAGCTACCACACTATCATTCAAGCAGCACCATTTGAGGCATTGTACGGACGTAAATGCTGGTCACCTTTGTGTTGGGCGAAAGTTGGTGAATGCCAAATTACCGGCCCGAACTTTTACTTGACACTACGGATAAGATTGCCCAGATTAGACAACATTTGGCGGCGGCTCAAGACCGTCAGAAAAGCTACCCTGAAAGGCGTAGGAAACCTCTAGAAATCCAGGTCGAGGATTGGGTTCTACTAAAAGCCTCACCTTGCAAAGGTGTGGTACGTTTTGGAAAAAAGGGCAAGCTTAATCCGCGATACGTTGGACCTTTTGACATTACCGAGAGAATCGGTAAGGTAGCTTATAGACTGAATCTGCCAAAAGAGCTGAGTGCGGTACACAACGTTTTCCACGTGTCGAATCTGAAGAAGTGTCTGTCAGATGAAAACTCATCGTTCCTTTTAGGTAACTCCTGATCGACGATCAACTACGCTTCATTGAGGAACCAGTTGAAATCATGGATCGAGAAATTAAAACCCTCAAACGTAGCAAGAAACCTATCATTCTAGTTCGTTGGAACTCGCATCGGGGCCCAGAGTTTACCTGGGAATGGGTAGACCGGATGATGCGCAGGTATCCCAGTTGTTTACAAATAAAACTTCCAGCACTGAGGCTACTTTTGAATTTTGGGACGCAATTCAAAACTAACAGGAAGATGATGTGACACACCGCAAAAACGTTTAAACACATTATCTTGTCAGTGGGTGCACTCTAAATTTCGAGACGAAATTTCTTGAAACTTGGGGATAATGTGACACTTTGGGTTTTTCTTCACGCCTTGTTTTATGTCATAATTAAGTGAGTTTAATAAACAAGATTTATTATTGGATTAAATAAGGATTAGGTGTGTTATGTGGTTATTTTGTGGATTTATTATTGTTATTATTAATTAATAAACCAGCCGCACACTTATAGTTCAACCCGTACACTTGGTTTAGGTCGCACAACCTTTTGTCTCGTTCTGGGCCACCGCACAATGCCCCTCTTTAGTCCTGGCCCAACTAATGAAGCCCACTGAAAAACCCTAATGGACCGCACACTTAATGATGTGTGTGGTATCACAAAAACAGTATAAAACCCTCATTTGCAGCCAACATTTAGAATGTTTTGGGCAACAATCATTAACATCATTCCCTATAACATTCCTTCTCTCTTTCTCCCCACCGTTCTCTCTCTAAAAAACCCTAAATACACACAACATCTCCTCCCTTCATCAAGCATCACACTCTTCTTCTTCTCGCACAATCCCACATCACAAATCCCAGGTTAGTAGGATTTATTATTTGCACATTATGTGGGTCGACTAAATCAAATATTTGCTTATATGACGTTGCAAGATGAATGATAAGTTATGAGCTTGAAATAATTGATATTTGTATGTTAATGTTGATGTGAGATGATCATAAATACATGCTAGTGTTTGATGAGAATCATTTCATGCTAGAATGTGGATGTTTGCTTGAAAGGATTAGGACTTTGTTATGATAATCAAGGTGTAGATTCTTTTCGAGTATGAATGGTGGATCTTGTTTAAAACCTGAAGATGCTTGATTTGGATGCTTGAAATGACAAAGTGCTCATTCGAAATGTATATAAGAATGTCCTAGTGTTTTCTTGATAAAAGCTATAGGGGTGAGTTTAGATCTATGTTTGATTGTTTAGGATGATAATAAGTGTGCAAGAATAAAGACTTGTTCATTACACTATGATGATGATTGTTTGATGAATTTAGTTAAAAATAGGAAGGTGGATCTATTGATGCTTGTTGTTAAATCTGTTTTGATGATTCATATGGTATATAGGGGTGATAGTGATGTATGATTTATGAATAGAATGATGTCAGATAAAATGTGATGTTAAAGGAATGATAATTCGAATGAATGACTTTTAGTATGTTTACTGTTTGATAAAGTGATGCCATACATTCATGAAATGCTATCTTGTCTTATCTATTTCAATCCAAAAATCCATGACATAATATGTTTTAAATATCACACACTCGGGTGGTGTACCACACATTCTGCGCATCGTACAGCACACAAACAGGTCGCACATCCAACTGTGCAACGTATACCGCACACTCCTTGGGGTACAAACATCTGAAGCACACAACACAATGGTAATCTGCATGAGACCGCACACCTTGTCGTACAAAATGGTAATGCACTATGTACAAACCCTTACTGCATGACCGCACACTCGGAGACAGGCCGCACACGATGTGTGGGCTGTCCAAGGTGGGCCACACACTCTTTATCTGGGCTATCTAACTTACTGGGCCGCACACCTTTAACAGACTGACCTGTTAACTGTTTAGCACAATGGACTGCACACACTCTATTTCATGTCACGCACTCGTATTTTTAGGCTACCTAATATTGGATTGCACACTTACTACCAGGCCGCACAGTCTAAATACTGGGCCACTGGGCCACGCAAACTGTCCATATGATGATACTCATGTTACTGTTTATAGGATTTGATTTTGTTAAACTGTTATACAAGTGAATATTGTTTAATACGTGATCCTTGTGAGCTACATAATACGTGTATACTTACGTGAATAACTTGCGTACAAAACCTGGCCAATATTGGTAACAATAATAGGACGTGGTTGACCAACTGTTTAAATAAGTAAATTACCTGTCGAGCAAACTAAGGTGATTTCACACACTTTTCTAAACGCATGCGTTCCCGATGGTTAGGAAACAGAACAAAAAACACCTTCCCTCGTCTGGGTGTTGGTGCATAAATGCCTTTTAACTTCCTCTTTATCGAGTCTTGTGCCTAGATAGGATAAACCAGTGCTCAGTAGGTTAGAATTGAGGGTTTGAATGTTATTTGGCCATTTCGCACGAAATGGACAAGGCCATTTCGCACGAAATGAGACATAGTCATTTCGCACGAAATGAGTCTTGGTCATTTCGTACGAAATGGATCCTCTATATATAGTGGAGCCTGGTTGTCATTTGAAAGGATCCGGATTTCAGAGCCGAGGTGCTGCCAATTTTTCAACTGATCTGTAAAGCTTTGAAATCAATAAAAAGAAGATAATTAGGAAGAAACAAGTTGTAATGAAGTTCGTATCAATGATTCCACCTTTGATATGGATTAAAACTCTTCTGATCGACTCGTTCAGGTCGCACATCGATCCAACAAGTGGTATCAGAGCACAGGAGGAAGAGTTCATACCGATTCAGCTTGTTTTCACCAGATTTTCTCACTTCTACTCATTCTTTTCAAAATTAATCGAGATTTCACGGTTAAAATGGGCTAAATTTCACATATAACACGTAAAACACAATTTTAACGAATCCTTGAAAGAATTGGACCTAAAATCGACCCAAAACCAGATCAATTTGACAAAATTGTGGCCGATATGATGATGTCAACATCATTTCGTACGAATTGAGAAGTTCATTTCGCACGGAATTGAATTTGAGAACTTCATTTCGAATGAAATCAACATCTGGAATTTCATTTCGCACGAAATCAACCTGGTGAAGATCATTTCACATGGAATTGACCTTGAAAAATTCATTTCGCACGGAATTAACCTTGTAGACTTCATTTCGTACGAAATAGTCATCCGTTTCGTACCAAAGTGCATTTTTTTTGAAGACCTTTTCGTGTGAAGACCATTTCATGTGAAAAGAGACCATTTCGTGTGAAGGCTCCATTCCGTTTGAAAGTTCATTTCGCTTAAAGTTCATTTCGTGTGAAGTTCATTCCGCTTGAGACTCATTTCGCTTGAAGATTGATCCATTTCGTTTGAGGACCCATTTCGCTTGAGACTCATTTCTCTTGAAGATTGATCCATTTCGTTTGATCCATTTCGTTTGAAATTGTTTCTTAAATCACAAAAAATTTTCTAAGTGTTTGTTGATTGTTTCAGATACATCAAGATGGAGGACGATTTCCTCAATCCCTTCAGTAACGTGTTTGCTTACACTAGCAGTTCAGGAGATGGCACAACCAGCAATACAAATGAAACTGCACCAAACCCGAGTCCGAAGAAAACCATTGCTGATTCTTTGAGTGTTGATAATGCCTACGGTACCTACAACAAACCGCCCAAGCTAATGGCCATAGAGGATTACAATAGATGGGCAAGTAGATTTGAGGAATGGCTACAGGCATTTGCATATCAAAGTTGGAAGAGTTTGAAAACCGGTTTTAACATCGGAAGAACCGACTATGAGAACTTAACAGATACTCCACAAGAGAATTTCATTGCGGAACAGAAATGCATCGCTTTACTTCATCAATTAGTGAGAGATGATATTATATCATTGATTGAATACAAAGATTCCAGAGATCTTTGGGAGAAATTAAAGATGAAATGTGTGGGTGGTGCCGAAATTGTTAAAAACAAGAAAAAGCTGTTGAGAAAAGAATTCGATCTGTTTGGGTGTTTGAAAAATGAGAGTGTATCAAAGATGATAGAAAGATTTGGTCACTTAAAGCTGGAACTTGCAAGATATGATATTGTGTATACTTAGGAAGAATTGGTTGATAAGCTGTTTGACTCACTGCAAGATAAAAAAGACTGGCAGTACTTTGCTTTAATGATAAAGAACACAGTAAAGTTGACTGATCTGACAGTTGATTTACTAATCGAAAGGTTGGAAAGTCATGAATTGGAGATCAAAAAAATGAACAAAGTCAATAATTCCTTGTATCAACAAAATGTTGACCTATATTATCGAGGAAGTATGATTCCTAAAACTGTGTCCCCGAAAACTGCTTTCTCAGCTGAAAATTCAAACATGTCAAATCAAGAAAGTCCAAGCAGTGGTTATCATGGATGATCATCTTCAACTTCTCCAAGTCAATCAGTTCCGAAAAATTTGTTCCAGTGTAATATTGCTGTTGACCTCAAAAATGCACAAAACTTCAGTGAAGAATCCGCCAAGCAGCAAATGGTGTTTTTGGCATCTGTCTTGGAATCATATGAGAGCCTTGTTGCTGGAAAGATCGGAAACACCAATCTCACCAAGGAAGATTATGATCAAATTGACCCTGAAGAGATGGAGTTAATTGATATAAGATGGTGTATGGCAAGTGCAGTCAGAAGGGCTCAGAGATTCATGGAGATAACAGGCAGACACTCCATTGGCGGACCTTCAACTAAGCTAGGTTTTGATAAATCGAAGGTAACATGTTTCAAGTGCAAGCAAAAAGGGCACTTTAAACGAGATTGTCGAAATGCAGCCGTTGATGAAACGGCTAACCCTTTCCGTGAAGATTATTACAAAAAAAGCTATCTATCATCAAAACAAAGCAGAATCTCCCAGAATGAAGCAGATAGAAGATGCTCCCAAAGAAAAGTCGAGAGCATTAGTTGTTATCCATGACGATGAGGGATATGATTGGAGTGACGTGTTGCCGGAAGAAGATGCAGTGGGATATGCCTTCATGGCAAAAATCGTTCCTTTCAAAGATACACGATCAGAGGAAGTAAAATATGTAAACAGGAAGAATTTAGCTCTAACAATGAAAGACAAACATTTTCGTGCATGGAAAGAAGCAAAAAGCGCAAAGAGATGGGACGCTGACAGAGAATGCTATTTGGATCCTAAGGGAAATATTCTTGTGGAACCATCAACACTTCTAGTCGAGACTCTGATCGAGTAAATAGCAGAAGAGGAAGAAGCAAATCAAAGATTGTGGTGGGGAAGTGATGAAGAAGAGAAAGAAAAGGAGCTACAGTCGAAAAAGATTGATGATAGGATAATCGACACGACGAAAGAATTTACAGCAGAAAATCTGAAGAAAATGGCTGATAAAATTCTTGCAGCAAAAGAGTTAGAGGTAGATACTAAGTCCAGAATTGAGTCAAAGAGCAAGGTCAGTTATAATGATTCAACACATGAGTCAGGTAAGACTGATAAAGCCAAAAGTGAAAGCGACTGCAAAAATTGTATGAAAGACTGCAAGGTTTGTAGTACACATGCTTACCTCAGTGGTAAAAAGACTGAAGAACTGACAGAAAGAGTCAGAGAAGTTGAAAATCAGATCTTAAGTCGTGATAAATTGGTAAAAGCTTCAAATGATTGAATAAAGAGTTAACTGATAAGCTTGAAAATGATAAAATTGATGTAGAACGAATCAGGAAAGAAAATTAAAAAAATAAATTCATGAAAATCGTCAAATTTTGGAAAATTACGAGAAGCTAAAAAGAACGACAAAAGATTCTGATGAAAGAAATGATAAAACAATCAAAGAAAATCTCCAACTGACAGGAGTACTTCAGTCGAAACTGGGGTTGGGCATCATCAGGTTCAGGAAGCTAAGATTGAAAATGAACCAACAGTTGGATGAGATTGCTAATCTGAAGCTTCAGGATCAGGAAGCTAAGATTGAAAATGAACGCATCAATCTGAAACTCAATAGTTACAACTCCACAAGTTTTGTTCTTCAATATATCGTTCCTAAACCAATCGGGAAGAACAAAGCTGGAGAAGATGTTTATTCGGACGGAACTGGGGTTGGGTATCATCAGGTTCCACCGCCAGTATTGAATAATTTTTCAAAGAAAAAGTCCGGGTTGGTTAATGATAATGAAACAAATGAAGTTAAACTTCTAGAATCAATCGACGTCACATTCACTTCATCATCCGATGAAGACAGTGTTCAGTCTGAAGTTGTTAAAATTATGGTTGAAAATGTTTTGAAATCTGACAGTGACTCAACTGAGGATGAATGCTTTTTAGACAATTACATACTGAAACCAAAATCCAAAAACAACTTAAGTAAAGAACCTAATCTTGTGATGTACAAGATGTTGGGATCGAATTAGTTGTATTCAGATCTTGAATTTCCATTGGAAAATGTGAATGTCGACAAATTGAAAAATGTTTTTAAACTGGTTGAGATTGATGTCTGTGAAATCGAAGGTTTGAAACGTTCCAAAAGGCAATTAAATTTTGAAAAAGATAAAGCTTACTACAAAAAACCTGTTGTACCGCCACGTTTTTCTAACAACAATCAAAACAAATGGCCGGGTGGTTATAAGGGTGGTAAGAATTATCAAAGAAGGAACTTTCAAAACAAGGAGTTTGTTGAGAAAAAGGTGTTTGTGAAAAGCTCGAGTTCTCATTCCGAGCAAGACTCTGAGATTTTTTCAAAATCAAATGAAGAGTTTTTTGAAAAGAAGGCCTCACAGCCTCAGACCGAAGGCACAAATCGGGTAGTTGACACTCGTACATGCTTCAAGTGCAACAAAGTTGGACACATTGCATGAAAGTGCACCAACTTAAAGCCTAAGTCTGAAGTTGTTGAGAGTCAGAAAAAGAAAGTTGTTGCAAAAGGAAAAGCTCCAATGATTGTTGAGAAGAAAGTTTTGAAAAATGAAAACACCAAATTCAAAACTGAATCCGTAAAGAATGTGGTAACTAAAACTGACAAATTTTACAAACGGGTTGCTTCACCTCAACAAGCATGGAAGCCAAAAATTGTTGAAATGAAATCAAGTTCTCCAAAACCAAAGGTTTCTGAGATGGAAAAACAATCATCCTCTACCACTTCGGTAAAGATGAATGTTCATTTGGATTACTATGAGAAACTTGAGAAACAAAAGTCTACTGCTTCTGAGAAGAAGTATGTACCAAAGAAAGACCAATCATCTGGTCAACCTCCTAAAAATGATTTCTTATTATACAAAGAGGTTGAGATTGGGTCTGAAGAGAGCTTAAAGATGAATGACAAAAATTTTCCGCCACTTTACACTGCAAAAACTCACCTCAAAGTCAAGCTACCTGAGTCAAAAGAGGCTTGGGTGGCATCAAAATCTAACTAAGTGTTTGTGATATGTGCAGGAGCTTCCAATATCCATTTCACGTTGGATTATGGATAGTGGAGCTTCTCGACACATGACGGGGAAGAAGACCTTATTGTACGATGTTCGAGGGTTTAATGGATGATATGTGGGATTTGCAGGAAATCAAGGTGGTCGAATAGTTGGTGAAGGAACTTTATCGAATGGTATTGTCACGTTTGAAAGCGTAAACTACATCGCCGAGCTTGAAAACAATCTTCTGAGCATTTCTCAGATATGTGATCGTATGTATACAACGCACTTTACGGATAAGGAATGTTTGATATTGAAACCAGGATTTGTTGTTCCCGAAGAGTGGGTTATCATGAGAGCACCTAGAGTCAATGATCTGTACGTGTTGGACATGAGTGTAACAACTACTACCATGAGCCAGGCTCATTGTTTTATGTCAAGAGCAACGGAAAAAGAATCGCAATTGTGGCATCGAAAGATGGGCCACATTCACCTGCGAAAAATGAATCACCTGGTGCATAACGACTTAGTAACTGGTGTTCATGTGAAAGGTTTTCATCTTGAGGGGGAGTGCATTAGTTGTGTCAAAGGCAAACGGAGAAAGAAATCTCACCCTGGGAAGAAGGAAAACTCGATCTCAAGACCGTTAGAGAGACTTCTTATGGATCTTTTTGCTCCAGTAAACGTCAAAAGCATAACTGGTGATCTCTACTATCTAGTAGTAACAGATGATTACTCGAGATTTTCGTGGGTATCATTTCTGAAGTCAAAGGATGAGACATTTGAAAGTTTGATGACTTTGTTCATAAAAATTGAAAACTTGTACCAAACTCGAATCAGAAGAATCAGGAGTGACAACGGTACAATGTTTAAGACCAATAAAATGGAAGAGTATTGTGATGAGAGAGGTATATTGCAAGAATTTAGTGCTCCTTACACTCCGCAACAAAATGGAGTAGTAGAAAGAAAGAACATGATGTTAATTGAAACGGCCAGGACGATGCTTGCTGATTCGAAATTACCAGTCAACTTTTGGGCAGAAGCAGTGTCAGCCGCTTACTATAAACTCAACCGAGTTCTTACAGTAAAGAAATTCAACAAGACATGTTTCAAGCTGATCAACAACCGCAAACCTAATCTGAAGTATCTGGAACCGTTTGGGTCTCCCTGTACAGTTCTAGAACCTTATGGAAAATTTTGTGCAAAGAGCATTGAAGAAATATTCGTGGGTTATGCAAGTCCATTGAAAAGAGTCTTTGTTCCAAGCTTGAAGTGGATCATCGAAGCACATAATGTTGAGTGTCAAAGTTATACCATGCCACCTCAGAATCCCGGCGACTCATGGCGTTTCAATTATGATACTCTATGGGATTCATTCGACATAGAAGAAGAACCAGATTTCTTTGACGAGTTGGATATTCTGAGAGAATATGAAGCATCATAGGAAAGATTCCCAGCTGAGTCTTCTAGACGTCAATATCGAGCTTCCAATGACGATGAAGCTGGTCCTAGTAATGATGGAGAACATGATGATATTCAGCAAAATCTTGACAATCAGACGGTAGTTAACGATAATCTAGAATCTGATGACAGGCCTATATTCGATCATGGTGATTCAGATTCTGAGGGGGAGCAGATCCAGATTTCAAATCAAACAATTCCAGTCAGTGAACAAGGTGCAAATCAGAATGTCACAAATTTGGAAGGCGAGGTAGATGTTCCAGGCGAGGTGATGCCGAGAACTCTTTCGTACCATCCAGAAGAGCTAATTATTGGAGAATTGCAATCAGGCATCCTCACAAGATGACAAATTGACCAAGGCCTTACTTGTTTTTATTCTACAGTTGCTTCTTTACAAACAGAGTTTTCACTTAGTTGTTTTATTTCGCAGATCGAGCCGCGAACATATAAGGAAGCACTAACTGAAGATTCTTGGGTCAACGCGATGCAAGAGGAGCTGAGTCAGTTTGAGAAGTTGGGAGTGTGGAAATTGGTAGACTTGCCTGATGGTCACAGGAAGATAAACACCAAGTGGGTATTTAAATGCAAGAGGGATGATCGAGGGGTTATTATTCGTAACAAAGCTCGACTCGTAGTCCAGGGCTTTAGTCAGCAGGAGGGTATAGATTTCACTGAAGTATATGCTCCTGTTGCTAGACTTGAAGCGATCAGAATCTTCCTAGCATTTGCATCTTGGAAAAGATTTAAAGTTTATCAGCTAGATGTTAAATCGACTTTTCTCTACGGGAAGGTAAAAGAGTAGGTATATGTCGGACAGCCACCGGGCTTCACCGATCCAATCCACAAAGACAATGTCTATTTACTGGATAAAGCGTTGTGTGGTTTACACCAGGCCCCGAGAGCCTGGTACGAGACATTGTCTCAACATCTGCTTGCAAACAGCTTCATCCGTGGAAAAGTGGATGCCACTCTCTTCACCAAAGAAGTCAACGGACATCTTCTGATAGTTCAGATATACGTGGACGACATCATATTTGGGTCAACAAATGAAGATCCAGCAAAGATTTTGAAAAAGTCATGAAGCAAAAATTTGAAATGTCATCAATGGGTGAGATGAAATTCTTCTTGGGACTTCAGGTTGATCAATTACCCGAGGGAATTTTCATACATCAGACGAATTATGTTCATGATATCTTAGAGAAATTTGGGATGTCCGGGACTACTCCTGCTTCCACCCCGTTAGCGACAAACCATGGGATAAATCTTGATCTCACCAGAGAGAAGGTAGATGAAACGTTATATCGTTCCATGATCGGTTCGCTGATGTATTTGACTGCTTCAAGACTCGATATCATGTATCCAACCTGCCTCGCAGCGTGGTTTCAGTCAAGCCCCAGAGCTTCGCATATGGTGGTTGTGAAACGAATATTACGTTACCTGGAAGGAACTCCATCACTGGGGTTGTGGTATCCAAGAGAAGGCGATTTCACGCTCGAAGGGTATTCTTATTCCGATTTCGGATGCTGCAAAGTTAACGTTAAGTCAACAACAGCGGGGTGCCAGTTTTTCGGACCACGATTGGTCACCTGGCAATGCAAGAAGCAGACCTCTGTCGCTTTATCCACATGTGAAGCCGAGTATGTATCTGCTAGTAGCTACTTCTTTCAGATCTTGTGGATCCAGCAACAGATGCGAGACTACGGTTTGCAATTTCTTAACACCCCTATCTTTGTTGATAATGAGGCAGCTATAAACATTACAAAAAATCCTGTTCATCACACTAAAACGAAACACATTGAAATTCATCATCACTTCATCCGAGACTGTTTCGAGAAGAAGTTGATACGAATTGAGAAAATCCACACTGACGAACAAAAAGCTGATTTACATACCAAAGCGTTTGATAAAACTCGTTTTCTATATCTTTTATAACTGAACGGTATGAAGCTTTTATCGGTGTTGGAGGAGATTCTTGGCGTAGATGAAGGTACCACTGTAGATGATGTTGAAAAGCAATCTGCAATGGTTTGTTGATTTTTTACTTGTTTTGGTATTTAGGGGGAGGTAGGTTATATTTTCAGAAAATACAAAAACAATAAAAAATTTTCAAAAATCCAAAAACATGAGATATTTCAAAATCTAAAAACAACAGAAAACCGAAAAAGAGCTTGTGTAAAAATGGAAAATGATAGTACATCAGCTTGACAGTTGCGGCATGCTAAAGAAATGGAAAGTTTAAAAGTGTTAAACAGTCTCGCTGATGATATGCTGGTAGGTTTTTACACATTTAGTAGGTTTGTTCGGGATATAAACCTAAATCATTACTTGCTTATTTCGTGGGGAACACTACTTGGATATATAGGTAACCCCTGAAATCTCGTTTGAAGGACCCCTCTTTCTAAAATACTAGGTCTTTATGCTCAGTGATATCTGGGGTATTATCCTGGGACTTCTGATAATGCGGAAGCAATGGCCTAGTCCCCGTATAATACTTTACTGCTGCTTGAAATAAAAGCCCGCCCTCAGCATAAAAAATGATGAATTATTGAAAAAAAAATGCAAATCATGTGCTGTTGTAAAAAAGATCCTCTAAAGGGGACACACCAAAAGTCGAGCCTTCAACTCAGCAAAAAATACGAGCTCTCAAGGTTTCGCAATAAACCCCTTACAGAAATCATCTGTGGTATACTCACCTGTAAGACTGAATATTGGGATCTGGATACGGGAGTATATTCAAGAGGTGGGACACATGAATGAGTTTAAGTTCTTAATACACCTAATTCGTATCCTAGACAGATTGAAATTTGTGTGAGAACTTAAGAGGATCAGTATATCGACAATCTAAGCGAATTGTTTAATTCTGAATATGAAATCAAAGCTTAATGGTACTTGTGAATTGTCGACAGCTGATATGATTTCCTAACACGCTTACCAAAAATATGTTTGTAAATAGTTTACATTTACTGCATTTCATTTCTGTTTAGCATTCTGGTATAGGAACTTTATTCAAAATCCAAAAAGATTTTATATTTCTGCTTTATTTTTCGACAAACCAAAGTGGAAAACAGATCTTCAGATTCGCAGTTTGAAGAAGATGCAGGAAATTTCTGAGCTGGACAGAAGAGTTGGGAGCTTATTATGTTAATTTTGTGAAAAATGAAAAGTCAAAACAAGTTCATTAAGTTGAAACTTGTAATTTTCAGAATAATGTTTTGAAAAATGTTGAACGAAAGTCAGTTTTTGCTTTGTTTCGAATCAACCAAGGTCATTAAGTTGGACTTGGTAGACAAATTAAGTGACTAGGGTCATTAACTTGGACCTAGATACTTAAGTGGATTACTAGAAACTGATAAAAACAACAAATGAAGTCAAATATGAGAATAGATTATAATGTCAAATTTCTGAGAAGCAGGGAATAGGTTTGAACCTGTGAAAGCAGCAAAGTGAGATCCCCGTGGCTAAGTTTGAACAAAGTGTGAACCAGAATTCTATCCCAGCTTATTGAAAGGGGGAGTCTAAAAGATGTAAGAGTCAGATGCAGATTCTGGATCAACATTCAAGGGGGAGTTTGAAGATTGTCAAAGTCAAGTTCGAGTGCTAGCTGCTGATGCTGATAGATATTAGAGGATGCTTACAGTGTCAAACAGTTTGGAAAGAGCAAAAAGACTGATCAAGACTGAAGACTCGATGTCGAAGACTTCGTCAACATCCAAGGGGGAATCTGTTGGTGCATAAATGTCTGTTAACTTCGTCTTTATCGAGTCTTGTGCCTAGATAGGATAAACCAGTGCTCAGTAGGTTAGTATTGAGGGTTTGAATGTTATTTGGCCATTTCGCACGAAATGGACAAGGCCATTTCGCACGAAATGAGACATAGTCATTTCGCACGAAATGAGTCTTGGTCATTTCGTACGAAATGGATCCTCTATATATAGTGGAGCCTGGTTGTCATTTGAAAGGATCCTGATTTCAGAGCCGAGGTGCTGCCAATTTGTCAACTGATCTATAAAGCTTTGAAATCAATAAAAAGAAGATAATTAGGAAGAAACAAGCTGTAATCAAGTTCGTATCATTGATTCCGCCTTTGATATGGATTAAAACTCTTCTGATCGACTCGTCCAGGTCGCACATCGATCCAACGCTGGGATTGCTTTAACGCTACAAACAACACTTCCCTGGTTTGGGATTCCTTATTTTCCTGGTTTGGAATACGGTTAATTACTATTTATATTAGTTACAACAAGTGTACTAAATGAAACTTTGTCACGAAATCCCTACTTACTATACCAATTAGTCACCGGTGCCTGGCGAACGGGTTATTAGTTGATAGCGCTATTTAGGTTTCACCAACCTCACACCGTGCCTGGAGAGGATCGGTCGTGAACTAATAGACTCAGGCAAACCATCAATGATGATAGACATTGACAAACGGGGCAAACAGCGAAACATGTGGGCGCAAAGTATTCGATATGATGTAGTTTAGTAGCTTACATATGGGGTAGCTCCCCATGGCATGATATAAATGAGTAACTTAACAACTTAAACAAGTTTTATGGAGTTAAAACTGGTCAACTCGTGAACTTGACAACTTTATGTTGATACCCTACTGCATGCTTTGCGGGTACTCAGTGATGGCAGGAACTTGCAGCTTGGGAAGTGTAGTGGTCGCTTTAACCCGTGTTGGGTTACTAATTAATAATATTAAATTTTGAACTTTTGTTTGAACTATTTGAATTATGCTTCCGCTATTATCTTTAAACATTGTTTTAAACTTAAGATCTCGGACTTGAACTTTGATAAGTCACTAATCGTATCGGTTCGGTGAAACAGTTTTGTTATTATAATTGTTCAATATGATTGGTGGCTTGATCCTGGTCAGTCACGCGCCTCGCAGTAGTACTCCACATTTGGAATTTGTGGGTGTGACATTTTTAATTAAAATCTCTTAATTTTCTCATCTCTAAACTCTCTCTCTCTCTCTCTCTCTCTCTCTCTCTCTCTCATTTTTAATTAATTCTCCATTATTTTAATAGTGGGAATGCCCGTGCGTTGCGGCGGGTGTCCGGACTAATATCATATTCAATTATAACGTCTATTACGAGCCATCATACATGAATTTATGTAAGTTTCACATATTTTCAATTGTGTGCCTCAACAATAGCTTCCAAAGAAGATAAAAGAACTTAAAATTTACACATCCATTTTCATCGTAATATTCTAAATCTCTACTAAATGAATTCAGTGACTAGATGTAATTTTATTTATTAATGTATTAGTTTCTCCCCACGCTTCGTGGCGGGAGTGTTGTCATTTTCTATCACACGCAATGTGGTAAGAGTTTGGTCGTTATCTGGTTTGACTTGTCGAAAATCATAAAGGTGAACACTGATACGGTTTACATTGGCACAAAATATTTGCAACGATGTTCTCTCATAAGTAGCTGGGTTCTTGCACACAATACCATAATCGTAATGTCAATCGTTATAACGTACGTTACCACATCAATCGCTATAACGTACGTTACCATGTCAATCGCTATCGCGTACGTTACCAAAAAAAATACTTGATTTTGGTTGAACTCTAGGTCTGATGGTGGCAAAAATTTACAAAACTTGAAGAACAGGTTTCTAAAAGAGTAAATTACAAGTTTTGTCCTTTATGTTTACACCAAATTACAGGCGCTGTCCTTTAGCACCAAAGTTGACAAGTTTTGTACTTAATGTTCCAAAATCTTGCACATTATGTCCTTTAGACCAAACCTAGTTATATTTTTTGGTTAAATCTGGTCATGTGCATTGCACATGAGGGCATTCTTGTCATTTCACATTCCAGGGGCTATTTTATAAAGAAATTATATTTAGGGACTATTTTGTACAAAACTTAAAAAAAAATATATAAATTCTCTTTCTCTGTATACATTTCTCTGTATATATCTGGAATTCAAGAACTCCACCCGCCACCATCACCGCTCGTCTGAGATGTCGGAACCTTGCCAGAAAGTTGGAACGGGCGTATGAGTCACCACATGTGACAACTGGCACTTTTCCATGTATTTCGTACAATAATGAACAGTAAATCGTACCTTGATGACTGTGCATGATTAAATGAACAAGACGAATGATTTCCTGACTACTGTCATATACATACAAGTGCATTTCATGTTGCAAGATTGTTTATCATTATTACATGCAACCCAGTGTAGTTCAATTAGTGCACAGAACAAAGTTAGCACACTTATCAGACAAACTAGAAATACTGACGGGAGTTCAGTACTCAGACAGACATGACGATAAGACACAGAATGAGCCCTGAAACCAAGAGTTACACTAGAATAGTGTGTAGGAAAGTAGGGATCATAAAACTGTCTTCCTAGTGATGATTTAGGTGCCGGAAAGTGCTAGAAAAACACTAAAAGTGTAGAATTCTGCAGAAAACAACCAAATTCATTAATTTTCAGCATTTTAACTCCAAAATATAATGCAGAATTATGGTTTAATGGTCCAGAATACCTTCCTAAGTGTCGGGAATCAAAACTGTCATAAAAGCCTACATAAAGCACACTAAACTGCGCAATTTAGCACCTTAACGAACCGGTAATCAACCGAACAACCGGACACTACCCGAAACACCAAATGGTCACCAAACATCATAACACATCTTAAAACCCTAAACACATAAAACACTAACTAATACCATTACTTTCTAACCAACTTACTTAACTAAGACTTGAAACACAACTAGACCCCCCCCCCCATTTAGGACGGTTATGAGGTGGCCCCCACCTCCCTCATTTCTTTTAATTATTTTAATTTGCTTTGTAGAGAAGATATTTGACAAAAATCTTTGTGTAAGATCATATTGGAAGAGTAAGAGCATGTAACCATAAGATCTTCCCACACTTGTCATCACCTACATTCAAGCACCCAACTCTTCTCCCTCTCATATTCACGGCCCAACACTCCTTCCCCTCATCTTCATCTTTCAATCAATTTCCAAACATTCTAAGCATATTCCAAGGTGTCTTAAGCCTAACTAAGAAGGTTGCAAGCATTGGAATTGGAAGGACCTTCTCTAGGAGCTTTTAACCACTCTATTTCTTCATCTTCATACTTGTTCATCCCTAGCCTTGGTGCTAGTAGTAAGCTCCTTTGATCTTATTTTTACTTCTAATTTTAGTGGTTAAAGTGTTATCTAATATGTTAAACTAAAGAATCTCAAAGAAACATAAACATGATCTTGAACATAAAGCTTAATAACATGAAAATCTAAGTTGTTTTAGTGTATGTATGAAACTTGTTTGTTGATTTCTTGTGATTTTGATGTTGATCATCATAAGAAGCTTGTTAGATGATGATTAAACCCATGATCTAGTAAGTATAAGGATGGATCTTGTGAAATTTGTAATGATCATCCTTTATGTAAATCATGAACTTGAAAATAAATTTGTTTTAGTGTATGATGATTATTTATACATGTTACAAGTCTTGAAAATAAAAGATTTCAAAGATAATATTTTCAAGAAACTAAAGTATTTTACAAGATTTCTCATGAAATTGGTTTTAAAGGAAGTAAACATGTTTTGAGGATTAAATCAAAGCTAGAAAAGTGTTGGTAACAAGAAAAATACAAGAAGAATTATTTTTGAAAAATCATCAAACAAGTTGTGAAGAATATTCACAAGAATGAGTTTTATGAACTATAAACCATATTTTTAGAGGTAACTAAACTTACTAAACAACATGTTAAATTACTACATATTTTTGTTAAACTTAAGGTTCATGACATATAGTGAAATTGCATATTTAAAGCATATGGTAAGTTATGTGTAAATTGTTGATGATTGGTGATAAATTTCTTAAAGAAAATGATATGCTTTTAAGCATGGAAACCTTCGTTTTTAACGGGAAACTATGGCAAAATTTTTGTAGAAATTAAACACTTAGAAAAATATTTTTAAACAAGTGTTTACAAGTAAATTTTTATCATGGTTTTCATATAAAAATTTGCCATAATTTTTATTACAAAGATTACAAATATTGGAGGCTGATTTTTGATAATAAAAATGACTAAGTATATATTTAGGATAATATATATTTAGATGTCACAAATTGTGTGCTATTTGTATATTGATTGTATTAGTTATATTATTTTAGGAACTTGAAAATAATATAACACACCAAAATACCAAAATTTGGAATACAAATTACTAACAAAATTCCAAGAAAATAAATATATAATTTATACCCGAATAATGGACAATCGGACAAACGGACATAAGGACTATAAGTATATACATTCCGGAAATAAATTCGTAACTTAACAAAGGTGTCAAGCGGTATCCTTCGAACCGAAGAAACAGAAAATATGAATTTTTACAAGTGTTACAAAATATATCATATTTAGCCAAATAGAAAATATATTATTTTTGAGTGAAGAAAAATATATATTTTCTTAAACAATTTGAAGATATATTATTTTTTAGTGGAGAAAAATACATTTTCTCAAACAAGTTAAAAATATATTATTTTGGGTGAAGAATAGAAATATATATTTTCTAAAGTTAATCTTAAAGATATATATTATTTTTGAGATATATGTGAAGGTATATCTTTATTTTTGCCAAGTTAAGTTATAGATATTTTTTCTATAAAAATTCTCTTAAAATATGAATATTTTAAGAATACAAAGTTGGTGATTTTTAGTTGTCTAAAAATAATATTCCGGAATATTAAATACAAGTTAAGTATAAAATACTTAATAAATACAAGAAAATACGTATTCTCATTCGTACAATTATACACCGGAATACACCACCAATACTTGGCAAAATACACAAGTATAAGAATACACAAGTACAAGTACACCCATACTTGGGAAAATACATATGTGGGAATACATAATAAACCAAGTTAAAATGTACTATTTTAACAATATTCCAAATAATTGAATAAATATAAGTTAAGTTAAAATATTATTATTTGAACTAATAATTTTATACTTTGGAATTATATAATGTACATCAAAGATGTAACTCAAAGTACACCAGGAATTCCAAAATAAGTCTTAATAAACAAGTAAGACTAAGAGTCGTTACACGACCTAAACGTCTTATAAAACATGGCACGTGTGTAGGTAGTTGTACGACTCGTAGAAGGACCCTTGAGTATACGAGACAGCAGGACGCAAAAGCAAATTTGTAAGTTCACGTCCCCCTTTTCTCTTAACTGTTTTCGGATTTATAACTCTCGGGGGTGAAATACATGTCAACATGGGTATGATTTGGCTATGAAATGAACCATTAGATCATGTTAGCATAGGTTGAAACTGAAATGCCATTAACTCTCATAAGAATCATAGACAAGGGTTAGATCTAACGGGTATGGCCGAGTCCCACTCATGGTCCTTGTTTGACCACTTAAAGTGTTGTTGTATCCCAGTCGAGGTGATTCGGCAACGGTCAAGGTGATTTGACACAGTTAATGTGATTTGATATGGTCAAGGGGATTTGACACAGTCAAGGTGATTTGACACAGTCGAGGTGATTCGACACAGTCGAGAGGATTCGACCCTAATAATAGTCTACTCGGGTTGAGTACTCCCTATATCGTCTCATACATTAATGTCCTTGCAAAACATTAATTGATCTGTTCATAGACGCTTTACATACCCGTTTTCAAAGGAATTACTCAAATGTTTACAAGTCTATTGGAACTCATACAAAACACATGAACTCGCTCAACTTTTGTTTATGTTTTCAAAATTACATCTATTTCAGGAAACAAGGTGGATCTTGGGCGCTGGTGTTGTTTCGGGATGTAAATTTCAAGTTTAGATGTCATCCACTTTTGTTGGTTTGTAACTTAATCAGAGGTTGTGTTGTTTGAAACTTAAATGACTGGTGTTTGTAATGTTTTGAACTTTATGAATGGATGAACATCATTTTGATCATATAGTTGTTTATTATAATCGAATGCAATGAGAACCGATCAAGTCACACGCATACGCTTCCGCAAAAGTCAGGGTGTGACAGTTTGGTATCAGAGCTTCGATTGTAGTGAACTAGGATTCCTTCTCGAGTCTATACTACAATCACTAGGATTCTCTCACGAAAACATTTTTACAAAAAGGTTTTTCATTGCATTTACGAAAGCGCCAAGATCCATGAGTCAAACATTTTTCAAAGGAAAGACAAATTAAGGACATTAGTAGGGAGGAAAATACCCCAATTAAAGTGCCAATTAGGGTACAGTCAACGTGAGATAGACTTGCCAAAGACGAAATAACCCCCCGAAAGGATAAACGAGATTTATATGTGACATGATGCATTTATTTGCTTGTTTATACTAAGTAACATATTTATTCATTAATATATATATGCGTATAAGTGTACGGAATAATTATTGATGGGAACGAGATACCTTCGACTTCGAATTCCATTATTGTTCTTGACTCGCACAATGAGACTATCGACCTCGCGTTTATTGGGAGGTTCACGGCTGAAGTGATTACCAAACGAGATCCTGAGCTTGTTTCAGTAGAAGATGGTTGTTCTTCCCTCTCGAATGCGAAGGTGCCTGACTACGGTAGTGACGGCGAGGCGGGAGAGGCAACCTTGGACAACACCCTCATCAGTGGGACGAGCTCCCTGTGGCTTTTGCGAAACAAGATTGACAACACTCTTGCCCAGACAAGGAAGATGAGGTACTCATCTTGAAGGTGCCCCTCCAACTACTAGGAATTCTCCTTATTCCTATTACGTTTAAGCATTGTGCCTATTCATGCGTAACGATAACAAATGATAGCGCGTGGACCACCATAATGGTCCTTTCCATGTTGAAGGTATGAGGACAGTAGTGTCCCCTCTCTGGTTGACCATCTGCTTTGAACGTGGGTAAATTAGGGTGACCATGCAAGACAATTTATTATTACGGGGGCCCACATAATAACGACTTGTAGTGCATGGAAATCCTGGTGGACTCTGCGGGTCAAGCTAATGATAATCACCCATTCAAAATTTCTAGGTGTTCAAACCTCCATCTCATGGAACAATACTGAGGTAGTTGATATAACACTCTACAAGGTAGGAAGTCTGTCTTTGCTTACTTCATGCCTAACACTTCAACCCGTAATACGAGTCGTTTGGGGAACCGATATCTAAGCAACTGGAAATGGCTAACACTCAGGAAAGATTTTTCCCATCCTTCATCTCACATGCACCCTACCACCCACTACTTATACCCCTCAGCAACTCTACACCATCTATTCTGTAATGCACCCCATCATTTGGGTAGTGCATTCGCACCCTGGAAACCACCTGCAGTTGCTACCAGGCACAATTGGGTCCCGAGGAAGAAGTCAAGTACCCTCACGACCTTATCTCTGCATTTTCACTATCACCCCTATACGTGGTAGAAATGCACAACCCCCATCCCTTGGGAAGTATACCCGTCTTTGTGAAACTAGAGACCTAAGAAGACCAATGTAGAAGGAAAATAACTACTACTTTCATATTATGGAACTTGTATCACCGAGGTGATGTAACCTCGAGTGCATTTTGTTTTCCTCTATTAAAAACAATGTGTCAAGTTGTCAAACATATATGAAAGCTCAGTGGCTGTTTTCTTACTTATACATTGTTGACTATATATGCATGTGATGTTAGGTGATTACATGTTTGCTTGTGGTGATATATACCTCATAGATAATTATTGGTGAATGTTGTCTAACCTATCTAATACCTTTTACCAGAAGAAAATGTCGTCCAGACATGACACGGACACTAATACGTTACCAAGGACAGAAGCCGAGCTTCAAGAACGCATCTCACAGGTAATTGCACAGCACGAGGCCAACCGCTCAGAACACAGCGGTGGTACCTCTGGAAATAACCCCCCAACCGGCTGTACTTACAAGCAATTCTTGGATTGCAAGCCTCTCAACTTCGATGGCACTGGAGGTGCTATCACGTTTGTTCGTTGGGTAGAGAAAACCGACTCCGTGCTAAGGATGAGCAAGCGTGCTCCTGAACAGAGGGTTACATATATTTCTGGATTATTTCTGGACGGAGTACTTTCATGGTCGAACCTCGAAGTCCAAACACTGGGCGAAACTGCTGCATACGCACTAACATGGGATGAGCTTAAAGAGCTAATGAGCAAGAAGTACTGCTCACGAGCTGAAATCCAGAAGCTGGAGACAGAGTTCTGGAATCTAAAGATGGACGGACCAAGGATAGCTGAGTATATTAAGCGTTTCCATGATTTATCAAGGGTCGTTCCCTATCTTGTCAAGCCGGAATTCAAGAGAATCGAGCGGTTTATTTGGGGACTTGCGCCTCAAATCCTAAGCATGGTTACTGTCGCAAAGCCTCCAACCATCGCAGAGGCTATCGATTTGAGCGTTACACTTACTGAAGAAGTTCTTCGAATGGGAAAGTTTTTGGAATCCGAGGCAAACAATAAGGAGACTCACATGGAGTCTTCGGGCAACAACAAAAGAAAATTTCAAACCTGAAGAAAGGCACTCGGGTTAGTCATGACAACTCAAATGCAAACAAAAGAAGGGAAGCAAACCCGCCTCATGGCATGAAAGCTTATGGGGCCCCTAATAAGGCCGGTGGAAAGGTATATTTGGGGACTAAGCTGAGGTGTGACGAATGTAAGTTTCACCATGAAGGTCGATGCCTGAGACCTAAGTGCGACAGATGTGGAAAAGAAGGACACAACAAGGATGCCTGTTGGGCAAAATATCCCAAACAAGGAGGAAATGATAACTGTAACCAAGACATAAACGATAATGGTAGAATTCCAGGTTTCTTCAACTGTGGTGACGTGGGGCACTTTAGGAAATATTGCCCTAGGAAGAACCAAGCGAGGAAGAATCTTCACGATCAGAGCTCGTGAAGCACGCCAGATCCAAATGCGGTTACGGGTACGTTCCCCATTAACCAACACTATGCATCCATTTTGATTAATACTGGCACCGACTTTAGCTTTGTGTCTATAGAACTTAAGAACCTACTTGGTCTAGAAGCAAGTAAGTTAGATACCCCCCCCCCCTATTCAATAGAGTTAGCAAATAGGCAATTAGTCAAAAAGGTATAAAGTTATTAAAGATTGTACTTTCGAACTTGGAGAGCGGGAATTTTCTATTGAATTCCTACCTGTTGATTTGGGAAGCTATGATGTTGTAGTCGGCATGAATTAATTATCCAAGGATAGAGCTGAAGTTGTTTGTCATGAGGAAAATCATTCACATCCTGCTTGCGAATGATGAAACACTTATAGCACACAGTCATCTTGCAGTTGAGGTGAGGATGTTGGGCCCCATAAGGCGGTGGATTGTGACATCCCACGTTGGTTATGAGAGCACCGAAGTGCCTTCGAAAAGGCTGCATAGCCTTCCTTGCTCATGTTGTCGATAGGAGACCAAGGAGCCAAAGCTAGAAGACATCCCCGCTAGGTAGGAATTTCCAGAAGTCTTTCCCGAAGACTTGCTAGGATTACCCCCACAGAGACAAGTCGAATTCCATATTGACTTGGCTCCAGGCGTCGCTCCTGTAGCCATGGAACCATAATCGACTTGCGTCGTCCGAAATACAATGAGTTATCCACGCAACTCTAGGAGTTGTTGGATAAGGGATTCATAAGACCGAGCTTCTCGCCTTGGGGAGCTCCAGTGTGATTTGTCAAGAAAAAGGATGGCAGTTTCCATATGTGTAATAACTTTAGAGAGTTGAATAAGCTAACCGTCAAGAATCGGTATCCCTTGCCGAGGATTGATGACTTGTTCGATCAATTACAAGGCTCTAGTTACTACTCGAAGATTGACTTGAGGTCAGGGTATCCTCAACTGCGAATACAAGAAGAAAGTATCCCTAAAACGGCCTTTAGGACTTGCTATGGACATTACGAGTTCCTTGTTATCTCATTAGGCTTAACAAACGCACCGGCAGTATTCATGGATCTCATGAATCGGGTGTGTAAGCTGTATCTGGATAATTTGGTGATTTTATTCATTGATGACATCCTTGTTTACTCGCGAACCCAGGAGGATCATGAGCGACGCCTGCAAGCTACCCTAGAACTCTTGAAGAAGGAGTAGTTGTATGCGAAGCTGTCAAAGTGCGAATTTTGATATCGTGAGGTGCGATTCCTAAGTCACATGGTGAACGAGAATGGAATTCACGACGACCCTGCTAAGATTGAAGCAATCAAGAACTAGGAAGCCCCAAAGACGCCAACTGCGATACGACAATTTCTGGGGTTAGCAGGCTATTACAGACGATTCGTAGGGGACTTTCCAAAGATTGCTCAACCGCTAACAATCCTAACCTAGACGGTACCCATCTTCTCTTTACCTGATAGTACCGATGGATTTGAGGTTTATTGTGACACTTCTCAACAAGGTCTCGGTTGCGTGTTGATGCAACGAGACAAAGTCATCGTGTACGCGTCACGTCGATCGAAGGATCATGAGAAGAACTACACCAAGCACAACCTTGAACTAGGTGTAGTGAATTGCGCATTGAAGATTTAGCGTCATTACTTGTATGGAAAATGCTGCACGATCTTTACTGATCACAAGAGTTTGCAGCACATCTTTGATCAGAAGGATTTGAATATGAGACAACGAAGATGAGTTGAACTGTTGAATGATTACAACTATGAGATTAAGTATCACCTGGACAAGACGAGCGTTGTAGCAGACGCCTTGAGCCGCAAGGAACGCGCAAAACCACTAAGGATGAAAGCCTTAGAAATGACCATACAGACAAATCTCGCTACTTGGATTCGTGAAGCTGAGCAGGAGGCGCTCAAATCGGAGAACCTATGAGCTGAAGCATTACGTAGAATGGAAGCGCAATCGTTGCCTAATGAAGATGGAACATTGTACTCCCTGAAGCGAATTTGGGTTCCATTCTTCCGCGATCTATGTGCATTTATTTTGGATGAAACACATAAGTCAATGTACTCTATCCATCCTGGATCTGATAGGATGTACCAAGAATTTTATTGGCAGCCCAGGATCAAAGCCGATATTGCTACATATGTGGGTAACTGTCTTACTTGTGCCAAAGTTAAGGCAGAATACCAGAAACCGTCAGGGCTGCTGCAACAACTTGAGATTCCCGTGTGGAGGTGGGAACAAATCTCAATGGACTTCATTACAAAGCTGCCAAGAACCCAAAGAGGTCACGATATGATTTGGGTGATTATTGATCAACTCACCAAGTCTGCACATTTCCTACCGATCAGTGAGAAAGATAGCACAAGGAAATTAGCAGAGATTTATCTTAGAGAGATTGTGGCACGTCATGGAGTGCTTGTTTCTGTTATATCCGACCGAGATGGTCGTTTTGTGCCAAGGATATGGCAGACGTTTCAGAAGGCGTTTGGGTCACGGTTGAACCTTAGTACTGCATTTCACCCTCAGACGGACGACCAAAGTGAACGGACGATACAGACTTTGGAATACATGCTACGTGCGTGTGTGATGAACGTCGGTGGAAGTTGGGATACTCACTTGCCTTTAGTGGAGTTTTCCTAACAATAATAGTTATCACACCACCATTCAGGCCGCCCCGTTTGAAGCTTCATATGGACGTAAGTGTCGGTCCCCATTGCTTTGGGTGGAAACCGGAGATAAACGGTTTATTAGCCCCGAGTTGGTTCAGGAAACTACATACAAGATTGCTCAGATACATGATCGTATCAGGATAGTCCATGATAGATAAAAGAGCTATGCCGATAGACGGCAGAAACCATTGGGATTTGAGATTTGAAAAGTGGTTTTAGTGAAAGTCTCGCCCTGGAAAGGCGCGGTATGATTTGGAAAACGTGGAAATCTGAACCCACTGTATATTAGACCTATCGAGATTCTGGAAAGGATCGGAACTGTTGCTTACAAGACTGAAACTTCTAGAAGAACTTAGCAGAGCCCCCGACACGTCGTCATTCCCGCAAACGAGTTTCACATCAACGACAAACTAAAATTTACCGAAGAACCTGTTAGGGTTATGGACTAGAAGATCCACAAAACACAGAGAATTCGTTTTAAACTTGTCAAAGTTCGTTGGAATTCACGTCATGACTTAGAATTTACTTGGGAACATGAAGACCAAATCAAGTCTAAGTATCCACATCTATTTCACAACTCCCCTGCAACCAATAACACAGCTTGAATTTCGGGAAAAAAATTCTTTTAACGGGGGGAGAATGTGACAACAGGCACTTTTCCATGTATTCCGTACAATAATGAACAGTAAATCGTACCTTGATGACTGTGCATGATTGAATGAACAAGACGGATGATTTCTTGAATACTGTCATATACATACAAGTGCATTTCATGTTGCAAGATTGTTTATCATTATTGCATGCAACACAGTGTAGTTCAATTAGTGCACAGAACAAAGTTAGCACAGTTATCAGACAAACTAGAAGTACTGACGGGAGTTTAGTACTCAGACAGGCATGATGATAAGACACAGAATGAGCCCCGAAACCAAGATTTACAGTAGAATAGTGTATAGGAAAGTAGGGATCATAAAACTGTCTTCCTAGTGATGATTTAGGTGCCGGAAAGTGCCAGAAACACACTAAAACTGCTGAATTCTGCAGAAAACAACCAAATTCAGCAATTTTCAGCATTTTAACTCCAAAATGTAATGCAGAATTATGGTTTAATGGTCCATAATACCTTCCTAAGTGTCGGGAATCAAAACTTTCATAAAATCCTAAATAAAGCACACTAAACTACGTAATTTAGCACCTTAACAAACCGGTAACCAGCCGAACAACCGGACACTACCCGAAACACCAAATTTTCTAACCAACTTACTTAACTAAGACTTGAAACGCAACTAGACCCCCCCCCCATTTAGGACGGTTATGAGGTGGCCCCCACCTCCCTCATTTCTTTTAATTATTTTAAATTGCTTTGTAGAGAAGATATTAGACAAGAAATCTTTGTGTAAGATCATGTTGGAAGAATAAGAGCATGTAACCATAAGACCTTCCCACACTTGTCAACACCTTCATTCAATCACCCAATTCTTCTCTTCTCCCTCTCATATTCACGGCCCAACACTCCTTCCCCTCATCTTCATCTTTCAATCAATTTCTAAACATTCTAAAGCATACTCCAAGGTGTCTTAAGCCTAACTAAGAAGGTTGCAAGCATTGGAATTGGAAGGACCTTCTCTAGGAGCTTTTAACCACTCTATTTCTTCATCTTCATACTTGTTCATCCCTAGCCTTGGTGCTAGTAGTAAGCTCCTTTGGTCTTATTTTTACTTCTAATTTTAGTGGTTAAAGTGTTATGTAATATGTTAAACTAAAGAATCTCAAAGAAACATAAGCATGATCTTGAACATAAAGCTTAATAACATGAAAATCTAAGTTGTTTTAGTGTATGTATGAAACTTGTTTGTTGATTTCTTGTGATTTTGATGTTGATCATCATAAGAAGCTTGTTAGATGATGATTAAACCCATGATCTAGTAAGTATAAGGATGGATCTTGTGAAATTTGTAATGATCATCCTTTATGTAAATCATGAACTTGAAAATAAATTTGTTTTAGTGTATGATGATTATTTATACATGTTATAAGTCTTGAAAATAAAAGATTTCAAAGATAATATTTTCAAGAAACTAAAGTATTTTACAAGATTTCTCATGAAATTGGTTTTAAAGGAAGTAAACATGTTTTGAGGATTAAATCAAAGCTAGAAAAGTGTTGGTAACAAGAAAAATACAAGAAGAATTATTTTTGAAAAATCATCAAACAAGTTGTGAAGAATATTCACAAGAATGAGTTTTATAAACTATAAACCATATTTTTAGAGGTAAGTAAACTTACTAAACAACATGTTAAATTACTACATATTTTTGTTAAACTTAAGGTTCATGACATATAGTGAAATTGCATATTTAAAGCATATGGTAAGTTATGTGTAAATTGTTGATGATTGGTGATAAATATCTAAAAGAAAATGATATGCTTTTAAGCATGGAATTTTAAGGGGAAACTATGGCAAAATATTTGTAGAAATTAAACCCTTAGAAAAATATTTTTAAACAAGTGTTTACAAGTAAATTTTGATCATGGTTTTCATATAAAAATTTGCCATAATTTATATTACAAAGATTACAAATATTGGAGGTTGATTTTTGATAATAAAAATGACTAAGTATATATTTAGGAAAATATATATTTAGATGTCACAAATTGTGTGTTATTTGTACATTGATTGTATTAGTTATATTATTTTAGGAACTTGAAAATAATATAACACACCAAATTACCCAAATTTGGAATACAAAATACTACCAAAATTCCAAGAAAATAAATATATAATTTATACCCGAATAATAGACAATCGGACAAACGGACATAAGGACTATAAGTATATACATTCCGGAAATAAATTCGTAACTTAACAAAGGTGTCAAACGGTTCCAAGGAAAATACATATGTGGGAATACATAATAAACCAAGTTAAAATGTACTATTTTAACAATATTCCAAATAATTGAATAAATATAAGTTAAGTTAAAATATTATTATTTTAACTAATAATTTTATACTTTGGAATTATATAATGTACATCAAAGATGTAACTCAAAGTACACCAAGAATTCCAAAATAAGTCTTAATAAACAACTAAGACTAAGAGTCGTTACACGACCTAAACGTCTAATAAAACATGGCACGTGTGTAGGTAGTTGTACGACTCGTAGAAGGACCCTTGAGTATACGAGACAGCAGGACGCAAAATTGTGAGTTCATGTCCCCCTTTTCTCTTTATTGTTTTCGGATTTATAATTCTCGGGGGTGAAATACATGTCAACATGGGTATGATTTGGCTATGAAATGAACCATTAGATCATGTGAGCATAGCCTGAAACTGAAATTCCATTAACTCTCATAAGATTCATGGACAAGGGTTAGATCTACGGGTACGGCCGAGGCCCACTCATGGTCCTTGTGTGACCACTTAGAGTGCTTTTGTGTCCCAGTCGAGGTAATTCGGAAACGGTCAAGGTGATTTGACACAGTCAAGGTGATTTGATACGGTCAAGGGGATTTGAAACACTCAAGGTGATTCGACACAGTCGAGGTGATTTGACACAGTCGAGGGGATTCGACACTGATAATAGTCTACTCGGGTTGAGTACTCCCTATGTCGTCACATACATTAATGTTGTTGCAAAACATTAATTGATCTGTTCATAGACGCTTTACATACCTTTTTCAAAGGAATTACTCAAATGTTTACAAGTCTATTGGAACTCATACAAAACACATGAACTCGCTCAACTTTTCTTGATGTTTTCAAAATTACATGTATATCAGGAAACAAGGTGGATCTTGGGCGCTGGTGTTGTTTCGGGATGTAAATTTTAAGTTTAGATGTCATCCACTTTTGTTGGCTTGTAACTTAATCAGAGGTTGTGTTATTTGAAACTTAAATGACTGGTTTTTGTAATGTTTTGAACTTTATGAATGGATGAACATCATTTTGATCATATAGTTGTTTATTATAATTGAATGCAATGAGAACCGATCAAGTCACACGCATACGATTCCGCAAAAGTCAGGGTGTGACATCACAATCTTTTAATAACAAGAACAATCAAGAACCAATTCCCAAGCTCATGAAAACTAGCCGTCATAATCTTCTCCCTCGATACCGATAACAAGTGTATACAAACAAAATCTGGCATCTGATACAATCCAAACACCCCACTCAAAAATCCCATCTCTATGACCTAAAAACATAAAAGGCTTACTCTTACTATTAACCTCACCCCTAACTTTCTTCAAACAAAACAATCTAACAGTCAAATCCTTCGAACCGGCAAACAAATTGTAACACCCCGTGTTACGAAAGTCAAAGTCAAAGTCAAGATTGAAGTCAAAGGGAGAAAAGATTGCTAATTGCGATCTGTCACTCCTTGCTCAACTACTGTTTTGACTTCTTTGACTTGTAATCGAATCTTTTATTTTATTTTCTTTAATTGTATTATGTGGAGTATCTGTGAATAATCGAGGTTTAATCGATATTTATCGCTTGTTTTATCGCTTTGTCGTTAAACGCATCGCAATCGCATTCGCAACTCGAATTATGCGTTTTGAATATTGTTTTACGTGTGTGTGCTATTTATGTGTTACTTGTGCTTTATGTTATATTTGTGGTGATTAATCGAAATGCAATCGCAACTCTATCGCAATCGCAGTTAATCGCAAACGCTAAACGCAAGTTATTCATAGTGATTGTATGTTAGATATAGTAGTTAGGTTATTTGTATAACTAATGGGTGATTCTATCGCATCGGTCGCTCGAATCACATCGCAACGCTCAACATGCGAATCGAAACAACAAAACTAAACACGCTGGACACCTGCACTTTCCTCTTTTAGAAACCCTATAAATACCCTCCTGTCATCATTTGTGATGTGACAACTCCTCCACTCGACCAGCACGCTCAAGAACTATTTTCTCTCGATTTTTCACGATTCTTGTAAGTTTTAAACCTAAATCTTGTACTTCTATGATCTACACACACTTTTTCATCTTTTCCACCTTTGAATCTTAACTTTTAACCGTGAAATTAGCGGATTTTAGGTGTTCTAGGATGATGTCATCATGGAGTTCTTATGAACTTCAAGTTTTGGCCTCATTCCACCAAGAACAACTCAGATCTGAAGGATTTCCACAAGATTAAACAATGTTTTCGCATAGATTTACACATATTCATGATTAAAAGGATTGAAAGATGGTTTTCTAACTTTCTTTCAACTCTTTTACACTCAATGCACTCAAAATAGATAGAATCAGAGCTTGTACAGACCTTCTACTCTTTCTTAGTGATGTGTTGGTTCAAGATCTGGTTTTTTATCAAAGAGACAATTGACTTCGGGTTAAACAAGAATGACCGTCACGAACCAGTAAACTGATCGGATTTGGGTGATTCCAGTTCGATCGGAAGACCTGGGACTTGATGAGGTACTGTTGTTTAGTACGTTGTCAAACCGTCTCGAACAAACCGCAAACCTTCAAAATTACCAAGTTCAAAGTGATTAGATGCGTTGGGACGGATTGCCGTCCGATCGGATTGCCATCCGATCAGATTGCCATCCGATCGACCCGCAATCCGATTGGTTTGTACATTGGTTCCACACTTAAACTTTTCATTCAAACTTTCAAGGTTCTGAACGTCGAACGGATTGCCGCCCGATCGGATAGCCATCCGATCGAACGACCATCCGACCATGTGACATTTGGAACTTCGACACTTAATCATTTTCAATCTTAAAAGATCATCAGTAACTAACGGATTGCCAACCGATCGGATTACTACCCGATCGAGTGACAACCCTGCTGTGAACTTGTTCTCACTAAGTGTCCTACCAATCGGATCGCTATCCGACTGAACGACCATTCGATCGATGACCTAAAAGGTAGAGATACTTCTCTATTTTCAAAATGCTACAACGAAAAACTTCAAAGCCATCATACACAAACACATCCTCACCAAACGAATGTCAATCCAATCGAATGGCCATCTGATCGGATCACCATCCGAACGGATTGACATCCGATCGACTGGCCATCCGATCGGATTGCCATCTGATCGGATTACCATCCGACACTTAGACACATTGCATCGTTTAACGCGCCACTCATCGTTTATGCTATCGTTAACTGCTCAGGCTAATCTCTCTCAGCGCTCCCTTCAATCCAAGAGAGTGTTTACTTGTTAAACACTATCTGTGAGTATACTCGATCCCTTTTTGCTTTACGCACTTTTGGGTGTTACATACGTTACTTATTCTAAATCACAACCGACACACAATGCAAACACTATTTATACGCTGACCATTATTGCATGTTACGTGTTATTCGATGAATGCTTGTATGTTATGTTAACACAGTGATTGTTTCCTGACACCTTAGCAACGATAGTACTATAGTTTGGACTCAGCACCTGTCGTGGACAGGGGTTGTTAAGGGCCTTACTTCACGTGTCTTAGTGGGGACATGTGTTGCGTATTCTACAACTCGCAGTCACGTCTGTGCATATTTCTCTATCGATAACCTACTAGCCTTCCCTTTGTTACATGTTACATGTTGGCTATGCGTAAACTCTTTTCGAACTCTATTATATCTATCAAACTTGTATGCTCACCTTTACACTATGTGTATTGACTTTACTTTAACGTTTGTGACAGGGGCTTAGGATGTTTTGCTGCTATGTGGGAATCAAGTAGGATGGAGTCTAGAAACCAACGAAGAATTTATTTATTTAAATCTGAGTTGTCGGAACAAAACAAATTTGTCTTTGATTTGTCTGTAATAACTATGCTACTTGTTATGTCATGGTATGGGACGTGATGCTTAAATAATTGGTAATCGTAGTTGTTATGGAAACTCCTGGACGATCTGTTTCGCTCAGTGCCGTGCCCCGATGATTCCGCCATCGGTTGGGGTGTGACACAAATACCTCGAATCAGGACTCCAATCAACACAAGTAACTTTATTATTACAATTAGCAAAAGTTCTCAACCCTGGAGACCTCCAAATCTCGACTAACTTACCAACACCAACAACCGTTAAGGCGGAGGTTGATGAACTGGCAGCGTCCGTTGTCGTCGATGGCGATGAGGAAGATGTCGTCTAGTGAGGCGGCGATTCTTGAGATGTTTGATGAAGATTGGAATGGTAGGGTTAGGGTTTCAGATTTGAGGAGGTCGGTGACGGAGATGCGGTTCCCGATTGGGGAGATGAAGAGAGTGTTGTTGGAAACGATAGCATTTTGTGCTCCGATTGGGGAGATTAAGCGGTAGTTCATGGTGGCTGTTAAGGGTTTAGAGGCTGAAGAAAGTGATGAAGTGTGTTTTATGCTATGATTGAGGAGATGAAGTACTGTTTTTTTTAAATTATATATACCATTTTCATTATATTACATAATAGTCCCTAGACATTAAACATTTACACAATAGTCCATGTAATGGTGAATAGACAAATATGCCCTCATGTGCCATGCACATGATCAGATTTAACCAAAAAATCTACTTGAGTTTGGCCTAAAGGACATAACGTGCAAGATTTTGAAACATTAAGTACAAAACTTGTTTACTTTTGCGCTAAAGGATAGTGCCTGCAATTGGTGTAAAAATAAAGGACAAAACTTGTAATTTACTATTTCTAAAATTTACTTCCATATTAATGATCGTTGTAATATTTATTTTTCATAATGTTAAATTTCATAATTATTTACAAATAATGACAACAAATTATTATAATCTCTAAAAGTTCATTTTTAAAGTCTAGTTTATTTTAGGTTTTGGGGTTTAGTAAAAATTTGCTAACTTGTAAGAATTAATGAATGGAATCATACATAGTTTCAGATTTCTATTAATTAATTTTTTAATGATAAATCAAAACATATTTAGTTTCTAAGTGCTCACTAGTCATGTGCCCGAGGTGAGTGACTGCTTGCCCACTTTTTCAAGCCCTCTGTGAAGCTATTGTCTTGATTTTTAGAATGAAAATTAGAGAAACAAATTAACTGGCATGCTAAATCCAACAAAACAAATTCAATCTCAAGATGATGAGAATGTAATGCAAACACAATTAAAAAGTGAAACAATTTACAAATTGTACTCATAAAGTCCAAATAATAATACTTGTTATCGTAAAAATAATAGTTTAACTATATATCTTACCTTTAAATAATACATTTTTATTTGCAAAAAAACACATTAATCCCACATTTTTATAATACATGTATTGTTTAAACCAACAAATGATAAGACCCTAATGTATGTCATCACAAATTATATGTACTATCTCAAACAATAAAAGAAAAAACATAACTCGATTAATACAAAAACAAAGTCGTTACATTTGCTTCTTACTATCAATTCAATGTCATCTAATGACGGAACATATGGAGGTACCAAAACCGGTGCCATGAACAACATTTAAATCACTGTTAGGAGGAACAACTAATATTTTCGGTTCTGCCCCTAAAAAAAGGGGTAGAGAAATAAGCAAAAAAATATATAGTAAAATATCCAGTGAATGTTGATAGCATCATAAAAGAAATTTATAATTAATAGATGTGGAATAAAAGTTTATACTTCCAAATAATTATACATCTTAGTGGCCAACCCCAAATTGATGAACTTTCTTTTGTATGCATTACAACGTTCATGATCTCCATTACTTGCTGGTGATCGACTAGAGAATCTAATGCACAAAAAGTGGTTTGTTTTAGTGTTTATCTAGGATCGAAGCAACATGAGTTCTTAGGAATAAGAAACTTATGGTGACGGATGAATCGGATAAGGGCTACGGCAGTAGCGCTGGGGTTAATTAACATATATAGGTGAAGGTTTGAGAGTGTCACACCTCGACCGCGTAAAACAACAAATCGCGACGGAAAAGTCGGGGAGTGGAGTAACAGAATCATTATTTCATAACACATGGTAATTGAAGTTTTGTTTTATTGAATTAAAATGTTTACATTTGATTAAGAATTTAAGAAACACAACATGAAATAAACTGTCTTTCATAGTTTTATGTCACTAAGGCCTCGTCCAGTCCTATGTTTACATCATGATCATCTAACAAAAGTACCTGAAACACATGTGAAAATAGGTACTTCAGCATAAAAATGGCTGTGAGATACATAGGTTTTGTTGAAATAGGATTCATGACTTGTAAGTTTAAAGAAATGTTTAACAAAAGTTAGTCATAAATCTTGTAAAGTGTTATCTTTTATAAATCATACGAAAATCGATAAGAAATCATATGATGTAAAAGAAAGATGTATGGTTAAATGAATAACCAAATAAAATGAGTTTGTATAAAATATGTTGTTTGTAAAACAATGTTTTGTGAAGATATGTTATTTGTGTAAAATGTAATATATCTAAATTGAAATGGTTTAAATAACGCTACGATATGTAATATCATAAAAGCACTTATATATAGGAAGTATCAGCGGCGTATCCACCATGCTTTTATCATATTACACACGCCTCGTTATTTAAATCATTTACCCAAACAAACCACCAAAATACCTTGTTTAAACCAATGTCAAAATGTTTATGTGTAAACAAATGTAATGTATGGTGAATAAAAGCATTTACTCAACCCTATAAGTAAAAATGTACAAAACAATGTATTTGATATAAATCATAGTTTAAGTCAAAAGATATGTTTTGCAAAATCCATGCTTTACTGATACAGACATTTATGCGGTAATGTTTTACGTCTATATTCAAGCCTTGAGACTGAAGGACAAACCCTTAACAAGTTAAAGGTTTATCAATATGTTTTCGGATTCTGTCATTCCTTACGTCCAAACAAACCTAGGATTTCAGGAATGGGAGTTGTCAGTTCCTATGGTACCACTACATACTACCGAGCGACATGATCGGTGTTAATGAACGTATTAGTTTCGTTAAACAAACCAAATGTAAGCATGTTATGAGAAAATAATGTACTACGTATGCTAAATGATCATAAAAAGTTGAAATGTTTAATGTAAATCAATGTGTCCATATGCTGAGTGAACATATGCAACAAAATGTAATGTATGAAATCAATGTGCTAGCATGCTCAGTTAACATACATAGCAAAATATAAATGAAATCATGTACTATATGCGTACTAATGAACATAGCACATATATATGTTGTGAAAACACGAAAAAACATGAAAGTAACAAGTATGCACATGTGAATCACCCCAAAACATTTGAAAACAGTAAAAGAGGGGACTATGTACTCACTTGATATAACTTAGAACTCTTGGACATCAAATAACGCTTGAAGGATCACGGAATCAATCGACACCTAATACAGGTAACTATGTTAATAAACCGGACCTAAATCGGGAGATCGGATAGAATGAAGTTTCATAAACCAAATGAGTATGGGAACTCATGTGATATGGTTTAACAAAGCGTATATTCTAAGTCGGAACCTATCCTAAGTGCTTACGACCCTGTTACAACTCGTTAAGGTAAGTTACGCTACGTTAACGCGTCGTTCGCGTAAAACGCGTTCGGACCGCCTAACTAGTCCTATGACAAGTATTATATACCTTAACAAGTCTAATAATGTTACCTAATCAGTTAGATGTCAAAATTTAAGTTACATATGCTTAGAATGAATTTATGCGCAAAAAGGGCATTTTGGTCATTTTCCTAAGGCTTATAAACTACCTATCATACAACTAACTAAACGAAGTGACCATAAGGTATAACCACGGAAGGTTATTCCCTATACAATTATGGTCAGAAAATGTGTTTGGTCGGATCCTAATGATCAACCAAACGGGTCGGGTTCAAAAGTCTAAGCGGTTGTTTAGACCGCTTATCTTACGACCCTAAATAAGAACCAAACTAAAAGTGACGAGTTAAACATGTTAAAACACGTTTAACGAAGTTAGAAAACAAGTTTGATATCAAAACAAAGTGTTTTGATACCCAAAAATAGCTTCATTGCAAAATACGCGTAAACACGTATTTTGACCGAAACTTTGACTTGTCACTATGCCTAATCAACATGGTAATCAATAGGTATAGTCACAAGGGACTATAACCATCGTGATTACGCTCACGTTGCAAAGTTCAAACGAACTTTGTGTTGACCAAAGACTGGTCAAAGCGGAAAGTCAAACACTGTTTGACTTTCATGATTGAAATACGTAAAAAGCATGAAAGAAGCTTACAAAAGGTCCATGCTAGGAAGATTTGATCAAAAACAACTCAGGTGGTGAAGCCTTCATAAGTGAGAGCTTCAACTTAGAGCTGAATTTGAATCATAGGTGTGAGGATGCAAATGAATCAAGTGGGTTTATATAGATTTCCCAAAACCGTTAAGATCGTTTCTTGAAATTTGAGCTTCAATCTTGGCCATCCAAGTGTTGCACCTGGTTTTGGATACTATGGGACTTCAAAAACCAGCATACGGTATTGAGAAAATTACATAAAAACCCCTGAAAATCAACCAGATTGCTGAAAACAGAAATCTGCCCAGAAGCAGCCGTTGCGTGGCGCGACAGCCACAACCATGGGCTGTCGCGTGGCGCGAGCATAGTATGGCGGATTGTCACTTTTGGCCCCTTCATGCTTAAATCTTGATTTCTAACACGTTTAAGCCCCGTTAACCCCATTTCAAGGCTCAATAATGAAGTTAAAGTATATGGAACTTAAAATATGCTTGAAAATATCTCGGATGTCGGTTCGTTTGGTCGTATGGTCGCGTTATTAGGTTAATTACGACGAAACACGAACGGACGCGAAAAAAGATCCAAACTACACGACGAATGGAATTTTAGCATGCCAATCACTAGAATAAAATATTTTAATGATTACAAAAATTTTTGGATGTCCGGATATGTTCAGAACGTAAGATATGCGCGTAAATGCAAACTTATGCACTTTTTGACGCTTTTAGTCCCTGTTTGACCAAATAAGTTTATTTTCGTATACCGAACCCCTCAAAGCCTATTTCTAAGCTATGTACAGGATATTTATGGTATGTTTAACATATGGTCATATTCCGGAAGGTACGTTACTATACAAATCGGCAGACTTTCGCAGTTTGACGCAAATAGTCCATGTGATCGAATAAACTTGATTTCAGCACACCAAACCCTTCAAAACTTATTTCTAAGTTATGTAAAGGTTATTTAAGGTATGTTAGGCTATTGTTGATGTTCCGGAGTGTTTGTCGCGTTAAACTGATTACGTTTACGAATCAGTTTGCGTATAACTTTCCAGAAAGCGATTTAGAGTTTGAAATCGAAAAAGGATTGAAATAAGAAATTGTCAAGCATAAATAAACAAATATAGGGATCAAAATACATTGTTTCATTGATAATTGAACTGTTCAGAGTTGAAATAATGATTACGCAAGCACAGGTATCACAGTCTCCCCTACTTTAGGAAATTTCGTCCCGAAATTTATTTAGAGGAAACTTGTGAGAGTAGATGCGGATGTTTTGCTTTTAAATAAATCCTCCATTCCCAAAGTGGAATCTTTGGTTCACGTTCAGATTTCCAGCAAGCTTTTGTTATTTGAATCAGTCTATTGTTTATAAGGAAAGGTTTAGATCCGAAGATTTAAACCCTATTCTGATGAGTTTGTGTATGGTTGTACCAAACCTCAAGAGTGCCATGGAATTGTCGAAATGACGTCCTTGTTATAGTGAAATGTAGAGGGCGTGTGAATTCGACGAGAAGTTGGAGTTTCAAACAATGGATAGGGAGAATGTTTCTCGTGAAGGTTATTATAGGAAACTTTGTGTGAGCTCGAAACTTGAAGTTGAAAAGATAAAACAACATTGGTTAAGGTTCTGAACTTCTAGTAACTTAAATAACGTCATGCTTGCAATGTAAGAGGGACACTTATATAAATATATGAAGCGCCATCAGTGCGTCCACCGTACCTCCATTAAATTGTTCATGTGTCGTTATTTTTGCCACCATAGGTTCTTACACATGACAAATCTTACTGTGGTTTCCGTGCACTGAATTCCATAATTATGTATGCATCCATAATTACGTAATTCCTTGCATAGTCCTTAAAGTGCATTTTATAATGTGTAGGGGAAGAAAATCAAATGAATAAACCTGTGATGATTGTGACTAGACCACCATAGGGCCCTTTTAATTAAATCAACAAATGATCTATTTAAATAGACCACCAAAGAGTCTTTTCAGCTATATCATCACATGACATTCTTAACCAGATTTTCGAATCAATCTTTTTAACTAGACCACCCAAGGGGTCTCTTTTGAATTATGGAATAGTACTCTATAATCCAAGGGTGTTAACTATTATGTAGAAGCCCATTAAGGATTTAAGGTAGTACCTTTGGATATCCTTCTATGAATCCCTCATATGAGGATATGGGAGATTCTACGAGGATTTGAATAACGAATATTCGGATTACACAAAAACACATAAACACATAATTGTTCAAATTGGTCATTAATTTGTTATCATCTTGTTATTTATTTGTTCGTTAGTTTGTTGTTGATTTGTGCACGTGTAATTAAAGTACACCAGGAATCCAATCCATGGACTTCAATTGGTAATTTAAACATCTTTAAGTATCTAACAATGAAGATAGGAAGATCTTAATAGGAATTCGGCTTTCTCCTTATTGAATCATAATGTACGTATTAAAGCATACAAAGAATCCAATTAAGGACTTCGATTTTGAGTGCTAAACACCCACAATGGTCTAATTATGAAGATAGGAAGATCCTATGTGGATTTTTGGAATTTGCGAGGCGAGAGATGTTTCGAAACCTTGTACTAGACATGCTTAGGTCAATATATGAGGTAAAGTGTTCATGAAGTTAAGGTGCTAGATATGCCAAGGTGACATATGAAGCAGAATTTGGAGGTCGTGTACTATGTACGTTAAGTCAATCATACAAGCAGAATGTTTTTGAAAACTATGCATGGGGTTCTTTAGAAATGTGTTTAATGTTTTTAAAACCTTACGTAATACTTTTGAAATCATACGGTAGATGTATTAGGTAAATATGTTTATAAATTGTTTTAAGATCATGTGAGGTAGTTTTGAAATCATGTATAAGGTTTTTGAAAAGATGAATAATGCTTTTGAAATCATACACTTGGTATATTAAGTAAATATTCTATGTTAAAATGCTTTTAAATCATATGAAATATTTTTGAAATCATGGAGGACGTTTTAAAAAAAACATAAGTATGCATGTTGTTATAAAAAACCAGAATATAATGATATATACATAAACATATCGCATGAGGTTATTGAAGGACTTATGAAAAGTACTCTTAGATATCTAAGGATTTAAAGTGGTACTTTGTGTGTTTGTCCAAAGTTGTAGCTTGTACCTTGTACTTTATTTCTTAGAGGGAAACGAGTACTTAGGATTTTCGTGGAAATCATGAGTGGTCATGAGTGGGAAAACTACAAGGGTAGTTTGTTTCGCAAAGAACACAATTCCTTGGTGTCGGTATCGTAGGGGTATGCTGTATACATATATAACTACATTCGCTTTTGTACATCAAATTTGTGAACAATGATTTATTTATAAACCAACCACATTGTTTCAGAGTTCAAGGAAAACAAAAGCAACAAAACATAAGATTTTAGCTATTTCAAAGCAGCATTATCTTCCGGTCAGCCAACTGCTCATTCATGGGTCTGATTTGCATTGACAAGCTTTTGGGCATTTGTCCCTTAAATGACCCATCTCGCCACAGTTGTAGCAAGTACCAGGCGGAAAACAAGCTTGAGCAGGGTTGTCTTGAGGTTGGTTTGGTCCACCTTGGTTCGGGTTGAATCGATAAGCATTTGCCAGGTGACCGAGTCGCCCACATGATGCACACAGACGACACTGTAGGAGAGCTAGGTGGTGTGCATTACATTTGTTGCATATCGGTGTAGTGCCGGCATAAGGTTTCCTTGCAGGAGGTTGAGCTGGTTGGTTGGGACTATTTTGGTTGGATTGAGTAGCAGTAGGATTTGCAACAGTTTTGTTTTGGATAGCAAAACGGCATGCGTTAACCAAATGTCCCCATCTTCCACAGTGGGTAAATTTGATACATGGTGTTTGATTCGGATGATGACCATTGCATTGATTGCACAAAGGAGCAGTTCCCTTGTACGGCTTCTTAGCTGGTGGTGTTACCACCTGGCTAGGTCCCGCTTGATTTGGTGCGACCGCTGCAAGATTCTTTGAAGCTTTACGCTTCCTTGATTTTCGTAAAGGCTTGGCTTTTAATTCCTTTGGTGTCTCTTGGGTGGTTTCATCCTTGAGGCGAGTCATGGTAATAGCTAAGTCAACGGTCCTCTGGAGCACTACGCCTATTTGTTGGGCAATTGTAGCACCCAGTTTGGACATTTGAGTGTTGTTGCGATGAAGAGGCATCCTAAAGACAATGGAAGACAAGAGAGGAAACAAGTGAGATGTTATCAGATAATCAAAATAGGATGTTTAAATATATCGATAATTGATAAAGATTGTGATCATTTGTTTGTTACCTAAGACAAACGAATTACACAGTGGCTAGTTAAAGTAAGCGGGTCATATTAATGTATTGCGAAGACAAGCTTTAGCCTATAAGTGGACGCTCATCCCAAGAGTTCCCAGGTAAGAGTGACTGGTCCGATTATGTGGATTTGTACGAACACTCTAGCCTTAGACATAAAACTCGGAATACAGGCACCTACCCTTCCAGATTGCATGTGTTCACATTATAATGACCCGTTCTTTGACAAGATTTTGAAAACTTTGAAGGTTCAAAACCTTATAATAAATCATCATAGAATAGATGTTTGGTTTTCAAAACGGATTTGTAATTTGTGTTCTTGTTATGGTTGTCACCTAAAGATAGGTGACGATATTGTTTTAGTATCTAAACGCAAGTAAACTGCGTCGGGGTCCTAGGAAGGTTATAGACAAGGTCAAAGAATTACTAATAACCTAATTCCCTATAACCATGAGCTCTGATACCAACTCTTATGTCACACCCCGACCGCGTAAAACAACAAATCGCGGCGGAAAAGTCAGGGAGTGGAGTAACAGAATCATTGTTTCATAACACATGGTAATTGAAGTTTTGTTTTATTGAATTAAAATGTTTACATTTGATTAAGAATTTAAGAAGCACAACATGAATTAAACTGTCATTCATAGTTTTATGTCACTAAGGCCTCGTCCAGTCCTATGTTTGCATCATGATCATCTAACAACAGTACCTGAAACACATGTGAAAATAGGTACGTCAGCATAAAAATGTATGTGAGATACATAGGTTTTGTTGAAATAGGATTAATGACTTGTAAGTTTAAAGAAATGTTTAACAAACGTTAGTCATAAATCTTGTAAAGTGTTATCTTTTATAAATCATACGAAAATCGATAAGAAATCAGATGATGTAAAAGAAAGATGTATGGTTAAATGAATAACCAAGTAAAATGAGTTTTTACAAAATATGTTGTTTGTAAAACAATGTTTTGTGAAGATATGTTATTTGTGTGAAATGTAATATATCTAAATTGAAATGGTTTAAATAACGCTACGATATATAATATCATAAAAGCACTTATATATAGGAAGTACCAGCGGCGTATCCACCATGTTTTTATCATATTACAGACGCCTCGTAATTTAAATCACTTACCCAAACAAACCACCAAAATACCTTGTTTAAACCAATGTCAAAATGTTTATGTGTAAACAAATGTAATGTATGGTGAATAAAAGCATTTACTCAACCCTATAAGTAAAAATGTACAAAACAATGTATTTGATATAAATCATAGTTTAAGTTAAAAGATATGTTTTGCAAAATCCATGCTATACTGATACAGACATTTATGCGGTAATGTTTTACGTCTACATTCAACCCTTGAGACTGAAGGACAAACCCTTAACAAGTTAAAGGTTTATCAATATGTTTTCGGATTCTGTCATTCCTTACGTCCAAACAAACCTAGAATTTCAGGAATGGGAGTTGCCAATTCCTATGGTACCACTACATACTACCGAGCGACATGATTGGTGTTAATGAATGTATTAGTTTCGTTAAACAAACCAAATGTTATACCAAATGTAAGCATGTTATGAGAAAATAATGTACTACGTATGCTAAATGATCATAAAAAGTTGAAATGTTTAATGTAAATCAATGTGTCCATATGCTGAGTGAACATATGCAACAAAATGTAATGTATGAAATGAATGTGCTAGCATGCTCAGTTAACATACATAGCAAAATATAAATGAAATCATGTACTATATGCGTACTAATGAACATAGCACGTATATGTTGTGAAAACACGAAAAAACATGAAAGTAACAAGTATGCACATGTGAATCACCCCAAAACATTTGAAAACAGTAAAAGAGGGGACTATGTACTCACTTGATATAACTTAGAACTATTGGAATAACAATCAAATAACACTTGAAGGATCACGGAATCAATCGACACCTAATACAGGTAACTATGTTAATAAACCGGACCTAAATCGGGAGATCGGATAGAATGAAGTTTCATAAACCAAATGAGTATGGGAACTCATGTGATATGGTTTAACAAAGCGTATATTCTAATTTGGAACCTATCCTAAGTGCTTACGACCCTGTTACAACTCGTTAAGGTAAGTTACGCTACGTTAACGCGTCGTTCGCGTAAAACGCGTTCGGACCGCCTAACTAGTCCTATGACAAGTATTATATCCCTTAACAAGTCTAATAATGTTACCTAATCAGTTTAGATGTCAAAATTTAAGTTACATATGCTTAGAATGAATTTATGCGCAAAAAGGGCATTTTGGTCATTTTCCTAAGGCATATAAACTACCTATCATACAACTAACTAAATGAAGTGACCATAAGGTATAACCTCGGAAGGTTATTCCCTATAAAATTAGGGTTACAAAATGTGTTTGGTCGGATCCTAATGATCGACCAAACGGGTCGGGTTCGAAAGTCTAAGATGTTGTTTAGACCGCTTATCTTACGACCCTAAATAAGCGCCAAACTAAAAGTGACGAGTTAAACATGTTAAAACACGTTTAACGAAGTTAGAAAAGAAGTTTGATATCAAAACAAAGTGTTTTGATACCCAAAAATAGTTTCGTTGCAAAATACGCGTAAACACGTATTTTGACCGAAACTTTGACTCGTTACTATGCCTAATCAACGTGGTAATCAGTAGGTAGAGTCACAAGGGACTATAACCATCGTGATTACGCTCACGTTTCAAAGTTCAAATGAACTTTGTGTTGACCAAAGACTGGTCAAAGCAGAAAGTCAAACACTATTTGACTTTCATGCTTGAAATGCATAAAAAGCATGAAAGAAGCTTATAAAAGATCCAAGCTAGGAAGATTTGGACAAAAACAACTCAGGTATGAAGCCTTCATAAGTGAGAGCTTCAACTTAGATCTGAATTTGAATCAAAGGTGTGAGGATGCAAATGACTCAAGTGGGTTTATATAGATTTTCCAAAACCGTTAGGATCGTTTCTTGAAATTTGAGCTTCAATATTGGCCATCCAAGTGTTGCACCTGGTTTTGGATACTATGGGACTTCAAAAACCAGCATACGGTATTGAGAAAATTCATAAAAACCATTGAAAATCAACCAGATTGCTAAAAACAGAAATCTGCCCAGAAGCAGCCGTCGCGTGGCGAGACAGCAACAGCCATGGGCTGTCGCGTGGCGCGAGCATAGTATGGCAGATTGTCACTTTTGTCCCCTGCATGCTTAAATCTTAATTTCTAACACGTTTAAGCGCCGTTAACCCAATTTCAAGGCTCGATAATGAAGTTAAAGTATAGGGAACTTAAAATATGCTTGAAAATATCTCGGATGTCGGTTCGTTTGGAAGTACGGTCGCGTTATTCAGTTAATTACGACGAAACACGAACGGACGTGAAAAACGATCCAAACTACACGACGAATGGAATTTTAGCATGCCTATCACTAAAATAAAATATTTTAATGATTACAAAATTTTTTGGATTTCTGGATATGTTCAGAACATAAGATATCCGCGTAAATGCAAACTTATGCACTTTTTGACGCTTTTAGTCCCTGTTTGACCAAATAAGTTTATTTTCGCATAACGAACCCCTCAAAGCCTATTTCTAAGCTATGTAAATGATATTTATGGTATGTTTAACTTATGATCATATTCCCGAAGGTACGTTACTATACGAATCGGCAGACTTTCGCAGTTTGACGCAAATAGTCCCTGTGATCGAATAAAATTGATTTCAGCACACCAAACCCTCCAAAACTTTTATGTAAAGGTTATTTAAGGTATCTTAGGCTATTGTTGATGTTCTGGAGTGTTTGTTGCGTTAAACTGATTGCGTTTACGCATCAGTTTGCGTATAACTTTCCAGAAAGCGATTTAGAGTTTGAAATCGAACAAGGATTGAAATGAGAAATTGTCAAGCATAAATAAACAAATATAGGGATCAAAATACATTGTTTCATTGATAATTGAACTGTTCAGAGTTCAAATAATGATTACGCAAGCACAGGTGTCACAGAGAGAGCGAACATAGCTTGATATTGGGACTCATGTGGTCATATTTTTGGAATATATAAATATACATCTGAAGGTTCAAATGATTTTATAGGCCATCAGTTACATGTTGGGGTTATTAACACCATAATGAGAAATTATTGTGGCTTTAAGACTAACTCATAAATGACTGATGGCGGTTGATTGGCTTATTAGGTAGTATAGATTATAGATAATATAGAAATAGTCCATATAAATCTATTTATTATATTTATACATACTATTAAATCATGAAAATCCCAAAGGTTGCATGTCTAACCTTTAATTTAATTCAATTAATGGAAAACATAAGTGGGCATGGATTCCATGGATGAAATGTATAGATTGCCCTCAAAGTATCTTAAAAATTTGGACAATGTCCAAGTTTTCCCCCTCTAAAATGGCTTTCTTCATTTGTACATGGTGCTTCAAGATTTGTACCTATAGCTAAATTATGAAAACGGTAGAAAACCCAGTTCTCTTAATAAGGTATTATAGATTATAAAAGATTGAAGGGCTAATGCTTTTTTTAAATAACTCTTATGTTCTTTTTAAAATTAAATTAAATTATGTTTTTTTAACATGTGTATAGATGTCAGTATATACAAGACTTATACACTTGTGTATTATTACATCTTGTTCCCACAGGTCGGTATAAACTAGATTTATACACTTATGTATTATTCAAGTACATATGTGTATACAGGTCGGTGTATACAGGTCGGTATATACCAGATGTATACACCTGTGTATTATTCAAGTACATAGTGTATACAGGTCGGTATATACCAGACTTATACACTTGTGTATTATTACATATTGTTTCCACTATGCATCTTTTCATCAAACATTGATCTAATACATATATGTATAGAGAATGTAAGTAAATATTTTTAATCATGTTCTAGATAGAACAATATTTGATAATGTTTGTGTTTTTTCTTTTAAATTATCAAAGATTAAGTTATTTAATTTGTGAGAGAAAAAAAGTATAGAGAATGTACTTAAATATTCTTTAATTTGGAAAAGAAATAAGGAGAGAGAAAAAAATCAATTAATTAAAAGATGAGAGAAAAATACAATTATACATTTGTGTCTATTTAAACAGGTGTAAGTTACAAAATATAATTAAAATCTTGCCACTAAAGAAAAAAATATAGATCTACAAAATCAATGGTAATGATAAGTTCATTTTGTCCACAAATACATCATTGTTCACTCATGAACCCTACCATATATATATATATATATATAGAAACGAGATCATGAAAAACGGCAAAAAGTGTGAGAACGGTGAGAACGCATCCTGTCCGAACACGTGGCGCGGGGCATGATCAGGGTCCTAGGGGTTTTTTGTCTTTTTAGTATTCTTCTTCTTTCACGATTTTCGCGTTTGACATGCTTCTTTATTTTTTGCGTGCAAGATAATTTTGGCGTTATGTAGATTTATTAATAATTTTGGCGTTTTACTGTTTTTTCTCATATTTCTTCTCGTTGAATTAATTCTTTTTGTGTCATATAGTTAATTTTTTGGCGTTATGGCTTTTTCCATGTCATTTTTTGGCATTTTGTATCTTTTTGTTAATAATTCATTACCATAGATTAATATTTTATAAAACTACAATAACACGAAAATCAAAATAAACTAATAGTCTTCCGTAGGTGGGATTACATCAGAGATGTACCCATCGCTTTGTTCATCACTTTCTTCAGATTCTTCATCATCAAAATTTATTTTTGCGTATAACGCCATTAGCTCGTCTCTTCTTTGCTGCGGCCTATTCTTGAATATCACTGCATCCTTGGATTTAGGATCGTTTGAAGGTGGTAAATCACAGAGTTGTTCAATGATAGATAGCAACCATGTCTTCAACATTTCTTCCATTGGTCTTGAATATTGCACCCCGTTTTTATAAGGTACTTCAAGTGTTCATTCTTCCTCATGCAATACCCAACTGCTAAGTTTTGGTATAGGAGTATCGTCAACATCATCATCATCTTCTGCTGGAAACTTTCTTTCTAGTCTTTTTATTGCAGTTCCGATTTTTTCACAATCGTTATCTCTTGGAACCCCAAGGGCCAGGATATCCTTCTGAACATTTTCATTCATTCCCATCATGGCTTTTATTGTTCTTACATTTACCCTTCTCCTGTCAGAGAACTTTATGATGAATCGTTTTTCTTTCCTTTCAAACCTCCATGCAATAACCTTAGCCATTTTTTAAATTTTTTGGCGTTTTGGAGAATATGAGGCGTTTTAGTCTTTTTGGCGTGTTTGAGCTTGGGTTCTGATGGTCTTCTTTTATATTGACTTTTTTTCCCACGTATGGCAGGTAATTATGGCGTTTTGAAAAAAGATAAATAAATTTAATATAATAAATGTTAGTAATTATGTTTTACGTCGTTTCATTTTAATGTTTTTTTGCAGTTTACCGTGCTTTGTTTACAGACTCAACTGTTTTAATGGTGTAACACGTCAAATCTTTTGACGGCTGTAATTATGGCGTTTTGTTTTCCAATGGCGGTTAGATAACTATTGGACTTCTTTTGTTTTATATTCTTTGCACATTGTGTCACGTTTTTTTTTATAATATTAGTTGTTCTAATTAATTTTATTTATAGTTTGGTAGTTGTTTGGGGGCGTTTTTATGGCATTATGGCGTTTTACATGTATTTGCTAATTTTGGCGTTTTATTGTATTTTTCATTATAGCATTAATATTATTTTGTTGTTTATTAACTGACATTACAAAACAAACAATAGATAAAGAAAATAAAAAAAAAACAAAGTAGAAGGAATTTATGATTTTAAATCTTCAGTGTCATCAGTGTCTTTTTTCTTTTGAAACTACAAGAAATGTGACAAATAAATGGTGTTTTGGGTTTGGCGTTGTTTATTTTCTTTGTTCATGTGTTGAAGTGTCTTTGTGGATGTTGGAGACATAAAGCGACCCCCTGTGGGTGGATGCTATCTGCCTGTGGTCTTCATTATATTCATTGAGGCCAAAGTAGCATTCATACTGGTATAGGTCTCTTCTTATCATCCACACCTTCTTCAGGAACAAAGATGACAGTATGACATATGGGTGTAATCAGTACCTCTTTTTTCAATTTTGTCCATCCCATGCAGCAAAATCTTACTACACTCACGTAACAAATCATTAAATGAAGCTTCATGCAGAACATTACTGAGGATCAAAGAAAATATGTTTGTTGTCGTATTTTTTGGCGTTTTACATTGAGTTGTAAATTTTTTTAGCAACCACTGTGTGTTTTTTTGGTGTGATAAACGGAAGGTGGTGAGGCGTTTCTATTTATAGAATTTTTTGGCGTAGTTTAGGCGGGATGTTATTTTTATAACAAAAAATGTAATTAACATTTATCCGGATGTAAGCTTTGGCGTTATATATAATGGCATTTCATATTTTATGGCGTTTTTCTAGCCAGAGAGCTTAAATAAAACACAGAAAAAAGTACGCAGTTATAAAATTGGCGTTTTGTATTTATTTGGCGTTTTATTTTTCAATGTCGTTTTATGTGAGGAATGGTTTTTTTACTTTTTTACCCTTAATGACGCGCGTCCACGTAATAAATTTGATGTTATTTACTAAAATGCCACCGCACCAATCTAGTTCATAGATTGTTTTGATCGGACGATCAATAAGCTTTCTCACCGTTCTCACACTTTCTACCGTTTTCTCTAAATCCTGACCCTATATATATATATATATATATATATATATATAGGATCAAGATCAAGTAGCACTTCGAGTTGTGAGAACTTATTAAACTCGGCCTTCCCGTCCGAGTTTTGCTCCAATTTTTTTCACACCGGTAGATTAAAATGTTTAAAAAGACCGTTGTAAAAAAATAAAATAAAAATTCAAAATGGCGTTTTCCAGCCCCTTACAGCAGCTGTAAAAATCTGATTACATAAGCATGACATTACTTTTTACAGCATTTACGGCTGCCGTAAATGTTTTTTTTAAGTTGATTTTTTTAGGATTTTTGAAAAAAAAAAATTTAAAATTTTTTCGTAATGCCGAGTTCTCTAAGTTTTCACAACTCATATAAGTTTTCATTTTACTCTAACCCTATATATTTATAAGGATGAACAAAACATTAAGTTTAAACAATAACAAAATAAGGTTTATTATTTATAAGTGTTGCTATGTATACACGTGGAACTTCATAAAGTTATTTTTTTTCTATGATGATCACTAGATAAATATTTTATATATTTTTTTTTCAATCTGTATAATGTAGTTGTAACCTAGTAATGCAATATAAAAAAATACGTCATACTGTATAAATAAATTAAATAATAACAAGCATTGAAATATCGGATTTCCTCCTAGGTTGTAGATAATATTGAATCAATAAACGTTCCTATTCATATTCTTCGACTTCAAGTTGAGTTAGTGAACGGTGCTTTCGCTTCCACCATTTGACCGTTAATATACTTCAAAAGTTGTTTTTTTGTTTTTGCAAAGTTAATCATTTTTTGTTACTTTTGATGATCGGGATGTCTTCGGACCGATCCAACCAAGCCTTGGCCATTAACACGTCTTCAATATTCGTTCATGGTCGGGGGTGGACCCACATGGTTCAAGTCGGGGTTCACGGACCCCAATCTTTTTTTAGAAAATAGTAGAACGTTACGTTAAATTTTTCAAGGACCCCATAAAATAAATTAGTTGGACCCCATAGTATTAAAAACAAAGATGGCGTGGTGATAAATCCCCTTGTATTCCAACAAATAGATCCTAAGTTCCAGTTTTACATGTCTTGTTTTTTAGGTTATTTTTTCCCATCAAAACTAAACTAGTATTTTACATGTCTTGTTTTTTAGGTTATTTTTTCCCATCAAAACCAAGCCTTGATAAGAATGCAAAAATGTCAATCATTCCGCAATTTCGATCGTTTTTGTGTTCGTTAAAGCGTTTTACGTAATTTTGCGAAACGTGTAACCGTACAACCGAACGAACCGACATCCACGACATTTTCGGGCAAAATGTAAGTGACATATGCCTTAACACCTTTATAGAGCCTAAAAATTGGGTTAAAAGGTGTTAAAAGTGATAAAACGCGACGAAACAAATCCAGGGGCCAAATCTGCCAAAACTCGAAACTTCTGTCCCTGCCACCAGCCCTTGCGGACCGTAAAGGGGACCCTTACGGTTCGTAAGGGGTGCCCAACAACCAGAAAATGTGCAGCCCCTAGTTTTCTTTGCCTTTTAGCCCAAGAACTCGAATTTCCAGCTTTGTTCCTACAATTGACACATGTTAGGACCTCCCTCCTGATCACGACTCCTCTAGGGACACTTGTAATGATCTTATGGCCTCCAAACAACTATAAATAGCAAGCCATTTTCATCCACATCCCTTGCTCATTCATCTTTTCTTTCTCCCACATCATTGGATTTGTTTCTAACTTATGGAGACCTCCTATCTGAGTTCTTAAGTGTTTCTCAAACACAAGTAAGTACTCTTCCTTAGTTCTTTCATTTATTTAGCCATTTTTGAGCTAAAAGTCAAACAGTTTGACTTTCTGTTTGACTTTCGGTTCTGACCTTAATTGGTCAAGACAAAGTTCAATTGAACTTTGCAACGTGATCATAATCACGAAGGTTATAATCCCTTGCGATTGCACATTCTGATTCCACGTTTACTAGTCGAAGTGACGAGTCAAAGTTTTGGTTAAAGATGTGCATAATGTGAATTTTACGACGAAACTATTTTTGGGTATTAAAACTTCAAGTTTTGATATCAAATCAATTTATTAACTTAGTTAGACATGTTTCAACATATCTAACTCGTCACTTCAAGTTTAGTGCTTTATTTGGGTCGTAAGTCGAGCGGTTTGACCACCCTTTGACTTTCGAATCTGACCCGTTTGGTTGACCTTAGGATTTGACCAAGCACATTTTTTGTGACCATAGTTGTATAGGGAATAACCTACTGAGGTTATACCTTATGGTCATAGGGTTTGGTTAGTTTTATGATAAGTCGCTCTTATGTTCTTTAAAAATGACCAAAACACCCTTTTTGCGCATAAATCAATTTTAAGCATATGTAACCAAATTTTTGACATATAAACTGATGTTATAGTATTATCAAACATGTTTTGGCATATAAGACTTATCATAGGACATATTTGACCATCTGAACCTATAATTACTCTAATGACCCGTTAAAGTAGCATAAACTACCATAACGGGTCAAAAGCACTTAGGATCCTTTCCAAATCAGAATGTTCAGTTTATTAAACCATATCATATGAGTTCCAACACTCATTTGGTTTATAAGACTTCATTCTATCCGATCCGCCTATTAAAGTCCCGACATACTAACATAGTTATCCGATGTTAGGACACACTTGAATCCTTGATCTCTTGAGCTTTGTTTGATCATTTGAACAAGACTTATACGCAATCCCAAGTGAGTACTGTTTTGGTAAAAAATTACCGAAGCAATTAAGTGATCAAATTAGTTAAGTGAGGTAGTGTGCTAGAAATGAGTGTCGAAAAAATGTTAATCAAATTAATTGCAAAAACAGTTTCAGGATACGGCTCAGGATATAGAGCTGTATCTGTGATCAAACAATGGGCAAAAAAGTAAAGGTTGACACGTGATGTACGAGGAAAGCCCTTGATCAATCTAGATCGTCGGCACAAAACCTCGGGAGCCGACAATCGCAGCTGCCTTGTTCTTCTATTACTTCAAATGTCAGGATACAGTGCAATATGTGATGCGGATCAACTAGGTGTTACAATGTAATTCGAGTACAAGTGTTTGTGTATAGTGTTTGCTAGAAGCTAGAGAGCTAAAATGTGCGAAAGAGTGTGTGTGTAAAGTTGTGTGCCTTAATCTGATCAGCCCCATCTATTTATAGTAAAAGAAATGTAACAAACTATCCTATTAAACCGGGATCCGGCGGATATTCCCCACTTGAACGTTGTAGACCTGGTCTCTCGGGTTCAACGTCTCTCATATAACAGATTTGCCCGAGTCTTAAGGAGAAGAAGTCCATCTGACCGTTAGTGACCCACAACTTCTAACCTGCACGTGGTCAATTTAGTTAACGCCAGGATATCGCCCAGGATGTTACCAATATCCCGATCCAGTATCCTGATCACAAGCAAACAGTCAAAAGCAAGATATTAGTCAGGATATATACACTTAGAAAATGACCCATAACAATTGTCCCCAAATATATCTGTTGGTATACCAATCCAACGGATATATTTTAAAAATTCTATCTCGTAGACCGAGGCAATTAAAACGAAGCGACGTTTGAGATGACATTGTGCAACTTCCCATGCTACTTTTACTCTTCACCCCCTATATCCAGCCTATAATTAGCTGAGATATTTCACATTATTATCATTACTCTTCAAGCAATTTCCAGGTACTCATCCTTTCTTTCATCCTCTGTTTTTCTTTGAATTTCTTATAGTTTGCTTGATACCCCTCATGGCATCACGGACAAGATCTCGTTCGGATGAACCAGTCCCAACCCTTGTGAGTCAAAACCTCATACGAGAACCAAAAAAAGAAATCTGCTCCTTCAATAATGCCGATATCGCTGCCCTGAAGGATTCCGACGCTTTTCCCACCGGAACAGTCATTCGCCCTTTTGATCGGGAGGTCCGATCAGACGTGTCATCAGACGAGTGGGTCTGCATTTTTGCCTATCCCTTTTCTTTGGGACTCCGGTATCCATTTCCACCCTTCATCTCTCATTTCTTCGAGCTCACCAGCATTAGTTATGCCCAAACTATGCCAATGGTCTGGCGAGTTTTGATGGTGCTAGATCAAATCAAATCTCGTCTTTGCCCAGACCTGTGTATTGAAGACCTTCCCATAGCATATCGATTGAGATCTCATGGCAATAGCCGTTTCCTCTTGATCTCCACTTCCAAAAATCCCCTAATCCTTAAAGCCACTAAGAACGAAGATCAGTGGCAACGAAAGTTCTTTTTCGTAAAAAGGGACTCCATCGACGGGGGTTTCGATCTGCCAGTTAGATGGCTAACCAAGGGTAGGATTTAGGGTTTTAGGAATATCCCCAAATATATCCTTAACTGTATTCTGACTGATATCCTAATATTTGCGCAGCGAATTTCAGAGACCTAGCATCCCCAAGTGCAGAATCACAATCCAGGATCAAAGAGATCTACCGACTTCCTGCCGCTGAAAGAACTTTCTCCCTGTCTCTTACAAACTCAAGTCAGAAATCTAGTTCAGAAATGTCTGGTAAGTATACGTGAGTAAATTAACCATAGAATATAAATGACATAAATTAAACACTTCTCCCCTGACACAGTGCCGGTCATCAACCTTGAAGGCTTCCAACTCGATGAGTTGGATAGTTATTCCAGCCTTGCACCCATCCAACAAGAGATCAATCCGAAGCCAGCCGATACTCCAAAGCCCAGCAGCTCAAAGACTACTATCGCTCCCAAAGCCCCTCCAGTATCCAGGACCCGGGCCTCCAGCTCCCGGAAGAGGAAGGAAGCAGATCATCCTACTACTCCCCATGTATTCCCGTTTGAGAATCATGGGTTCACGGATTCCAGCAAATTCATGACAGGTTTCCTCAACCAGGTTAGTATCCTGACTTGTATCCTGCACCACATGCTAATTACAAATGTTAATTTAGGCTGATATCTGTTTCCTTACCTTGCAGGGCCTTGAACGCCTGGTATTCCTCTATGAGGACGCATGTGGCTCGAACGTCATGTTAGAGAGCAAACTGAAGAAGGCCGAGGCTACCATCGCGGATCAAGCAGAAATCGCCACCGCCAAGTCGCAACACTATGAAGCTAAGTATAAGGCCATGACTCAAGACCACCAGTCTGCCATCCAGAAGATCACCCAAGAGGCTCAAGCTAAGTCTGACGCGGCCCAGGTTCAACATGAGCAAGATATGGCTTCATACCGAGAGAGCCTTAAGAATTCAGTTATCATCTCCCTCCTCCAGGCCAGACTGAAAATGGCTTATGAGGCTAGGGCTTTGGGCGTTGAATGCCCTTCGTAGAACATCAAAGCCTGGGAGATGAAATTGAAGGATCTCGGTGGCAACCCTGTGGAGCCCCCTTCAAAACCTGCTGCAGAGGAGCCCGCTAAGGTGACTGAGAAGGTGGATGATCCTGGAGAAAATGCTGATGGAGAGAATGCTGCTGATGATACTGAGAGGAATGCTGGAGAGGATACTGGTGGAGATGTCATGATGAAGGAGGGATCTGACCCTTAAATGCAGCGACGTGGGCGATGATGGATATATGTGCTGAGGCCGGAGCCCACTTTTTTAAAATTTCATGGTTGTGGTTTGTGTAAACAATTTACCTTTCCTGTCGTTGAACAATTTATATTTTCTGCACTAGAACAATATGATGACCAAAGGTGGATGGGTCCTGTGTTTCAGGATGAAGCCCTTGGTCATCGGTTAGTATAAGTTGTTTTGGATGATACAACGGTTGGAGGCGGATGGGTCTCATTTTGAGATGAAACCTTCAACCGTTGCACAAATATGGTTAAAACTAATCGTGCTTTTGGCGGATGGGCCTCGGTTTGAGGTGAAACCAAAAGCACAACTTTTGACTTGTTAATATAACTACCTCTTGACTTACTTATTGTTGCCTCCTAATTTATGTTATGCATTTCTTAGTTCAGATTTTGCAAAATATCCTGATCAATATACTCAGTGATATATTGTGGAAATTTTTATTGAATAGAATTTCTAAAAATTCAATCAACTTTAGACAAAACTTCTAAAGAATAAAAGATAGTCCATTTTCTAAAACATGTTTTGATAACACTTGTTTGATCAGAGTTTTATTTTCAACCAAGTATTACTTCCCCAATATTTCAATCAGATATCCCGAAACATATCCAAAAACACATTCTGAAGGAATATCCTAAAGATATGTCGTTAATCAGAGTTAAATAATTCATGTAAGATTCACAAAGGAAAGATCATACCAGGAATTGAGTGTAACCCTAGCATCAAACACCAACCCCTTTTGCAACTTCTCCTACCAAGATTTCCCCAGTCCGAGACACTTAGCCCAATTTTGATCTTTTGAACTTCACACAATTGCTTTAGAAGGAATGTCCCCTGTGCATGATGTCCTCGAACACTTAGAAAATTATTGAACATTAGTTCCAACTGTATAGACGATTCTTGTGTTACAGGGGTAAAACCCAAAAATACACTGGAGATAAATCCTTAGTATCCTGGGGAAAATCCCAAATTTTCATGCGCTACAGGCGGGAGTGTATAAACTCCAAGACTTAGAAAGGTGAAAACCTTTAAACCTTAGAGAGTATGAAAATACCCTTTCGTGAGAGAGGGTGATCAATCCTCATATACCTTTAGGATTCAGGATATAGCCAACAGTAACGAAATTGTCAGCCACTTTTACATGAACTGGTCCCGCCACCTTGAACTATTCCCGAATAACTTGCGCTCCAGGCGGGGTGTTTAAACCCAATTCGGAAGAAAGGCGAATACCTTTAAACCTGTGAAGGGATCAGGATCCCTTAGACGTAAGAGAGGGGGCCAATCCTCTAATCCTCCGAAGTATCCTGAGTGTGTATCCTGGTGCTATATCCCGAAGCGTATTCTGCAAAACCACCGTAAGCTAAGGTGGGTGTTAGCCTGGCTAACACCCCTCCGATGCTTAAGTCCGTAATGGGTTCATAATAGTAAATAATATCAAAGTTTAATAAAAGAGTCAGAATCCATACCACCCTGAGTCAGAATTTGAATTCCATACTCACTTAAAATAGAGCTTTAGATGTATAGCATTCCAGGATCTCGGTAGCATATCCCCCTCCATATTCTTGAGTCGGTATGCTCCTTTTCCTGATTCTAATTCAACCTCATAGGGTCCTTCCCATTTCGAAGCCAACTTTCCATCAGCAAGATTAGTAGTATTCTGAAAAGCTTTTCTTAATACCCAATCTCCAACCTGAAATCTTCTAGTCCTTATATTCTTGTTATATGCTTTAGATATCCTCCGTTGATATGCTGCCATCCTTAGCCTTGCAGCGTCACTTGTCTCATCAATAGTATCCAATTCCTGGCATAGGACTTCAGGATTCTGCTCAGGATCCCTGAGGTTGGATCTCGCTGTAGGTATCACCATTTCTGTCAGGATCACCGCTTCTGCTCCAAACACCAAAGAAAACGGGGTTTGGCCAGTTGCACTCTTCACCGTTGTCCTATCAGCCCACAAAACAAAGGGTAATTCTTCTGCCCATCTTCCTTTCTTAGTCCTTGTCTCTTTTTTAAGTTATTGACAATTATCTTGTTCGAGGATTCTGCTTGTCCATTTGCTTGAGGATGCACCGGAGTAGACGTGATCATTTTAATTCCCCAACTCTTGCAAAAGTCCATAGTCCTTTTATTTATAAATTGAGATCCATTGTCACAAATTATCTCAGCTGGTACTCCAAACCTAGTCAGGATATTCCTTTTTATGAAGGATACCACTTCTTGATCTCTAACCTGAACAAATGCTTCTGCTTCAACCCACTTAGAGAAATAATCCGTCATTGCCAACATGAAAACCTTTCCTCCTGGAGCCTTTGGAAGCTTTCCCACTATATCCATACCCCATTTCATGAACGGCCAAGGGGAAACAATAGGATACAACGGTTCAGCAGGCTGATGTAATATGTTACTATGTCTTTGACATGCGTCACATCTTCGAGCATATTCTGTGGCATCTTTTCTCATCGTCGGCCAATAATATCCTGTCCTTAATACTTTTGAGAATAACGACTTGCCCCCAGTATGGTTACCACAATCCCCTTCGTGTATATCCTGAAGCACTTCTTTGGTTTCGGGATCCTCCAAGTGTTATGGGTGAAATTCTGAGCCCATATCCTGGAAAATATCTTGATTTATATCTTGGTTATATAGTATCTGTTTACATCCGGGATGCTGATTCAGGATATTGGTAACATCCTGAATGGTATCCTCAGGATTACTAACGGATTATGTGCAGGTACGTGGGTTAGAAGCTATCAACGTTCACGAAGACTCATTCCGCGGAAGACTCGGTCCAAGTTGTTCGAAGAAAGACGTTAAGCCCGCTTTATTTGGCTCCAAATGGCTACTTATGGAATATTCGGGAGCATCCCATATTTATAGGAATTTTAGTTTCTAATTTGTAACTATAAATAGGTGGGTATATCAGATCGAATAGGACATCACATACACACTCGCTACACTCTAACACTCACTCTCAAGCAATTCTCACTTTCATACAAAGGCATTGTAACACTTAGCGATCTGGTCTATATCCTGCACTGTATCCTGACGTTTGAAGTAATAAGAAGAACAAGGCAGCTGCGATTGTCAGCTCCCGAGGTTTTATGCCGGCGATCTAGATTGATCAAGGGCTTTCCTCGTACATCTCGTGTCGTTTACTTTACTTTTGCTCATAGTTTGATCATAGATACAGCTCAATATCCGGAGCCGTATCCTGAATACTAATTTTCTAAATAACTAAACAAGCATATTTTCAATACACTTTCTAGCACACTACGTCACTTTACTAATTTGATCACTTAATTGCTTCGGTAATTTTTGACCAAAACAATTTGGCGCCCACCGTGGGGCAAGTGGTGCTCTCTTTACTAAAAACTTTTGTGAAATCGCTAGTCGGCTTTCTATTTTCAAAACTTTTTGCCACATTGTCCATAATGGCCTCAAGATCAAACATGAGCTCCTCCACTGTGTCTGCTATGACTTCTGCTACTACCGGTTCGGTGCTCCCACCACCTCCTCCAAGGATGCCAGCCTCTTCACGACCTCAGGATACTATCCCTACCCGCAGTGTTCCGGAATCTGCTCCTGTTTTAGCTTCTAACGATGAAATTTTAACCTTATTTGGAAGTGTGCAGGAACAAATGAGGCAGCAACAGGAAACAAACCAAATGCTTTTAAGGGAAATACAACTCCTGAAGTCTGGCTCGAGCAGATCTGCTGAGGATATTGTCACTCCATTACATCCCAGAACGTTGAACTTCAGTTCAGCTGTGTATACTGAGGATAACAGGGGGAATATTGTGCCCAGCCTTCCTCAGAATCATACTCCTGAAATACCCTCCTCGGTCAGGATGTCAACCATGAGGAGCTCAGGATATGCTTCAGGATACGGGCAAAATCCTCCAACGGGTAACGTGTCAAATAATAATAATACTCATGTTACTAATAGTGGATCTTTGCAGGATACAGGTGTAACATCAGCACTTACTAGGGAACTTCAGAAGTTGAAGGACATGATATCCAGTGTACCTGGGGTGGTCCAGCCGATCTCGGAAGTGTCCCAAGACAGCCATAAGATATCTCGTTTTGCATATCCTATCTGTGATGCTGAGATCCCAAAGAGATTTCAAACCCCCAACATGAAGCTTTACGACGGAACTACGGATCCTGAGGAGCATATTGCTCAGTATAGGGAAAGAATGGAGATTAACCCTATCCCTCCGGATCTCAAGGAAGCATGCTTGTGCAAGGGTTTTGGTTCAACCTTAACAGGATCAGCCTTGAAATGGCTTTTGAATGTTCCTCCGCATTCGATTACATCTTTTTCTCACTTAGTAAATTTATTTAATAGTCAGTTTTCTTGTAGTAGAAGCTTTGAAAAATTAACAAGTGATCTCTACAGGATAACACAGGGACCTCAGGAATCCCTTAGGGATTATGTGAACAAGTTCAGCCAAGAATCCCTGGACATTCCTCACCTTGATGTTGCAACAGCTGTGCAAGCTTTCAAGATGGGACTGCAAAAAGATTCTCAATTTTATCAAGATCTTGTAATGAACCCATGCAGGAACTTGGATGAAGCTCGAAACAGGGCCCTAAGATATATTCGGTTGGAGGATGATAGGAAGATGCAAGAGAGAATGAACTCATCCAACACCTATGAGTCGACCAACAGGAAGTCTGAATCCTCATTCAAGCCATATCGGCCTAAGCCATATGGTAGAAATGAAAATAAGAGAGTGAATGCTGTCGAAGATGAGGATCCTGAAGAGTATCCTGAGTTATCTGAATATTGCTTTTCTGTTAACATTCCTGAATTGATGTATGCCATGCAGGGTCTAGGAGACCAAGCTAGGTGGCCTCGAAAGAGTCAACAGAAAACTGACTGGAAAGATAAGTCAAAATGGTGTGCTTTCCACGAAGATTTCGGACATATGACTGAGGATTGCATTGCTCTAAGGAAAGAAATAAGCTATCTTCTAAGCAAGGGATACCTGAAAGATCTCTTAGGAAGAAAGAAGAATAAGGGTCAGGATACTGAGAAGGATCCTGAGCGAGCAGCATCACCTCCTGCGGATGCCAAGATAATCAACTTCATTTCGGGAGGATCTGACATTTGTGGGACTTCGTATTCGGCGGCGAAGAGACATGCAAAGGAAGCTAAGGCCGAAAGGGGAGACAAACCTGTCAGGATGACTACCCTCACAACTGACAAAGTGATCACTTTTGACGCTGATGACAGGGATACTGTCCAGTATCCTCACCATGATGCTCTGGTAATAAAATTATATGTGGCTAACCATTTTGTACGCAGGATATTGGTAGATAATGGCAGCTCCGTCAACATAATCCAACTGGAGACGCTGAAGAGGATGAATGTATCTCCAATGGATATCACTTCAAAGTCTACCGTGCTTGTTGGGTTCAGTGGAGAGGCTAGAAACACAGTGGGAGAGATAAAGTTGCCAGTATACGTTGAAGGAGTTAACTCGATACAACGTTTCTGCGTAATGGATTCTCTATCCTGCTACAACATCATACTGGGAAGACCGTGGATTCACGATATGAAGGCTGTGCCATCAACATATCACCAATGCATCAAGATCCCTACCCCTTGGGGAGTTGTCAAAGTTGATAGTGATCAGGAAGAGGCAAAAGAGTGCTACTCATCTTCGATGAAATCCTCAACCAAACCTAGTGCAGCATAGCAATTAAAGACGCGGGCCCAGGATATCGTGGAGGATCCGGAGCAGGATGTGAGGAAAATTATCCTGGACCAGGATAATTCCGATATTTCGGTGCTCGTAGGGACCAATATCACTCAGGATATTGAAGAACAATTAGTTAACTTTTTGAAATGCAGGATGTTAACGTTTGCATGGAAGCATGAGGATATGACAGGCATATCCAAAGACATTATCACTCACAAGCTTGGAATTGATAAATCATTCAAGCCTGTTCAGCAAAAAAGAAGGAAGTTTGCTCCTGAGCGGAATACGATTATCCAAGAGGAAGTTGAGAGATTATTAAAGTCCAGGATGATCAGAGAAGTTAAGTTCCCAAGGTGGCTAGCAAACGTGGTTGTGGTACAGAAGAAAAATGGGAAATGGAGAGTTTGTGTAGACTACACAGACTTGAACAAAGCTTGTCCTAAAGACCCATTTCCTCTTCCCCACATTGATGCAATGGTAGATGCCACTGCCGGGCATGAAATGCCGACCTTCATGGACGCATCCTCAGGATTTCAACAGATCCAAATGGAACCTTCTGACCAGGAAGATACTGCCTTCATGACACGAACAGGTATTTATTGTTATACAGCTATGCCTTTTGGTTTGAAAAATGCAGGTGCAACATACCAAAGATTGGTAAACATGATGTTCAAAGACAAACTGGGGGACACCATGGAGGTGTACATTGACGATATGGTGGTGAAATCAAAGAAAGCTCAGGATCACCTCCAAGATATTAAATGAGCATTTGATATCCTAGATCAATATAACATGAAGCTGAATCCTGCTAAGTGCCATTTTGGAGTGGGGGCAGGAAAATTCCTAGGATATATGGTGACCAAAAGAGGAATAGAAGCAAGCCCGGAGCAGATTAAAGCCATCTTGGATATTAAATCGCCCTCAAATATGAAGGATGTTCAACGATTAATAGGGCGAGTGGCAGCATTAAATAGATTTATCTCAAGATCCTCAGAAAAATGCAAAGATTTTTATGATATCCTGAAGAAGAACAAGAAATTCGAATGGGGTGAGAAGCATGAAGCGGCCCTACAGGATTTAAAGCAATATCTTTCAACCGCACCTCTACTGATGAAGCCTGAGAATGGTGAACCATTATCCCTATACCTCGCGGCATCAAGGAATGCTGTAAGTGCCGTCCTTGTAAAGGACCACGAAGGTCAGCAATATCCTGTTTATTATGTTAGTAAAAGCTTATTAAATGCTGAAACTAGATATTCTCATTTAGAAAAATTGATACTAGCGTTAGTCATGGCATCAACGAAACTTAGACATTACTTCGAGACACATAGGATTCATGTAAAAACAAATTATCCTGTCAAAAGTGTGCTTAGGAAACCAGAAATGTCAGGCAGGATGGCTAAGTGGTCGGTAAAGTTGAGTGCTTATGATTTAGTATATGAACCTAGGAATGCCATAAAGTCTCAGGCTTTAGCTGACTTTGTGGCTGATTTTAGTAATGACATTCAGGATGAGGTAGACCTAGAAGTTCAACAGTTAGGAGAATCCTCAGGATCCTGGACATTATATACTGATGGTGCATCTAATGTAAGAGGAGTAGGATTAGGAATACTACTAAAATCGCCACAAGGGGACATATTACCCCAGGCTATTAGGTGTGAATTCCCTGCTACTAACAATGAAGCAGAGTATGAGGCTTTAATTGCAGGATTAGAGTTGGCTAAGAGCATGAGTATCAAAAATTTGCAAGTATATGTTGACTCTTTGTTAATTACTAACCATTTTAAGGGATCCTATGCAGTTAAGGGTGAGAAATTAGTTGAATATCTCGATATTCTCAAAAAATTAGCAGGATATTTCGATGTTTTTACACTTGAACAGGTACCAAGGGAGGATAATGCTGAAGCGGATGCCTTAGCAAATTTGGGATCATCAATCAGGATACCTGAAGGGACCCAAATACCAATATTACATGTCTTATATCCTGCAACGAATCCTCAGGATAAGAAAGTAGTGGGTATTCGGGATCATGAAGCGGTATATCCTAAACAGGATCCTAAATCCTGGACGGCTCCAATTGTGAGATATCTCAAAGAAGGACACATCCCCAGAAATGAAAATCCTAAGGCATTTAGGATGAAGGTATCACGATTCACTATTATAAATAATGTTTTATACAAGAAATCTCTTGCAGGACCGTATTTGAGGTGCTTGGAGGATCCTGAAGCCAAAGAAGTACTTCAGGATATACATGAAGGGGATTGTGGTAATCACACCGGGGGCAGATCATTGTTCTCGAAAGTATTAAGGACAGGATATTATTGGCCAACGATGAGGAAAGATGCTGCAGAATATGCTCGAAGATGTGATGCATGCCAAAGGCATAGTAACATACTACATCAACCAGCTGAACCACTATATCCTGTAGTTTCCCCTTGGCCATTCATGAAATGGGGGATGGATATAGTAGGGAAGTTACCAAAGGCTCCGGGAGGAAAAGTCTTTATGTTAGCTATGACGGATTATTTTTCCAAGAGGGTTGAGGCTGAAGCATTTGTCCAAGTTAGAGACCAAGAAGTAGTATCCTTCATAAAGATGAATATCCTGACTAGGTTTGGGGTACCAGCTGAGATCATTTGTGATAATGGGTCCCAGTTTATAAGCAAAAGGACCACTGACTTTTGCAAAAGTTGGGGAATCAGAATGATCACATCTACTCCGGTACATCCTCAAGCGAACGGACAAGCTGAATCTTCAAACAAGATAATATTCAATAACTTAAAAAAGAGACTTGGAGCCAAAAAAGGAAGATGGGCGGAAGAGTTACCCTTTGTTTTGTGGGCTGATAGGACAACGGTAAAGAATGCAATCGGCCAAACCCCTTTTTCCTTGGTATTTGGAGCAGAAGCAGTGATTCCAACAGAAATGACGATACCTACTGCAAGATCAATTCTACAGGATCCTGAGCAGAATCCTGAAGCCTTATTTCAAGATTTGGATACTATAGACGAAAAAAGAGATGCAGCAAGGCTAAGGATGGCAGCATATCAACAAAGAATATCCAGAGCATATAATAAGAATATAAGGACTAGAAGATTTCGAGTTGGTGATTGGGTGCTAAGAAAGGCTTTTCAAAATACCACTAATCCTGCCGATGGCAAGCTAGCTCCGAAATGGGAAGGACCTTATGAAGTCGAGTCAGAAGCAGGGAAAGGAGCATATCGACTCAGAAATATGGAAGGGGATATGCTACCAAGATCCTGGAATGCAATACATTTAAAGCTCTATTTCAAGTAAGAGTAGAATTTGTTTTCTATCTCGGAAAGGTATGTATCCTATTTTAATATATTTATTTATTATTTTGAACCCAATACTGACTTAAGCATCGGAGGGTTTACAATTGTTTTGCAGGATATGTTTCAGGATATAGCTCCAGGATATGTACTCAGGATAAGTCGAAAGATTAGAGGATTGGCCCCCTCTCTCACGTTTAAGGGATCCTGGTACCTTCAAAGGTTTAAAGGTACTCACCTTTCTTACGAATTGGGTTTAAACACCTCGCCTGGAGCGCAAGTTATCTAGGTATAGTTCAAGGTAGCGGGACCAGTTCATGTAAAAGTGGCTGACAATTTCGTTACTGTTGGCTATATCCTGGATCCTGAAGGTATATGAGGATTGATCACCCTCTCTCACGAAAGAGTATTTTCATACTCTCTAAGGTTTAAAGGTTTTCACCTTTCTAAGAATTGGAGTTTGTACACTCTCGCCTGTAGCGCATGAAATTCTGGGTTTATCCCCGGGATATTAAGGGTTTATCCTAAGTATGCTAAGGATTCATTTCAGGATATCATGGGTTTCGCCCTGGGGTGTTCGGAATTCATTCGAGTCAAAATATAAATACATTTGCGTTTTTGTCGAATACAGGGGACATACATTATACTGTTCAAAGGATGGATCCAAGTTTATAAGTATGCACTGGGGACAAACTTATAATGGAGGATTAAAATTGATTCTCTAAGAATCTCTGGTATGATCTCTCCTTTTTATTTAGACAATTTATAAGTTGTATTTTAATATCCTTATCAAGATATCTTTCAGGATATCTCCCAGGATACATTTATAATATATATTCCTAAAAATGTACAAACCAAACAGTTTTCACAAGTAAAATTTTTATATCAATGACAACAATAATAAAGTCAAAAGAGAAGTTATATTATTAACATACCAAAAGATGTGCTCTTAGTTTCACCTCAAAACAAGGCCCATCCACTAAGAGCACTAATAGTTCGTTACCATATTTACCCAACAGTTGAAGGTTTCATCTCAAACCGAGACCCATCCACCTCCAACTGTTGTATTGTTCAAAAAGCATGCAGGAAATGTAAATTGTTCAGGTGCAGGAAAGTAAAGTGCAGAAAAGTAAATTGTTTAAGGGACTACAGACCAACATTCAAATTTAAAAAGGTGGGCTCTGGCCTTGGCACGTATATCCGTCATCGCCCACCTAAGTGCCCTCACACAGCGGCATCCTCTCCAACCTTCTCAGACTTCTCAGCACCAGCATCCTGAGCAGCATCCTCACCAGCATCCACCCCAGCATCTGCTCCAGCATCCTTCTTGTCTCCAGCCTGGATCACCACTTCTGCTGACTTAGAAGACTCACCAGCTTCAACAGGAAGTGGCACAGCTTTGCCTCCGAGCTCCTTTAGTTTGGCCACCCAGGATTCAACTGGCCAAGATGGACAAACAAGGCCCGTCTCCTTTGCCTCGTAGGCCATCTTGATGCGTGCTTGTAACAGGGAGACGATAGCAGAAGCCTTGATTCCCTCCCGGAAGTTGACCAAAGCTTGATCATGATCCATTTGAACGGTGGCGAGTTTGACCTCAGCGTCTTGGGTGACCTTCTTCAGCAGGCTTTCGTAGTGCCGGGTCTTCGCTTCAGCAATGGCACCTTGGTCAGCGACGGTGCTTTCAAGCTGTTTGATCCTGGCTTCATGAAGTGCAACCGTACCACAGGCATCATTATACAAGTGGAGCAAATGCTGGAGGCCCTGCGCATCAATTATAGGTATAAAGTTAGAATATATGTATTGACCAGGATATCCTGTCAGGATATCCTATTAGGATATACGTGCAGGATATGAGTCAGGATATTACCTTGTTGAGGAAGGATGTCATTGGCTCTAAGGAATCAGAGAAGCTGAGTTCGTCATAGGAGAACCCTTCTGAACCTGGAACAGTGACTTCAAGACCTTTCCTCTTTTTTGCTGTGGAAGCACGAGTTCTTGGATTGGCCTTGGGAGCCGGGAGTGGCTTGGAGCTAGTAGCTGCACGAGTCTCCTTCTTGACTGTGGCTGGAGTGGGGTAGCTGTCGAGTTCATCAAGGTCTAGATAGACTGGAACTTTGCTGGAATCTGCACACAGGGAGTAAAATTCTAAATCTCTCCTAAGAATATCAAATAAAAACATGTGTGTACAGGATATCTTGCAGGATTCTTACCAGACATGTTTGCGCTTGAAAGAGGGCTTGGAGTTGGTGGAGATGGGTTAAAGCTTCTCTCTGCTTCTGAAAGCAGTCTGATGGCGTCTATTCTTTTTTGAGAATCAGCAAGGGGAGGTGCAATCTTCCTGAAATCAGCTGCATACACAACAGAGAAAATAAAATTGGTCAGTTCAGGATATAAAGCAGGATAAGAGGCAGGATCATCTTTAAACCCTAAATCCTACCCTTCTTCAACCATCTCATCGGATAATCCGTTCCACCAGGGATTGAGTCCCTTTTTACAAAGAAAAACTTGGATTGCCAACCATCCTCGTTCCTGGTGGCACGAAGTATCAATGGGTCACCGGAAGTAGAGTAAAACAGAAATCTGCATGATCCATGGCATCTAAGTTTGTAAGCTAGGGGCAGATCATGGACAGAAAGATCAGGAATGTGGTTTCTCTTGACTTGGTCAAGAACAGACAAAACACGCCAGAGCATTGGCATGGTTTGGCTGAAAGAGATTTTGGTGATATTAAAGAATTCGGTGATGAAATCCGGAAAGGGGAATTGTAGCCCTAGGGTAAAAGGGAAAGCACTAAAGCATATCCACTCACTGGAAACCATATCTGACCGGATTTCCCGGTCAAAGGGTCTAAATACGGTTCCTGCCGGAAAGATGCCGAAGAATTTCAAGGCCGACAGGTGGGCACTATCGAAGGTACATGTTTCCTTCTCCGGTTCTTGGAGAAGGTTATGTTGGATGAATGTGGGAGCCGAGTCACCTGAACTGGACCATGTTTTCCTGGGCATTTGGTCGCCTGAATTTTTCGCCGGAGAAAGATGATAAAGATGAATATGAAGATGAGGGAGAGAATATTACCTTTTTCCTTGTCGATTATGATTAAAAAAGAGATGAGGATGAGAAGATATAGGGCATGATGAGTAAATATAGGCTGGGTAGTTGAAAACGGTCACATCATTGGTCTTATCTAATTAATTACCTCGGTCTTCGTAAAAATGTAACCGTTAGTGCACGATAACAAACGGTAACATTTTTGGGGACAATTGTTATGGGTGAAATTCTGAGCCCATATCCTGGAAAATATCTTGATTTATATCTTGGTTATATAGTATCTGTTTACATCCGGGATGCTGATTCAGGATATTGGTAACATCCTGAATGGTATCCTCAGGATTACTAACGGATTATGTGCAGGTACGTGGGTTAGAAGCTATCAACGTTCACGAAGACTCATTCCGCGGAAGACTCGGTCCAAGTTGTTCGAAGAAAGACGTTAAGCCCGCTTTATTTGGCTCCAAACGGCTACTTATGGAATATTCGGGAGCATCCCATATTTATTGGAATTTTAGTTTCTAATTTGTAACTATAAATAGGTGGGTATATCAGATCGAATAGGACATCACATACACACTCGCTACACTCTAACACTCGCTCTCAAGCAATTCTCACTTTCATACAAAGGCATTGTAACACTTAGCGATCTGGTCTATATCCTGCACTGTATCCTGACGTTTGAAGTAATAAGAAGAACAAGGCAGCTGCGATTGTCAGCTCCCGAGGTTTTATGCCGGCGATCTAGATTGATCAAGGGCTTTCCTCGTACATCTCGTGTCGTTTACTTTACTTTTACTCATAGTTTGATCATAGATACAGCTCAATATCCTGAGCCGTATCCTGAATATTGATTTTCTAAATAACTAAACAAGCATATTTTCAATACACTTTCTAGCACACTACCTCACTTTACTAATTTGATCACTTAATTGCTTCGGTAATTTTTGACCAAAACACCAAGCACCTCAGATATGGTCCTGCAAGAGATTTCTTATACAAAACGTCATTTATAATAGTGAATCGTGATACCTTCATTCTAAAGGCCTTAGGATTCTCATTCTTGGGGATGTGTCCTTCCTTGAGATATCTCATGATTGGAGCCGTCCAGGACTTAGGATCCTCCTCGGGATACTCATCATCAGGGTCCTGAATACTTATTTCTTCCTTATCCTGAGGATTCGTCACAGGATATAGGATATGTAATATTGGTATTCGGGTTCCTTCCGGTATCCTGACCGATGATCCCAGATTTGCCAAGGCATCAGCTTTAGCATTTTCCTCTCTTGGTACCTGTTCAAGTGTAAAAATATCGAAGTATCCTGCTAATTTTTTGATAATTTCGAGATACTCAATTAACTTCTCTCCTTTAACTGCATAGGTTCCATTAAAATGATTAGTGATTAACAAAGAATCAACATATACTTGCAAATTCTTGATAGTCGTATTTTTAGCCAACTCTAACCCTGCAATCAAAGCTTCATATTCTGCCACATTATTAGTAGCAGGAAATTCACACCTAATAGCCAGGGGTAATATGTCCCCCTGTGGCGATTTTAGTAGTATACCTAGACCTACTCCTCTTACATTAGATGCACCATCAGTGTATAATGTCCAGCATTCTAAGTTTTCTCCTAGCTGCTGTACTTCTAGGTCTACTCCATTTTGAATATCACTACTGAAATCAGCCACAAAGTCAGCTAAAGCCTGAGACTTTATGGCATTTCTAGGCTCATATACTAAGTCATAAGCACTTAATTTTACTGACCACTTAGCCATCCTACCCGACATCTCGGGTTTCCTAAGCACATTTTTAACAGGATAATTGGTTTTAACATGAATCCTATGTGTCTCAAAATAATGTCTAAGTTTCGTTGATGCCATAACTAGGGCTAAAATTAATTTTTCTAGATGAGAATATCTAGTTTCAGCATCTAATAAACTTTTACTAACATAATAGACATGATACTGCTGGCCTTCATGGTCCTTTATAAGAACAGCACTTACAGTATTCCCTGATACAGCGAGGTATAGGGATAGTGGTTCACCATTTTCTGGCTTCATCAATAGAGGTGTAGTTGAGAGATATTGCTTCAAATCCTGGAGGGCTGCTTCATGCTTCTCTTTCCATTCGAACTTCTTGTTCTTCTTGAGGATATCATAAAATTCCTTGCACTTTTTCGAGGATCTTGAAATAAATATGTTCAATGCTGCTACTCGGCCTGTTAACCGTTAAACATCCTTCATATTCGAAGGTGATTTTATATCCAGGATAGCTTTAATCTGCTCCGGGCTTGCCTTTATCCCCCTTTTGGTCACCATATATCCTAGAAACTTTCCTGCCCCCACTCCGAAATGGCACTTAGCAGGATTTAGTTTCATGTTATACTGATCCAGGATATCAAACGCTCCCTTAATATCCTGGAGGTGATCCTCAGCCTTTTTAGATTTCACCACCATATCGTCAATATATACCTCCATGGTGTCCCCCAGCTTGTCTTTAAACATCATGTTTACCAACCTCTGGTATGTTGCACCTGCATTTTTCAAACCAAAGGGCATAGCAGTATAACAATAAATACCCGTGGGTGTCATGAAAGCAGTATCCTCCTGATCAGAGGGTTCCATTTGGATTTGCTGAAATCCTGAAGAGGCATCCATGAAGGATAACATCTCGTGGCCGGCGGTAGCATCAACCATTGAATCAATATGAGGTAGAGGAAACGGGTCTTTGGGACAGGCTTTGTTTAAGTCTGTGTAATCTACACAAACTCTCCATTTCCCATTTTTCTTTTATACCATGACTACATTCGCAAGCCATTTAGGAAACTTCACTTCTCTAATCATCTTGCTCCTTAGTAGCCTTTCAACTTCCTCTTGGATGATCACATTTCGCTCCGGAGCAAATTTCCTTCTCTTTTGTTGGACCGGCTTGAACGACCTGTCAATACCGAGCTTATGTGTTATAATATCCTTGGAAATACCTGTCATATCTTCGTGCTTCCATGCGAATGTTGACATCCTGCATTTCAAAAAATTAGTCAATTGATTTTCAATATCCTGAGGGATATTGGTTCCTACGAGCACCGAGATATCCGGATTATCCTGATCCAGGATAACTTTCTTTACATCCTGCTCCAAAGCCTCCATGATATCCTGGGCCCGCATCTTTAATTGCTATGTTGCATTAGGCTTGGTTGAGGATTTCATTGAGGATGAGTAGCATTCCTTCGCCTCCTGCTGATCACTATCAACCTTGACAACCCCCCAAGGGGTAGGGATCTTGATGCACTGATGATATGTCGATGGCACATCCTTCATATCATGGATCCATGGCCTGCCTAGTATGATGTTATAGCAGGATAGGGAGTCCATCACACAGAAACGTTGTATCGAGTTGACCCCTTCAACATATACTGGTAACTTTATCTCCCCTACGGTATTCCTAGCTTCCCCACTGAAGCCAACGAGCACGGTGGATTTCGATGTAATGTCTATCGGAGATACATTCATCCTCTTCAATGTTTCCAGCTGAATTATGTTGACAGAGCTGCCATTATCCACTAATATCATGCGTACAAAATGGTTAGCAATATATAATGTTATTACGAGAGCATCATGGTGAGGATCCTGCACAGTATCCCTGTCATCACTGTTGAAAGTGATCACTTTATCAGTTGTAAGGGTAGTCATCCTGGCTGGTTTGTCTCCCCTTTCAGTCTTAGCCTCCTTTGCATGTCTCTTGGCCGCAGAATACGAAGTCCCACAAATGTCAGATCCTCCTGAAATAAAGTTAATTATTTTGTCATCTGCTGGGGGTGATGCTGCTTGTTCAGGATCCTTCTCAGGATCCTGCCCTTTATTCTTCTTTCTTCCCAGCAAATCCTTCAGATACCCCTTGCTCAATAGGTAGCTTATTTCTTTCCTTAGAGCAATGCAATCCTCGGTCACATGTCTGAAATCTTCATGGAAGGCACACCATTTGGATTTATCCTTCCAATCAGCTTTTTGTTGATTCTTTCGAGGCCACCTAGCTTTGTCTCCAAAACCCAGCATAGCATACATTAACTCAGGTATGTTAACAGAAAAGCAATATTCAGATAATTCAGGATATTCTTCAGGATCCTCGTCTTCAACAGCATTCACTTTCTTGTTGTTATTTCTGCCATATGGCTTAGAGCGATATGGTTTATACGAGGATTCTGATTTCCTGTTGATTGATTCATAGGTTGAGGTAGAATTCATTCTCTCTTGCATCTTTTTGTCATCTTCCAAGCGAATATATCTCAAGGCCCTGTTACGAGCTTTGTCGAGATTCCTGCAGGGATTCATTACAAGATCCTGATAAAACTGAGAATCCTTTTGTAATCCCATCTTAAATGCCTGCACAGCTGTTGCAACATCAAGATGTGGGATATCCAAGGATTCCTGACTAAACTTGTTCACATAATCCCTCAAGGATTCCTGAGGTCCTTGAGTTATCCTGTAAAGATCACTGGTTAGTTTCTCAAAACTCCGGCTGCAAGAAAACTGACTATTAAATAAATTAACCAAATGAGCAAACGAAGTAATTGAGTGAGGAGGAACATTTAACAGCCATTTTAAGGCTGATCCTGTCAGGGTAGATCCGAAACCCTTGCACAAGCATGCTTCCTTGAGCTCCGGAGGGATAGGGTTAATCTCCATTCTTTCCCTATACTGGGCAATATGCTCTTCAGGATCCGTAGTCCCATCATACAGCTTCATGTTGGGGGTTTGAAATCCCTTTGGGATTTAAGCATCACAGATAGGATATGCAAAGCGGGATATCCTGTGGTTGTCTTGGGATACTTCCGGAATTGGCTGGACCACTCCAGGTACGCTGGATATCATGTCCTTCAATTTCTGAAGCTCCCTAGTAAATGTTGACGTCATACCTGCATCCTGCAATGACCCATTATCGTTAGTAGCAAGAATATTATTATTTGACATGTTACCGGTCTGAGGATTCTGGCCATATCCTGAAGCATATCCTGAGCTCCTCATAGTTGACATCCTGACCGAGGAGGGTATCTCAGGAGTATGATTCTGAGAATGGCTTGGCACGATATTCCCCGGGTTATCTTCAGTGTAAACTGCAGAACTGAAGTTTAAAGCTCTAGGCTGCAAGGGAGTGATAGTTTCTTCAGCAGGTCTACTTGGGCCGGATTTCAAGAGTTGTATCTCTCTCATCAGCATCCGATTAGTTTCCTGCTGCTGCCTCATATGTTCCTGTACACTACCAAACAAATTCATAATTTCATCATTAGAAGCCAAAACAGGACCAGATCTGTGGCAACCCTCACAATTACAGGTACTGTACAATTAATTAATTTTAATTATGTGCTTAATGACTGTGCTTGATTACAACCGACAATTTAAACTGCTTTATGATTTTTATATCATACATACACATGCATCATATTTTATACAGTCACTCCATTTATTACACATAAACATTAGTGACATATGTGATGCACACAGCACAGTTAGCACACTGAGCGGTTGAATCAGAAACATGCTGACAATGCCAGCACTTAGATAGACAATGTTATTAAGGCCAGTATGAGCCAGGGACAGGGCACTACACTAGTATGGAGTGTAGGGGAGTGAGGACCTTAAAACTGCGTCACTAGGTGATAGTTATAGTGCCGGGAAGTGCCAAAAACCCACTTTAAATGCAGAATTCTGCATTCTTTTATAAAATTCAGCATTTTAAATTACTAGTAAAATGCAAAAATATGGCAGAATGGTCCTGTATACTTTCCTAAGTGCCGGGAATAATTTGCGTTTCAAAAATATATATAAAAGACATTATTTGGACTAATTAAACACTTTAACGGGACGGTACCTAACCGGATAACCGGACATTACCCGGGACACTAAATTTTTGTCAATGACATTGTTTTACTATTTTTGGCTAGTCATGATCCCCGTGTACCATAACACCCACTAAAAACCCTATAACTAACATATAACATCAAGTACTTACAATCTAACCTACGGTTACATTTTAGTTGGAAAAATTGCAACAAGACCCCCCCCCCCCAAACCGAAATTTCGGTCCTTATGGACCCACCACATCTCCACTCCATGCTTGGTTGATTTGTTGAATATTATATTGAGATAAGTTGCTTGCTAATCTAAACAAGATATAGGAAATGTCTTATAAGAGCATGGCCACTAAGATTTCTCATCATCACTTCAAAAATCACACTCCAACCTCACTCTCTCTCTCATTTTCGGTCACCCCATAATCGAAACCACCACCACCCCTCAACATTTTCATCTTCTCCAACATCAAGTTCCATTTAAGCCTCAAAGTTGATCCATGGAGGTTGCTTCTTGAAGGGCTTTCAAAGGGGCTTGTTTCTAGCTTTTTCACCATCTTTTTCTCAACATTTCTTCACTAGATTCTTCCCTAGCTAGAAGCTAGTAGTAAGTCTCTACACCTTGTTCCATCTTATTTTTAGTTAAAATATGAAGTATGATGTTTATTGTTTAAATCACAAGAACAAATACTAGAAGATGTGAAACAAGAATCATGAACATAAAAGCTTACTTGAAGTTGAAATATGACTAGTTTGATATTGTTATGAGTATGTTGTTATTTTTATGATGAATCTTGGATGTGTGATGTTAATCACCATGAAAGTCTTGTTAAAAAAAATTAGAGTTATGATTTAACAAGATGGGAAGTGGTTATGTAATACATAAATAACCACCTCCGAGTTTAGTCATGAACTTGAATAAAAGTAGATTTTTCTAAAATATAAATGAGCTAGTAAAGTTGTGATCATGTTGATTCAAGTCTTACAAGAAACTTTTCTAAATAAACCAAGTAAAAGAATCGGTTTTTGGAAAAACCAAGACTTTACATACACTTACATTTTTTAAGAATAAAATAAATGTAAAAACATTTATTTACAAGAAGATTTCAGGAAGATTATTTTTGTAAATATTATTTACAAGTTGTAAACAAGTAACTCGTCTAAAAGAATGGTTTTTAACAAAGTAAATACACTTTGAAAGGTACCTAAGCCTACTAAAAGCTTCACTAAGTTACTAGACGTTTTCGGTAAATATCAAGTTCATGAATGTTATGTAACAAGTATATTTTAGCTCTTGGTTATGTAGAGTTGTTTAAAAGATTTTTTGTTGATTGATTTTGAAAAGAAAACGATATGCTAGTAAGCATGGACACTCCCGTTTTAGGGGAAACCCTGACGAAATTTTCTAAAAATCATAAGACTTAGAAAATTTATTTTCTAACAAGTATATTTTATGACTTGTATTTCGACTATAAACTTCACCATATTTTTATTTCGAAACTCCAAAGTGTCGGAGGCGGGTTTTCATAAACAAAAGCGAATAAATATATATTTAGAATATATATTTGATATTAAAAACACTTGTGTGGTTATTTGATTATTTTGGACATATTATTTTTGATAGATAAAGTATTATATATTTTCCAAAGTGGGACTTAAAGTATATAATGTCAAGGCGTTAAACCACAAACACTTGTATAAAGACTCCCATCCTTGGGAAGAGAATACGCACATAAATACTTGAGAAGTACGAATGCGAAATAGTTGTTTAACTATTTTTTTCCAACACCTTATAATAAAACGTAAGTTAAAATAATTATTATTATTTTAACAATAAGTTGTAACTTGGAATGATATCAAGTAACATAACTGAAGAACATTAACACTAGACAAAGGCACGACCCGTTCGTCTAATAGATATTAGTACGTTGTAGGTGGTCGTACTGCAGATAGAGTCTTGAGTTGCTGATTCTGAGGACGCACTACAGTGAGTTCATGTCCCCCTTTTCTCTTAACTGTTTTCAGTTTTATACTTCGGGGGTGAAATACATGTTACAATTATTAAGGACATTTTTATACATGGTATGGTTAGCTTAAGGAGGGTTTGGGACGTACAGATTATGTGAGTGGTGGGTACAACACTTAAAGCCATTAATCCTCGTAGTAGGACTGAGGGACATGAGTGATAGATCTATTTGGGTGTAGCGAGCCCACACCCGTGAGGTCAGGGTGACCCATAGAGGTGATTGTGTCTTAGAGCCGAGGCCCGGTACAAATTTGCTAGGTTTGAGTTTTCCTGCATCACTTCACACATACCAGTGGCTTTGCAACCCATTGGTGATCTCTTTTTCCTTAATTGCTACATACCAGGGATATCTTTACAATTGGGACGTACTTTTTTCATTGGGATGTATTTTCTTTTACATTGGGACGCACTTTTTACATTGGGACGTACTTTTTACATTGGGACGTACTTTTTACATTGGGACGTACTTTTATACATTGGACGTACTTAAACGGTTTATACACACAGGCATACACATGAACTCGCTCAACTTTTGTTGATTTTTTTCAAACTACATGTATTTCAGGAAATTAGTGGATCTGGCAAGGTATGCATTCACGTCAAGCTACGTAATGAATAAACAATGTCATCCGGGTTTGGGGGATGCGACCCTTGCCTGGACGGGTTACGTGTCTCTAAACCATGGTTTCTATTTCAAGTCTTTTGTGGTATCATGTGAACACGTTTTAATATGTAATGGTTGTAACTTGTTTCATGTGTCGACTTTTAAAAACAATAGTGTTGTGGTAACTTTTAAAACGTAATGAATGGATGACTATCATGTGTTTTATTTTCATATAGCATTGTTATGATTGTGCTATGGTATTAAGAAGTCACACCAAATAAACCCACGCTTCTGCAAAAGCCAGGGTGTGACAACTTGGTATTAGAGCCTCGATCATAGCGAACTAGGATTCCTTCTCGAGTCTAGACTATGATCACTAGGGCTCTCACGAAAATGTTTTCAAACAGTTTTACATTGCATACACTAAACGTCCAGATCCAGGGAACAGACATTTTCACAAACAAAAAGGCACAACTACACTTTTCAAAAATTTATATTTCAGTCTTAGAGACTGAGGGAGTTTGGTCTTAGAGACCAGGGAATTAGTCTTAGAGACTGGGAGGTTGGTCTTAGAGACCAGGGTAGTCTGAGAGGCTCGGGAGTTCAGTCTAAGAGGCTGGGTGGGATAGTCTGGGGAAGACTAAGATGATTACTTGCATACATTGTTTATGACTTATATGCTTACTTGACTATTATTGACGTATTTGCACACTTTGTGGTTGTGTTGTGACAGACGATATGTCTTCATCGAGTGGGGTCTCTGACCCAGTGCCGGTAGATTCTGACGAGCCTATGCACTCAGACCCGGAGGTCTACACTTCTGACACAAACAGTACAGACGATGATGGATTTCCGCCCTTCGCGCTACCTGATTTCGGCGATGGCATACAGCTAGCTGAATGCATTCCAGCCGGGGATCTACCTCTTGCGGAGATCCCTGCTCCTATTCCACTCGCTGCATTTCCTGTAGAGGATTTGCCACACGATGTTGAGTCCGATGACGACGTCGATCTATTCGAGGGTCCCCCTGAGGACTACCATGAGGGCGGGGCCCTGATTGTGGACGATGTCGATCTTCCGTTGGTTGAGATTCCTGATATGGAGGTTCATTCTGATTCGTCAGTCCCAGATTCTTTTGAGTCGGTAGCTTCCTCTGTTCCACCGTTGGGATTCGGTTTCATCCCTGGTATTGACGATGATGAGGATATAGAGATGGAGGACGAGTTTGACCCTGTTTTTCCGTTTGATCACGAGGACGAGTTGGTCCTCGAGGAGCAGCCTGCTGAGGCTCCTGTTCTCCCTGATGATCAGATTCTTGATATTCTTGCTGATCATCTGCCTGCTCCTGTCGATCCAAAGCCCGATATAGTTCCAGAGCCTGTTCTTGCTCTTGATCTTGTTCATGCAGATGCTCCCGTTTTTGTACCACTAGTGGTTGATGCTCCTGGCATACCACCACCAGTCATTGAGATTCCAGTCATGGCACCTCTGCCTGACCCCGTCTTCGCTGAGTTACCCGACATTACACCATTATTTCCCGACTCCACCCCTGTGCATGACGACCATGCACCTTTTGCTACTCATATAGACCCACGTTACGCCGACACCCGTAACGGGTGGATCGATGATGTTGACTACCCATCGTACGTGGTACCCGTCACACCTGTTTCTACTGATATTCCACTCCCTCACCCACACACGACCGATGTCCAGCATACAGATCTTCCGATTACTTTCCTTCAGGACATTCCTCTGCCACGTCCTGGGGAGGGTTCATCACGACAGCCTTTCGGTCATATACCTTTCATGTCAGGAGGCAGCCAGTTTATACCACAGGTTACTCATCCTACTTTTGTACCACCGTTATCGACGTCTGATCCGGTCATGTCACATTTTCCCCATGGTGCACCACCTACTGCACCATCTTTCATGCCGTCGAGCGAGCCATTTTTATGGACTATGCCCCCTATCATGCCATTGTCTGATCCGTATCACCCGTACCATGTTGGGTACTCTACGGAGGACACCCTCACTTCCTTGATGATACAGCAGGATGCATTGACACGTCGTATTCAGGATCTGGAGAGAGCTCCATGTCCATCCTGTCATTGCCAGACCTCGTTTGCAGCACCACACGCTCCTTTTCCATCACTCGCTGATTCGGATATCCGTTTCCTTCCTCTTGACTAGCAGGTTGCTTACCTGTTGCGTTTTGCCTATGCTCTGGAGGAGGACTGGTGCATTTGCGCCAGTTACTTTTCTCTCACTTTCCACCTCATCCGCCGCCATCAGCATAGCTACTTTTGGTCTATTGCAGGTAGTGAGCACTTTTGATGAGAAGACAGTGATTGAGCCAGACTATACGGCCTTTTGAAGACCGCATTTTGACGTGATGACTTTTGATGTTTGATATTTGGTTGTTGTATATATTAGACAGTTCAGACAAGGGCATTGTGACCCTTAGTCTCTTTTGGGTGTATGTTACATTTGGAAACCTTGTAAACATTGTATTGTGGTCTTGATTATATAAAAGCTCAATCGCAGTATTCTCATTACATGCTTTGTTAAAATTATTTGTTTTATGATTATAACATGAGATGTTATGTGGTTGATGAATGTTACTGTATATGCATGTTTATTGTACTTACTATGACCTGACCGATATGAAACAACTTCTAGAATATGCCTCCACGATGCGATGCACGCATGCCCACTAATGAGGCGGAACACCAAGGAATAATTGCTGCGGCTATAGCCTAGTATGCTGCCTCCCAGGGAGGAACGAGCGGGAGTTTCTCGAATAACAACGGCAACAACAATCCACCCCATGGTAATGACAAGTTGCTAGAGACATATTATTAGACATTTGGATATTCTAGCACGTCCGCTTATACCATTTGTAAATTTTAACGTATGTGCAGGGTGCACCTATAAACAATTCCTTGACTACAAGCCAGTAAATTTCAACGGCACTGGAGGTGCTGTTGCATTTGTCCGGTGGGCTGCAAAGACAGATTCTGTTCTAAGAATGAGCAAATGCGCTCCCGATCAACAAGTCACTTACATTTCAGGGCTGTTTCTGGATGGTGCCCTATCGTGGTGGAATCTACAAGTACAAACATTAGGAGAAGCTGCTGCTTATGCGTTAACATGGGCTGAGTTAAAAGAACTAATGAGAAAGAAGTACTGCTCGCATGCTGAAATACAAAAGTTAGAGACTGAGTTCTGGAATCTGAGAATGGATGGTCCCAAGATTGCAGAATATGTTCAAAGATTTCATGATCTATCTCACGTAGTGCCGTACATGGTCACACCCGAGTTTAAACGTGTTGAGAGATTCATCTGGGGATTGGCACCCCAGATAATGAGTATGGTTACCATGTCTAAGCCTGCGACGATCACGGAAGCAATCGACCTTAGTGTGGCGCTTACTAAGGAGGCTATTAGATTGAACAAGTTCTCTATTTCCGAACCAAAGAAGAAGGAGACTCAGGCGGAGTAGTCTGGTGAAAACAAGCGAAAATTTTCCAACTTCAAACAGGGTACAAGCAATGTGAGCAAGAAGGGTGAGTCGAGCACACCGGTCAGAGTCAAAACCGGTGAAGAAAACAGAGGAAAGGGATACATGGGCACCCTGCCCAAGTGCGAATTATGCCAGTATCATCATGCTGGCCAGTGCAGGAATAGAAAATGTGAAACTTGTGGGAAAATTGGTCACTTGAAAGATACTTGCTGGGTTGGTACTGGTCGGGGTGGCCAAGGAGGCTCTGGTAATAGGAACAACAATAGGGGAGGCAACGGAAATGGCAACCGCAATGGCAGGAATGGTAATAGGGATAATTCTAGGAATCGTGGTAATCTGGGTGGGAACCGCAACAACAACCAAGGTAATGGGAATGGTGACGGCCAAGGACCGGGCTGTTTTAACTGTGGAGACATCGGGCATTTCAAACGTGATTGCCCGAAACTCAATCAAGCTCACGGAAGGGTATTCAATATTGGAGCCAGGGAAGGGCGCCAGGATCCAAACGTTGTCACTGGTACGTTCCTTATAAACAAACGCTTTGCATCTGTTCTTTTTGATACTGGTGCCGATTATAGTTTTGTATCGTTAGAGTTTAAGAATATACTTGGGTTGGCCACTAGTAAGTTAGACATTCCGTACTCGATCGAATTGGCGAATGGGAAACTAATTGAAACAGGAGAAGTCATCAGAGGATACGCGATAGAACTGGGAGGGCGCGAATTTACGCTAGACCTACTGCCAGTCGAGTTGGGAAGCTTCAACGTGGTAGTGGGAATGGATTGGTTATCGAACAACAAGGCCGAGATCGTTTGTCACGAGAAGACCATCCGCATCCCAATGACGGATGGAGAAACGATCATAGTACACGGTGAGAAGCATGATACGTCACTGAGAATTATTAGCTGTCTGAAGGTTAGAAAGTGTTCACAGAAGGGATGTGTTGCATTCTTGGCACACATCGTGGATAAAGAAGTAGCGGAGCTAAAGATTGAAGACATTCCAGTCGTAAGAGAATATCCTGAAGTCTTTCCAGAAGACTTGCCAGGATTGCCGCCACAGCGACAAGTCGAATTTCACATTGACTTGGTTCCAGGCGCCGCGCCTGTAGCCAAAGCACCCAATAGACTTGCACCGTCAGAGATGCAGGAGTTGTCGACATGTAACACCTCGACATTTCATGTCCAATAATGCATTGACACGTGTCATAAGCTTTAAACGTGTAAAAGATCACTTATGAAGGACTAAAGTTGACAAACATGGAAAGTGTGTGAAAATAAGGGTTTAAAGTGTCAACAATGGATAAATATGCCTTACAACAACCCTACATGGTGTTTATAACCTTAAATGAATAAATCATGGATCATACGAAGCAAATCGTGGAAGAAAGTGAGAAAGTACAACCTACAGGGGTTAAATGTGTCAACATGTTGAAAGTGTACCTCTGAGTGACCTTTTAGCAAACCTGAAGCTTTGTAATGATAAATTATACTCACTAGAAAATGTGGTAAAAATTTCACCAAGTTTCGTTATCGTATGAGAAAGTTATGATCAAATTCGTGTACGAGGGGTTAATAGCGTCAACGTTGAAATTTGTGACTTTTCGGGTAAGCACAAAGTTAACCAAGGACTTAACCAAGTTTGTAAAAGTCTTAAGGCCCTTAAAAATCAAGTTAGAGGGCCAAAAGTGCAAGAAAAATAGTTAAAACCACGTATAGAAGGATCAGGGACTGAAATGTAATTAATCAAACTTACTTGGCCTGTTGCGCCACTTTTAGGCGGCCCGCGAGGGGCTTTACGCGGCCCGCGAACAAGCATCAGCGACATAATTCGCGAACAGCTGCCAGTTGCAGGTCTGAACCGACTTTAAAATGTTATTTTCTTATACCAGGGGCTCCCCAATGGTATTTCATGCATAGGGGGCACTTGGCTTGATCTGGAAACACTCATAGGCTACCTTGGCATCATCTTAGAAGATCAAATTCACTATATAAGAACACCTAAAGTTGCAACATTTGTTCATTCACTTGCATTTTCATTTCCATTTCTGGAGCTCTCCTGATCAGCAACAAGCTTCCTAGTGATCCCTAATCATACTTAGGACCATTGTAAGTATCCTAAACCCTTCCTAATTCAGTTTAGCCTAGTTATTTAGCTAAAAGTCAAACCGTCGTAATTAACGTTTGACTTCGAGATTAAATAAAATTTGCTCAGTCAAATCTCGAATTGAAAGTACCTATAAGTAGGTATTTATGTGGGTAATAAATCCTTAAAATGGCACTCTCTGATTCCCACTCTAACTAGCTCAATTGTCGGGTCAAACTTGTTATTAAAAAGTCAACAGAATGCTTATTTCCAAATTAATGCAGAATTAGCAATGTAGGAGACATGCAACCTGTTTGATCACTAATATAACTTGGTAATTAATGTAAGAACATGTCTAAACATGTTCAACCCGATAATTTTCAGTTTAGACTCGGATCGGAACCGAAAGTCGCATAATTTGACTTTCGCTTTGACTTTCAGTTCTGACCCGTTTAAGCATGTTTTAGAATTTCCTTAGAGCTTTATTTGGACCAGGTGTCATATAAGTATAACTCTCTGAGATTATACAACTTGGTTCATTAGTTATCCGATTCATATGCATGTTTCCGTTAAGTGCTTAAATGTTGACTATTAGGCCCTTTTGACTATAAAACGTTATTTTTGAAAAAGTAAAAGAGTAGAAACCTTAGTTACTGATTTATAAACTTGCACCTAAAATTTGACATCAGTTTGAGGTCTAGATTAAGAGTTATGCTCATTAGCGTAATTAGAAAGCTTTTTATTAAATAAATGGCGTAATTAGCATATAGCCTATCTAAACCCACTTTTTGATATCAAACTTTTTACCCACTGATGTAATATAATATTTTAGGATTTTTAAAGATTTTTATTTAATTTTTGGCTCAGCATAACATAGGTCTCTAAGTTTGATTCGGTTAATGCCGGTTTTGCCCTTTTAAGCCATAAAATGAGTTTTACAAATCCTTTTGACCCCAAACATTTTGCTACTGATTTTATTTAATAAATAAAATATTTTGAGCCTTCTGGAATTATAAAAATATAATCTTTCCTCTAAAAACCCGAAAATGGCTCCAAATCGCATTTTTAAGCGTTTTTAACGCATAGTATGTATTAAAACTATTTTAAACATATAAGGTTGATACCTACTGATATTTTTAGTATATTTTTATATATTAACAGTAAGTAAAAGTTTTTAAACTCAGGTTTCCAGTTTTGACCTTTTAAGCCTAAGTGAAATTACCAAAATACCCCTAAGAGGCATAGTTTGGTTTTAAATGATAAATTTCACATATAGGTCATACCCTACTGTTATAACTTATTAAATTGAGTATAATTACTGAATAAATCAGACCTATAACTCAGATTACTAATTAAACTCTTTTATAACCTTTTAAATGACCAAAATGCCCTTACGAGGCATAGTTTGAGTTTAAATCCATTTCGGGCATAATAGGGGATATCTTACTGATGTCTCAACATATTTAGGGCATATTAACTTAAGAAACTTGCATATGACTCTTATGGTTACCCGTTACGCCCTTTTCGCGTTCGGTTCGGTTTATGTAACTAGTTTGCATAAATTGACCGAAACGGGTCAAACCTTATCATTATTGTCTCAAAATCTAGAATGTGTTTAGTTTACCCATATTATACAAGTCTTCAACTTGTCGGGTCTAAATCACATTCCATTCCATTCCGGTCTTCGCATAATCGTGCGTTTGAACCGTATCTTCCTTTAAAACTAACTGGTCTAAGCTTAAGCTTAAATAAAGACCCGTTAGAAATCTAATAGGTTATTATAAACCTTTGTTCCAGAATAGGAGAACCAGTAAAAGCTACACGCACTTGCAAATTGTGATTTATACTTGCAAAGGTAAATAATTTTAACTTATTTTCCCTTATACGGGCTTGGGATACGGTATATAAAATACCGCTTGGTCGGGCATTTGACCTTAATCGTGGGTGGTTAAGTATTATCAAGATGACCCGTTTAAAAATCTGTTTTGTTTGTTTTACGCCTTTAGGAGTTTAATGACCATGTCCCGGATATCCTTGGCATCATTCAAAGAATGGCCACGACCTTAGCACACGGGTGTAGGCGTACACCCGTCAGTGCATTTACAATTATTAAGGTATAACCGTTGGTTTCCCGCCGCGGGACTATACTATGTGGTGTGTCTATTAATCTTTAACCCGGCACGAACCGGGCTACTGAACGCATAACAGACATATAATCCTTTTACAAGATTATAATATTAAGTAATTATCCCAAGTTATAAAATGTTCTGTGCCACGTGCATTCAAATCAATTTTCAAACCTTTTCAAAATGAGTCAGTTAAATTGTATTTACCAGTGTAAACTGACGTATTTTTCCCAAAAGGTTAAGTGCAGGTACTACTCGAACTAGGCTGGTTTTCTCCTAGCGTCCACAATAAGTCTCGCAAGCTTGGATGTCAATAAAACTGTTGAACAATATCTCCTTTTTATTTTGATCCGCCTGTGGATCTATTTCAACTACACTGTGATACTTTATATTACAATTTATTAAAGTTGAAATAAATCTATCTTTTGCTTCTGCTGTGCATTTAAATTTGTGTTGTTTGACTATGATGATATCAACTACGTCACGATACTCCCCACCGGGCCCACCGGTAATACGTGGAAATATCGGGGTGTGACAGGTTGGTATTAGAGCCAATGCTGAGTGAATTAAACACTAGCCTTTTGTGTTTAATCTCAGTTACACAATTGCACATTCCTCAATTCTTGAGTCTAGACAAAGGACTTAGGATTAATCAAATTTTTTTTTTAACTTTGTCTTTTATATATACTTGTTGTATCACTTGTTTGTTTTTGACAGGTTTAGCAAAATGCCACCAAGAATGAGAGGGAGAGGAAGAGGAAAAGGGCCACTCGTCGCCCCAAATAACCATGAGGCCGGACCTTCTCACCGGCGAACACCGTCAGATCCCTACAACCCGGGTCCTCAAGATCCCTGGAGGACCTACATTGAACCAGCGAGGCGCTCAGTTTCGCTGAGTACCTCCCCTTCTATTCCACACTCTTTTGGGCCTCATTCTGAAAATGAGCCCCACAACTCCCACCAATCCTACATTCCTCTCCAAGGACACAACTCACCTTTCGACCACCTGTCGCCTATTCTCCAGGGCCAGTTCAACCCTGCCGACTACCTTGGAGAACCAGTGGGTTTTAACCCACTTGGACCTGAAGATCATTTTTCCGGTGGCAATGCGATGGATATAGATGAGGACACCGATCCTACAAAGCCACCATCTGGAACCCCTAACCACCCCATCAAAATTTCAGATGGGTCACCTTTTGTGGGATCACCTTATAATGGTCCCGACAGCTACGAGGAAAGGTTCAGACAGTCTGACTGGGTGTTTACTCCCAGTTACCACAACTCTCCCCAGCACCAGCACCAGCACCAGCAGCACCAACAGCAGCAGCGGGATCCTTCCGAGGATTCCCGATTTGTCGCGGTCACTCCATCGCCACCACCACCACAGCAACAGCCTCCGGAGCCCCCGAGGCGAAGAAGATCGAACGTACGGATATCCACGCGAGGAGGAGTGCGTATCAACACCCCTCCACTTTCAAGTGGCAGCCGATACTCGCCACTTCATAAAGAACCGGAGATGGGAGAATCTTCACACCCCGTCTCAAAAGTAAACTCTACGCCAGTCGCGCCACCACCACTGGGTTTTGGAGACCCAATTCCTACATACACTGGTGCGGCGGCGTATAATCCCTTCGAGCAGCCGATCCACACCAATTACAACTATGCCGAGGCCGATCCTTACTTGGTAGCTGCAAACTACAACGCTCTCCATCCGGAAGGTCCCTATGGAGGCCCCAGGACTACGGGATACCCGGCTTATGGATACCCACCATATGGGTATCAGCAACCGCCGCCTCCTCAACCTCCGCTTTATCAACAACCCCCACAGCCGCCGGTGATGTCACCAAATGAGGTGCGGCAGGAGGTGCGGGAAGACCGTAGGCATAACCGAGGGATGTTCAAGAAAATGGTGGATTTGATCAAGGGCAAAAGCAAGAAGGATCATTAAATCCTTGTTTGTTGTTTATTTCAGTATTGTAATCATGTCCCTGCGAGGACATTTGTTTCTGTTTTCAGTTAAGCCCCTACGTGGGCCTGTTTTTCTGTTTTAGCCCCTGCGTGGGCAAGTCTCTTATTTTGACCCCTGCGTGGGTATGTTTGTTTGGTTAAGCCCTGTGTGGGCATGTTAGTTCAGTTTGAAGTCCCGTTTAGGGCAGACTAGTATTTTAAATTCATGTGGTGAAATGGTTAGATTTAAATTTCTATGTTTGGTTATATGCATGAACAAAAATATAAAATAAATAATAACACTAATTATACAAGATCTATCATTATATTAAAATGATAAAATCTAAAAGGACAAGACCTAACCATGTGTCACCTTAAGACAGGGCCAAAATGGTAGTTTCCACAATTAGATTCAGATCCATATCAGCATCTCAATTTAAATTTTTGTTCTGCGTTAAATGTTAAAAAGAATCTTAAAAGGTAAAACCTAGCTTGTATGTCATTATAAGGCCTGGCCAATATGGTAAAACCTGTTTTAAAAAGATTCAAATCTTTGTTAACATCTGCAAACATGTTAACATTCTTGGCTAATGTGATCTGCAAAATCACACAAGCCGCCCTTACGATTAAATTAATCAAATCTTCTATTATTATTAAACATCCGATTATGATGTAATGCCTACGGGCTATAACTAATGTCATATAAGACAAAAGGCAGCCGTAGCTTATAGACTCCCTGTCAAGAAAGGTAATGAATTTTAATTCAAACCCTAATAATTAGATCTTATAAGATCTAAATCTATAATTTGTCCACGTGACTAGGCCTGTTATGCCAATATTATATTTCATTCTAAGACTAAGGGTTACTAGTAAAAAGTTCCGAATGAAATTACTTAATTAACTAGTATGGCTCTTTATTTACCATAGTTAATAAATTATCAAGATGACAGACCTATTATAATTCCTTAAATGAATCATTGTCATCATTTTATGTAGCAGTTCAACTACATGGCCGAGTCTAACGAGGTCAACAGTCGGCCAAAGGAAAATCATGACCCCACCAGGATCAATATAACTGGTGCAGAACTCCAAACATTGATTGACAACGCCGTCACTAAAGCCATAGAAAGGCAATATAGTGAATCGAGTAGTACTCGAAGCAGGACCCAATCAGCACGCCATTCTAAGCCAAAAACACATTCTGAGGCTCATAGTAAGCCACCCTCTAAGCTAGATAAGCCAAAGAAGGATGATGACGATCATCACTCCTCGAACCAGCAAAGTATCCCGTCAAAGAGGATCGAGCTTAAACAGGAACCGCGTGGTAAGTCCTGTACGTATAAATACTTCGTCTCATGCAAACCCAGAGACTTTACTAGGGAGAAAGGAGCGATTGACTGCATGACATGGTTGGATGAAATGGATACCGTGGTCGACATCAATGGGTGCGCTGATAAGGATGTAGTAAAATTTGTGTCTCAATCGTTCAAAGGTGAGGCCTTAGCCTGGTGGAGATCGTTGATTCAGGCTACTGGGAAGATTCCACTATACAATATGACATGGGAACAATTTACTACCCTCATCAAGGAGAACTACTGTCCTCAGCATGAGGTTGAAAAGATTGAGTCGGATTTTCTGTCATTACGAGCTTTAATACCATGTCAAGATTGGTTCCATATCTGGTGACCCCGGAACCCAAAAGAATAGCTCGTTTCATTGGGGGTTTAGCCCCAGAAATTAAAGCAAGTGTAAAAGCTTCTCGTCCAACTACATTCAGGTCTGTAGCTGATATATCCTTGTCCCTCACACTGGACGCGGTCAGGCAGAGATCGTTGAGGAACACGGATACCGAAAAGAGGAAGCGTGCGGATGACAACTCACGACGTTCAGACAAAAGACATAAGGGGAATCATGATCCCAAAAAGAGTTCTGGATCCAAGAAAGATAACCATCAGTCGGGTGAGAAACCCAACTGTAAGGTTTGTAAGAAGCACCATTTTGGGAGGTGTAGATTCGAGTCAAAATCCCAGTCACAGTCAAAAGTTTGTGGGATTTGCAAGTCTTCTGAGCACAAGTCTTTAGACTGTAAAAAGATCAAAGATGCTACGTGCTATAGTTGCAACGAAAAAGGGCATATCAAGACCAACTGCCCAAAACTCGCAAAGAAGACCGAGGAGGGGAAAAAGACCAATGCTAGGGTCTTCAAGATGGATGCAAAGGAAGCTGTTCAGGACGACAACGTGATCACAGGTACTTTTCTCATAAATGATGTTTATGCTAGAGTATTGTTTGATTCTGGAGCAGATAAGTCTTTTGTGGATAACAAGTTTTGGGAATTGTTGAAATTGCCTGTAAAAGCCTTAAGTGTGAAGTATGAGGTGGAATTAGCTGATGGAACCATAGAAACCGCCTCAATTGTTTTAGATGGATGTGTTATATCCATTAGGAAGCACTCTTTTCCTTTGTCCCTACTTCCCTTTAAGCTAGCTGGTTTTGATATAGTTATAGGTATGGATTGGTTATCACATAACCAAGCCCAGATTGTGTGCAACAGAAAGCAAGTGGTAGTCAAAACTCCGTCTGGTGAGTCACTTACCATTCAGGGGGATACCCAGCATGGATTGCCCGAGCAAGTGTCTATGCTCAAGGCATCTAGATGCTTGAAGAAAGGTTGTGTCATTTATATGGCACAGGTTATGATGGATAAGCCGAAACCTAAGATGGAAGACATCCCCATCATCTCTGAATATCCTGAAGTTTTTCCTGAAGAGCTACATGGTCTACCGCCAGATAGGCAAGTGGAATTCAGAATTGACATCATCCCTGAAGCAGCACCAGTTGCTAGAGCACCTTATAGGTTGGCACCAACAGAGATGAAGGAATTGAGGACGCAGTTAGATGATCTGCTAGCCAAAGGTTTCATTAGACCTAGTTCATCTCCTTGGGGAGCGCCGATCTTGTTTGTCAAGAAGAAGGTTGGATCGATGCGTCTGTGCATCGATTACCGTGAGATTAATAAGGTCACTATCAAGAATAGGCATCTTTTGCCCAGGATCGACGATCTGTTCGACCAATTGCAAGGGGAAAGCTACTTCTCTAAGATCGATTTGAGGTCAGGCTATCACCAATTGAAGGTTAAAGATGAAGATGTACACAAGACTGCATTTAGGACTCGTTATGGTCATTACGAGTTCCTAGTGATGCCTTTTGGGCTCACTAATGCTCCTGCCGCATTCATGGATCTCATGAATCACGTCTGCAAGCCCTACTTGGACAAATTTGTCATCGTCTTCATTGACGACATCCTCATCTACTCGAAGAACCAAGCTGACCATGAGAGACACCTTCGCTGTATTCTTAAACTTCTACATCGTGAGAAACTCTACGCCAAATTTTCTAAGTGTGAATTTTGGCATCGAGAAGTCCAATTCCTTGGACATGTGAGCGTGGTATCCAAGTGGATAGCACTAAGATAGAAGCAGTTATGAACTGGCAAGAACCAAAGACGCCTACAGAGATTCGTAGCTTCCTGGGTTTAGCAGGATACTATAGGAGATTTATTGAAAACTTCTCAAGAATTGCAGCACCCCTTACTTTACTCACCCGCAAGAAAAGTAAGTTTGACTAGGGGCCTAAGCAGCAAGAGTCTTTTGATATTCTGAAGCAAAAGTTGAGCAATGCTCCTGTATTGACGTTATCGGATGGAATTGATGAGTTTGTAGTATTTTGTGATGCATCACACACCGGGATGGGCTGTGTGCTTATGTAGAAAGGCAAAGTCATTGCCTATGCATCACGACAGTTAAAGGTGCATGAGAAGAACTACACCACCCATGACTTGGAGTTGGATGTCGTTGTATTTGCACTAAAACTATGGAGGCATTACTTGTATGGAACCAAGTGTGTGATCTACTCGGATCACAAAACCCTTCAACATTTGTTCAATCAGAAGGACTTGAACATGAGGCAGCGACGCTGGATGGAAACCTTGAATGATTCTGATTGTGAGATAAGATACCATCCAGGCAAGGTAAATGTAGTTGCTGATTCCTTAAGTAGAAAGGAGAGAATAAAGCCTATAAGAATCAATGCCAAGAGCATTGAGATAAAGAATAGTTTGAACGAAAGGTTGTTAGCTGCACAGAAGGAAGCTGTGTTGGAAGCTAACTATCCTGATGAAAAGCTAGGAGTAACTGAAGAACAGTTATCCTATACAAGGACGGAATCCTAAGGTTAAATGGATGAATATGGGTTCCAGTTTATGGAGGACTTCGAGATGTTATCCTCCAGGAAGCCCACAGCTCCAAATATTCCATTCATCCTGGAGCTGATAAGATGTACCAGGACCTAAAGGCAAACTATTGGTGGATAGGCTTGAAAAAGACTGTAGCCGCCTATGTAGCTAAATGTTTGACGTGTGCGCAAGTCAAAGCTGAGCATCAGAAACCGTCAGGTTTGCTACAACAGCCTGAACTTCCCACATGGAAGTGGGAGATGGTGACAATGGATTTTATCACCAAGTTGCCAAAGACAAGGAAGGGAAATGATACTATATGGGTGATAGTAGATAGACTGACTAAGTCAGCACATTTCCTACCCATTAAGGAAACTTATAGCTCTGACATGTTAGCTCAATTGTACGTAGATAAGATTGTAGCTCTGCATGGCATACCAGTATCAATTATCTCTGACAGAGATACGAGATACACCTCTCATTTTTGGAAAAGTTTCCAACAGTCTTTGGGCACGCGCTTAAATTTTAGTACGGCTTACCATCCACAGACAGATGGGCAAAGTGAGCGTACAATCCAAACTTTGGAAGACATGCTTCGTGCATGTGTGATTGATTTAGGTGGTAGTTGGGATAACCACCAGCCATTGATCGAGTTCTCCTATAACAATAGCTATCATACCAGCATAAAGGCTGCACCTTTTGAGGCACTATATGGTAGAAAATGCAGAACACTTATTTGTTGGGCGGAAGTAGGAGAAGTCCAATTATCAGGACCTGATTTAGTCTTTGAAATGACGGACGAGATTATCCAGATCCGTGACCGCTTGAAAGCTGCCAGAGATAGGTAGAAAAGCTACGCAGATCGAAAGCGTAAACCTCTAAAGTTTGAGGTTGATGATAATGTTTTGCTTAAAGTATCACCCTGGAAGGGAGTGACGCGGTTTGGTAAGAAAGGTAAGTTAAGCCCGAGGTATATAGGACCATTTGAGATTATCGAATGTGTTGGGTCAGTGGCTTACAAGTTAAACTTACCTGAAGAGCTCAGTGGTATTCACAATGTTTTTCACAACTGTAATCTGAAGAAATGTCTAGCTGACGAATCGCTAGTCATACCACATACGAATGTGCACATAGATGAGAGCTTGAAATTTGTGGAAAAACCATTGTCGATTGAGGATCGACAGGTAAAGAAGCTTCGAAGGAAGCATGTGCCTATTGTAAAGGTCAAATGGGATGCCCGTAGAGGTCCCGAATACACGTGGGAGGTAGAGTCCACAATGAAAGAAAAGTACCCTCATTTGTTTCAGTAAATCTCGACATGTAACACCTCGACATTTCATGTCCAATAATGCATTGACACGTGTCATAAGCTTTAAACGTGTAAAAGATCACTTATGAAGGACTAAAGTTGACAAACATGGAAAGTGTGTGAAAATAAGGGTTTAAAGTGTCAACAATGGATAAATATACCTTACAACAACCCTACATGGTGTTTATAACCTTAAATGAATAAATCATGGATCATACGAAGCAAATTGTGGAAGAAAGTGAGAAAGTACAACCTACAGGGGTTAAATGTGTCAACATGTTGAACGTGTACCTCTGAGTGACCTTTTAGCAAACCCGAAGCTTTGTAATGATAAATTATACTCACTAGAAAATGTGGTAAAAATTTCACCAAGTTTCGTTATCGTATGAGAAAGTTATGATCAAATTCGTGTACGAGGGGTTAATAGCGTCAACGTTGAAATTTGTGACTTTTCGGGTAAGCACAAAGTTAACCAAGGACTTAACCAAGTTTGTAAAAGTCTTAAGGCCCTTAAAAATCAAGTTAGAGGGCCAAAAGTGCAAGAAAAATAGTTAAAACCACGTATAGAAGGATCAGGGACTGAAATGTAATTAATCAAACTTACTTGGCCTGTTGCGCCACTTTTAGGCGGCTCGCGAGGGGCTTTACGCGGCCCGCGAACAAGCAGCAGCGACATAATTCGCGAACAGCTGCCAGTTGCAGGTCTAAACCGACTTTAAAATGTTGTTTTCTTATACCAGGGGCTCCCCAATGGTATTTCATACATATGGGGCACTTGGCTTGATCTGGAAACACTCATAGGCTACCTTGGCATCATCTTAGAAGATCAAATTCACTATATAAGAACACCCAAAGTTGCAACATTTGTTCATTCACTTGCATTTTCATTTCTGGAGCTCTCCTGATCAGCAACAAGCTTCCTAGTGATCCCTAATCATACTTAGGACCATTGTAAGTATCCTAAACCCTTCCTAATTCAGTTTAGCCTAGTTATTTAGCTAAAAGTCAAACCGTCGTAATTAACGTTTGACTTTGAGATTAAATAAAATTTGCTCAGTCAAATCTCAAATTGAAAGTACCTATAAGTAGGTATTTATGTGGGTAATAAATCCTTAAAAGGGTACTCTCTGATTCTCACTCTAACTAGGTCAATTGTCGGGTCAAACTTGTTATTAAAAAGTCAACAGAATGCTTATTTCCAAATTAATACATAATTAGCAATGTAGGAGACATGCGACCTGTTTGATCACTAATATAACTTGGTAATTAATGTAAGAACATGTCTAAACATGTTCAACCCGACACTTTTCAGTTTAGACTCGGATCGGAACCGAAAGTCGCATAATTTGACTTTCGCTTTGACTTTCAGTTCTGACCCGTTTAAGAATGTTTTAGAATTGCCTTAGAGCTTTATTTGGACCAGGTTTCATATAAGTATAACTCTCTGAGATTATACAACTTGGTTCATTAGTTATCCGATTCATATGCATGTTTCCGTTAAGTGCTTAAATGTTGACTATTATGCCCTTTTGACTATAAAACATGATTTTTGAAAAAGTAAAAGATTAGAAACCTTAGTTACTGATTTATAAACTTGCACCTAAAATTTGACATCAGTTTGAGGTCTAGATTAAGAGTTATGCTCATTAGCGTAATTAGAAAGCTTTTTATTAAATAAATGGCGTAATTAGCATATAGCCTATCTAAACCCACTTTTTGATATCAAACTTTTTACCCACTGATGTAATATAATATTTTGGGATTTTTGAAGATTTTTATTTAATTTTTGGCTGAGCATAACATAGGTCTCTAAGTTTGATTCGGTTAATGCCGGTTTTGCCCTTTTAAGCCATAAAATGAGTTTTACAAATCCTTTTGACCCCAAACCTTTTGCTACAGATTTTATTTGATAAATAAAATATTTTGAGTCTTCTGGAATTATAAAAATATCAGCTTTCCTCTAAAAACCCGGAAATAGCTCCAAATCGCCTTTTTAAGCGTTTTTAACGCATAGTATGTATTAAAACTATTTTAAACATATAAGGTTGATACCTACTGATATTTTTAGTATATTTTTATATATTAACAGTAAGTAAAAGTTTTTAAACTCAGGTTTCCAGTTTTGACATTTTAAGCCTAAGTGAAATTACCAAAATACCCCTAAGAGGCATAGTTTGGTTTTAAATGATAAATTTCACATATAGGTCATACCCTACTGTTATAACTTATTAAATTGAGTATAATTACTGAATAAATCAGACCTGTAACTCAGATTACTAATTAAACTCTTTTATAACCTTTTAAATGACCAAAATGCCCTTACGAGGCATAGTTTGAGTTTAAATCCATTTCGGGCATAATAGGGGATATCTTACTGATGTCTCAACATATTTAGGGCATATTAACTTAAGAAACTTGCATATGACTCTTATGGTTACCCGTTACGCCCTTTTCGCGTTCGGTTCGGTTTATGTAACTAGTTTGCATAAATTGACCGAAACGGGTCAAACCTTATCATTATTGTCTCAAAATCCAGAATGTGTTTAGTTTACCCATATTATACAAGTATTCAACTTGTCGGGTCTAAATCACATTCCATTCCATTCCGGTCTTCGCTTAATCGTGCGTTTGAACCGTATCTTCCTTTAAAACTAACCGGTCTAAGCTTAAGCTTAAATAAAGACCCGTTAGAAATCTAATAGGTTATTATAAACCTTTGTTCCAGAATAGGAGAACCAGTAAAAGCTACACGCACTTGCAAATTGTGATTTATACTTGCAAAGGTAAATACTTTTAACTTATTTTCCCTTATACGGGCTTGGGATATGGTATATAAAATACCGCTTGGTCGGGCATTTGACCTTAATCGTGGGTGGTTAAGTATTATCAAGAGGAACCGTTTAAAAATATGTTTTGTTTGTTTTACGTCTTTGGGAGTTTAATGACCATGTCCCGGATATCCTTGGCATCATTCAAAGAATGGCCACGACCTTAGCACACGGGTGTAGGCGTACACCCGTCAGTGCATTTACAATTATTAAGGTATAACCATTGGTTTCCCGCCGCGGGACTATACTATGTGGTGTGTCTATTAATCTTTAACCCGGCACGAACCGGGCTACTGAACGCATAACAGACATATAATCCTTTTACAAGATTATAATATTAAGTAATTATCCCAAGTTATAAAATGTTTTGTACCACGTGCATTCAAATCAATTTTCAAACCTTTTCAAAATGAGTCAGTTAAATTGTATTTACCAGTGTAAAATGACGTATTTTTCCCAAAAGGTTAAGTGCAGGTACTACTCGAACTAGGCTGGCTTTCTCCTAGCGTCCATAATAAGTCTCGCAAGCTTGGATGTCAATAAAACTGTTGAACAATATCTCCTTTTTATTTTGATCCGCCTGTGGATCTATTTCAACTACATTGTGATACTTTATATTACAATTTATTAAAGTTGAAATAAATCTATCTTTTGCTTCCGCTGTGCATTTAAATTTGTGTTGTTTGACTATGATGATATCAACTACGTCACGATACTCCCCACCGGGCCCACCGGTAATACGTGGAAATATCGGGGTGTGACACGACACAACTCCAGGAGCTGTTGGACAAAGGATTCATCAGACTTGCCCGAGTCTTAAGGAGAAGAAGTCCATCTGACCGTTAGTGACCCACAGCTTCTAACCTGCACGTGGTCAATTTAGTTAACGCCAGGATATCGCCCAGGATGTTACCAATATCCCGATCCAGTATCCTGATCACAAGCAAACAGTCAAAAGCAAGATATTAGTCAGGATATATACGCTCAGAAAATGGCCCATAACAAGTACATAGTCCCCTCTTTTACATTTTCAAATGTTTTGGGGTGATTCATATGTGCCTATCACTACTTTCTTGTTTTCATGACATTATACATGTTTTGCTTCGTATGTTGACCTAGCATACCTAGTACATGGTTTTCAAATACATTTTGCTTCATATGTTGACATTGTTCTAGACATTTTGCTTCATATGCTTCATATGTTAATTAGCATACCTAGTACATGGTTTCAAAACATTTTCACAACATGCTTACATTGTTCTAGACATTTTGGTGTGTTGAACTCGACAATGATACTTTCATTAACATTAATCCCGCCGACTGGTAGTATGTTATGGTACCATAGGTTTGACAACCCCATTCCCGCTTCCTAGTTTTGTTTGGAAGTATCCTTAGGGAATGACAGAATCCGATGAACATTTGATAAACCTTTGTCCTTATAAGGATTTATCCGACAGTCGACAAGGCTTGAATGTATTCGCCAACAATCCATGGAATGTTTATACAATAAAAGCAATGGTTTATAAAACATAATCTTTGATTAAACAAGAACTTTGTTCAATCAAAAACATTGTTTTATACAAGACATTTGGTTATACAAGACATTATTTCATGTCGTTTAAACAAAGACCTTTTTTACCATACAAGACATTGGTTTATACATGACATTTTGTTTATACAATACATTTAGTTTATACATGACATTTGGTTTACGCAAGACATTGTTTTACACATGACATTGGTTTATACAAGACATTGGTTTTTAGTAAATGACTTAGATAACGAGGCGTGTGTAATATGATAAAAGCATGGTGGATACGCTGCTGGTACTTCCTATATATAAGTGGTTTTATTATATTACATATGGTAGCGTTATCTGAACCATTTCAACAAGATACACGACATGGCATATTTTTATAAGACATGACATATTTTATACAAGACATTTTCAATTGGTTATTTACTTAACCATTGTAACACCCAAAAAAAAAACGGGTTTGGTAATCAAACCACGTTAATACTAAAAGACGGGTAAAGTACCGTTAGTGGTAAAATTTACCCGGTGAATATTAAGGTTTCCAAATAAATAGATCTAATGTTAAATAAAAAGGGGTGAAGGAATGTTTATGAGAAAATAAAGTTACGAGAGGCCCGGGTTAAGGGGACTTAGAATGAAACGGGTTATAACCCCCGAAACCTACTAAGTTAACTAGGAATAATTAACCTAGTTATTAATGTGTAATTAAGTGAATAAATAAAGATCAAGACTTTTAACCCTCTTTATAAAACTTCTAAACATGAGGGACTAAAAGTGGGCAACTTAGGAAATGTTTTAATTAAAAATAATAATAATAATAATAATAATAATAATAATAATAATAATAATAATAACACACACACATGTGTGGGTGTGTTCGATCGACCAGGAGCAAGAACAGGGGGTTCCAAAACCCTAGTTCAACAAAATCAACAAATTGAAGCTTGATTCAAGGTCAAAATCGATGCATGAATACATAGAAACGATCACCTAGTCGCAGAGATCATGAGGTATGTCATAAAACCTTGATTGGTTAAAGTTGAAAATTTAGACAAGTAGGTTATTTGCAAATAGATGGTTGGGTTATGATCCAAAGTCGAAATTGGATGTCTATGTATGTTTAATTTCGTTAGTTATGATGATATTATGAAAAACTTGATGTAATATTACTTGAAGATGATTAACAAGTAAACTAGAAAGTGGGTTTTGACTAAATAGTGAAGATGATGATATGTTTGTGTTAGAAATCATCATAGTTGATGGTTTATGCGAGATACTTAAACAATTTGCAAGTTTGAGTATTTAACCATACATGACTTGAAATGGGTTTTTGTTGACATGGTGATGTTAGTGTTATACTTGCGATTAGAATCATCATATTAGTTAGTAAAGACAAGCTACTTGAACCATTTAGGCGTTTGAGTACATGAATCATAATTACCATGAATTGGGTTTGGTATAGAAAGATGGAAATAATGATAAACTCGTGTTTAAAATGATGTTGATATCATCATGTGTTAAAAAAAGATTAATGTAGTGTTAATTCGATGGATAATGGTTATAAAACTGGGTTAATAAAGGGGATAAATGGTAGACTAAGAAGGATGCTACCGGGTAATTGACCAAGTAATTAAACGAGTAGTCAAGCTACATCGTGTAATTACTAATGTTATTAGACCGTTGACTTTTAAAAGGTCAAACCGGACTATAATACGATGAATGATAATTTTGGATATAAAATGTGTAAGGTGAAAAAATCATATTAAGTTGTGATAAAACTAACCACCTTGTGAAATGATGAATAATAGTTGGCGCTTAAACAAGCTAGGTGAAGCTTGGGGTTAAAGCGGGTCAAACGAGTCAAGCATAAAGGAAAAGCGTATTTGGGATGCGAGGTAAGTGAAATTTACACACTTATGTAGAACACTTGTTTATTCTATACGTTATAGATGCGATAACGATAATATCGAAAATATGAATTTTCATTAAGATTACCTTGTAGTGTAATCTAATAATGAGGAAAAGGGTAAAAATGGAAATTGGTCAAGTGTCGACTAACGTAAATCAAGGTTAAAAGGATACCCATGGCGTAAGCCGAAATGGGTTGAATTTGTAAGAAAAGAATTTAAGAGCAAAAGGATTTGGTAATAAAATCCGGGATGGGATGGATGTATGAATTGGAAATCAAAAACCATGTTTTTGATTAAATAGGTAACGTTGGGCATATAGGCCAAATGGGTCGAATGGTGGTGATAACACCATTTGACAATATCGACTAATATGGTTGTCAAGTCTTATGTTAACAGGAGCGATTAGCAAATCGGATAATTGTGTCGCCATAGATTGTCTGAATTAAAGCAAGGTATAAATTGGGTCTATTTGTTGACCCGGGCCAGGTACACTTATATGAATTTATAGTTATAAGTGCAAGTAAGGTCGAATATTTAGTGAAGTATTTCATCCTAAAAATGAAGGACTAAAAATGACCAAAGCACCCTTGATAAGTAAATCGGGCAAACGACCGTTAGAGGTCGTTTAGATACTAGTAATATGATTATGTAACTCTTAGATTTATGTAAGAGTTATAAGTATAAACCTTGAGGGTCAAATGCCTAAGAACGGGTCAATTACGTAGAATGACTATCCAAAGGGTAAAATTAAGGATAACGGTCCATTATGTTAAATCCACCACAAAATAGTTGTGGTGGAATATAGGAGGCTATTTAAAAATGGAAACACGAAATGTAGAAAGAGAAGTGTGAGCTTGATGCTTAAATGCATGAAAATCCCTTTAAATGGGTCAAAGTGAGTAGATATGCAAAACGGGTTAAGAATTCATAAGAAACCCGTAATTTGAACCTTAAATATTGGTAAGTGAATATGACATGATGTCCATGGTATTTTAAAGGTAATAAACAAGTTTGATTGATAAAATCACGAACGGGTCAAAAGTGTTAAAATTGAATTGCAAGCCAAAAGCTTGAAATCTAAAATTTTGTAAATTCAGATGTCGGATTTTTACTCCATGAGATGGAGAAATAAATTACGAACGCGTAGGAAAAAGAATCGCGTAAAACAGAGGTCTAGATCAAAAGTTATGCGATTTTAAAGTTAGGTTTTGGTTAGAACTTAGCTGGGCAAATATGTACCACCAGCATCAACACATTCTGTCAAAATGGAGCCGTGGCGTCGCGCCACGGCCAAAGGGGTTTGCCGTGGCGCGCGGCGACGGAGTAAATTCTTGAAATTTTTGTTTATTTTGGTTATTTTGATTATTTGACCCAATTACCTTGTTGTACTTGTTATTTAACTATCAAAACTGACTTCTAAGTTGGTTTTGATCATAGGTGAATGTCGAGAGTCCCGGATGAAGATCAAGCGATGAGCAAGAACCGAACACACGTTAAATGAAGCTTCCGCGTCAAATCTTGATTTGTTTTTGTTATAAGTGAATTATGTAAACACTTACAAATATGTTTTTTTGAAATGTTGGTATGACAAGTTTTTGTAAAGTCACATTTTAGCATTAAAATGTGTATTTTATTATTAAAATCTTGATTAAATAAAAGACGGGCGTTACAAGTTGGTAATCAGAGCTCATGGTTAAAGAATAAAGTGTGTTCGGTTCGAGGCTTGATCGCAAATCCGGTAAGTACTTGTATATCAATGGTTTAGTATGATTAAAGTGTTGAGAACAACACATATGGTTATTGTGTAATACACGTTACACCAATAAAATCGATATAGAGTAGATATAGTCAACGAAATTACAATCGTTGATGCGTATAGTAGAAAAGCCTTGTATTATAATATGGGTATCCATTAATGTCGAAATTACTAACTGTTGTAAATGTTTTAGTTGAAGGACACTCACATATGAAGATAACGAGAGTTTAACAAATCGCGGATTTGACAGAGGAACGGTCCAAAGTATGACAAATAGAGCATGGTCACCAAGGACCTAAATCGCGTAACGATCGCGAATAAGTTAATGGCAAGGAGAGCCTGATAGAGCAAGCATTATCAGGTGCACGTTTTAAATTATTGCATGAATAGTAATATGCAACAAATACGTAAAGATTGAAAGTTTCATATGTAGATTGAAAACTTGGAAAAACCTGAATAGAAAACCTATCCGGGGTATTGTTTCCAAGAGAAACAAATAGAGGCATTACTTACATGGGGTGTAATGTGAAAACTATAAAAAGGTCATGTATACCAGGTGTTGGTCGCTTACTCTGGCCAAGTAAGTAGTGAACACATGGTACCATGAACTTCTTATGATGGACATATTTACATTCGATGTAGTAAGGACGGGGTGAATGGGACAAATTAAAAAGTACCCAAATTAAACAAATGAGCAAAATACTTGATAATAATGTAAACGCACAACCGGGTGAAGGAAGCGTATTACATTAGAATAATGAGCCCGAGAGAAGGGACAAAGATCAATGTAAATGACGATATAAATGAGTGACCTGAAAAAAATTCACGAAAATAAGTCATTTTGGACGAAAGAGCCATGGTTGACAAAATGGGCAAGTTAAACCAAATTATAGATGATCCGTCAGATCATAAAAACGAAGGTATTGCCCACACGAAAAAGATAATCAAGGTTGTTAACTTTAGTCTTAGTAAAGCAAGGATGACGATGATAATCGTCAGTCAGAATCTATAAGGCCGTCAAGGATGGTCACATAAAGAATAAAAGACTTGGTTGAATAAAAGCGATGGATTTCGCTAAGACGACCAAATAAATTGAAGCGAAGTCTTAATGCATACCGGAAGGGTTGCAATGAAAACGACTTCGGTAAAACACCCAGTTGATGGGTAAGGATTTAAGCACATGCATAGACCGAGAAACGGGAACACGGATGAAAGTCAAAAGACTCGGGTTTCGAGTCATGACTAAAAGATGATAAGATACTGTAAATAGAAATTCTGATAAATTACGTTCAACTATTTTGGAGTTGAACGAGTCGAATAAAGAATGAAGTTTGACATTCACAAGTGATGAAATTTCACACGAATAATTCAAACGAATTTAATAAAAGATGACGCTTGCTAATGTAAGTAAGCACGAACCGACTAAATAAGAACGCGAAATATTAATAAACCTATGTAAAAGGGGTTTTGGGCGTTAAAAACATTAAGGTAAAAGAACCCAGGTAATGGGTTGTAAAGAAGTATAAGTACGAACCGGGAAACGATAAGCGTGGAACAAACTGGCGTGTAATAACGTAAGGAGTCATAAAGTCAGAAGATTAGTCCGAAAGTAAACGAATGAAGCCTTAGACTACGGTCAAGGTCAACTAAAGTTTAAAAGCAAAAATAAATGATTCCAAACATAACAAGAGATGATTTGAAGCTATATATGTATATATACATATATATACGTTTGAATATTGACATGAATAAAAGATGATCTATGGGATCATCATAACCTACGGGATTTAACGTAGTGTTAAGTTCTACGGGACCAAGAAGACCCTTGGGTCATAAATAGATAGAAACGAACTGTTGGGATCTCACCTTAAAAAGGGGAAAGATCTAAAGAAATAGCCTACGAGGCTAAGTGAAAGAACCTATGAGTCCATAACGTAAAGCAAGGGAACTGGTTACGATTCCCCTTGTGAAATGAGAACGGAAAAAGAATAAATTATGGGTTGTCAATTGCCTTGACATGAGTAATTGACATAGTTAAAGGGAAAAACGTTAAACTAAAATTAAGTTTTAGTAAGAAACAACGTTTTAACAAACATGAATATTATGAGACAAACTCGGAAATGGGTAATATTAAAGGATAGAGGTCTTAACACCAACAGATGTAAAACGACGCATTCGAAAGAAAGATTTTCGATAATGAAAACTCGACATAAACTTAAACAAGACGTGATGTGATCACGGTCACAAAAAGTGATATAGATTATAACCACGTTGTAGCGTGAGTTAAGAGATATGAAATCAGAAAATACGCAAAAGGCCGGGTTGGCAATAAGATATACCCGAATGACGGGGTATAAAGTGACGGCGACTCATCAGTCTAGCCGGTAAGACCATTCAAGATCAAGATAGCGTTACGACTTATACAAAGCGCTTGTCGATATAAGATTAGCTTGAAGTAAAAATATTGAATAATAAATACAACCAAGTGATCAGATGACAACTCGATCAAATAAGTGACTAGAATATGAAATGCAAAATGAAAACGTCGGCCTACGAGGCCATACACATAAAAGGCGCATACGATTTGAAACCAAAAGCACACTACCCTACTTTTCTGGTAAGGTTGTTAATTACGAGCAATGCTCAAGTAGTTGCCGAAACTAAGTCCGTAGAGTTAAACCTAAAGAACTATGTAAGAAAGGTTTCTGGGACGAAACCTCTTTAAGGGGGGTAGACTTGTAACACCCCGAAAAAAAACGGGTTTGGTAATCAAACCACGTTAATACTAAAAGACGGGTAAAGTACTGTTAGTGGTAAAATTTACCCGGTGAATATTAAGGTTTCCAAAGAAATAGATCTAATGTTAAATAAAAAGGGGTGAAGGAATGTTTATGAGAAAATAAAGTTACGAGAGGCCCGGGTTAACGGGACATAGAATGAAACGGGTTATAACCCATGAAACCTACTAAGTTAACTATGAGTAATTAACCTAGTTATTAATGTGTAATTAAGTGAATAAATAAAGATCAAGACTTTTAACCCTCTTTATAAAACTTCTAAACATGAGGGACTAAAAGTGGGCAACTTAGGAAATGTTTTAATTAAAAACAATAATAAAAATCAAAACACACACACACACATGCGTGGGTGTGTTCGATCGACCAGGAGCAAGAACAGGTGGTTCCAAAACCCTAGTTCAACAAAATCAACAAATTGAAGCTTGATTCAAGGTCAAAATCGATGCATGAATACATAGAAACGATCACCTAGTCGCAGGGATCATGAGGTATGTCATAAAACCTAGATTGGTTAAAGTTGAAAATTTAGACAAGTAGGTTATTTGCAAATAGATGGTAGGGTTATGATCCAAATTCGAAATTGGATGTCTATGTATGTTTAATTTCGTTAGTTATGATGATATTATGAAAAACTTGATGTAATATTACTTGAAGATGATTAACAAGTAAACTAGAAAGTTGGTTTTGACTAAATAGTGAAGATGATGATATGTTTGTGTTAGAAATCATCATAGTTGATGGTTGATGCGAGATACTTAAACAATTTGCAAGTTTGAGTATTTAACCATACATGACTTGAAATGGTTTTTTTTTTTTTTGACATGGTGATGTTAGTGTTAAACTTGCGATTAAAATCATCATATTAGTTAGTAAAGACAAGCTACTTGAACCATTTAGGTGTTTGAGTACATGAATCATAATTACCATGAATTGGGTTTGGTATAGAAAGATGGAAATAATGATAAAATCGTGTTTAAAATGATGTTGATATCATCATGTGTTAAAAAAAGATTAATGTAGTGTTAATTTGATGGATAATGGTTATAAAACTTGGTTAATAAAGGGGATAAATGGTAGACTAAGAAGGATGCTACCGGTTAATTGACCAAGTAATTAAACGAGTAGTCAAGCTACATCGTGTAATTACTAATGTCATTAGACCGTTGACTTTTAAAAGGTCAAACCGGCCTATAATACGATGAATGATAATTTTGGATATAAAATGTGTAAGGTGGAAAAATCACATTAAGTTGTGATAAAACTAACCACCTTGTGAAATGATGAATAATAGTTGGCGCTTAAACAAGCTAGGTGAAGCTTGGGGTGAAAGCGGGTCAAACGAGTCAAGCATAAAGGAAAAGCGTATTCGGGATGCGAGGAAAGTGAAATTTACACACTTATGTAGAACACTTGTTTATTCTATACGTTATAGATGCGATAACGATAATATCAAAAATATGAATTTTCGTTAAGATTACCTTGTAGTATAATCTAATAATGAGGAAAAGGATAAAAATAGAAATTGGTCAAGTGTCGACTAATGTAAATCGAGGTTAAAAGGATACCCATGGCGTAAGCCGAAATGGGTTGAATTTGTAAGAAAAGAGTTTAAGAGCAAAAGGATTTGGTAATAAAATCCGGGATGGGATGGATGTATGAATTGGAAATCAAAAACCAAAGCGCCCTTGATAAGTAAATCTGGCAAACGACCCTTAGAGGTCGTTTAGATACTAGTAATATGATTATGTAACTCTTAGATTTATGTAAGAGTTATAAGTATAAACCTTGAGGGTCAAATGCCTAAGAAGGGGTCAATTGCGTAGAATGACTATCCAAAGGGTAAAATTAAGGATAACGGCCCATTATGTTAAATCCACCACAAAATAGTTGTGGTGGAATATAGGAGGCTATTTAAAAATGGAAATACGAAGTGTAGAAAGAGAAGTGCGAGCTTGATGCTTAAATGCATGAAAATCCCTTTAAATACGTCAAAGTGAGTAGATATGCAAAACGGGTTAAGATTTCATAAGAAACCCGTAATTTGAACCTTAAATATTGGTAAGTGAATATGACAAGATGTCCATGGTATTTTAAAGGTAATAAACAAGTTTGATTGATAAAATCACGAACGGGTCAAAAGTGTTAAAATTGAATTGCAAGCCAAAAGCTTGAATTCTAAAATTTTGAAAATTCAGATGATGTTTTTTTACTCCATGAGATGGATAATTAAATTACGAACGCGTAGGAAAAAGATCGCGTAAAACGGAGGTCTAGATCAAAAGTTATGCCATTTTGAAGTTAGGTTTTGGTTAGAACTTAGCTGGGCAAATATGCAGCACCAGCATCAACACATTCTGTCAAAATGGAGTCGTGGCGTCACGCCACGACCAAAGGGGTTTGCCGTGGCGCGCGGCGACGGAGTAAATTCTTGAAATTTTTGTTTATTTTGGTTATTTTGATTATTTGACCCAATTCCCTTGTTGTACTTGTTATTTAACTATCAAAACTGACTTCTAAGTTGGTTTTGATCATAGGTGAATGTCGAGAGTCCTGGATGAAGATCAAGCGACGAGCAAGAACCGAACACACGTTAAATGAAGCTTCCGCGTCAAATCTTGATTTGTTTTGTTATAAGTGAACCATGTAAACACTTACAAATATGTTTTTTTTTTTTTTTGAAATGTTGGTATGACAAGTTTTTGTAAAGTCACATTTTAGCATTAAAATGTGTATTTTATTATTAAAATCTTGATTAAATAAAAGATGGGCGTTACAACCATGCATCATTTCTTTTAAATCATTTGATTTTCATGTAATTTCATAAAAGAAAACATTTGTATAAAGGTTCATGGCTACATTTTAGTTAAACATTTCTTTTAACGTTCAAATCCATGAATCTTCATCACAAAACCTATGTTACTCACAGGCATTTTTATCGTTTTATTTTCACATATGTTTCAGGAGCTTATGTTTGACCTTGAGCATGCTTCACATAGGACGGACTTGGACCTTAGTGACTTTAAAATTTGCAAGACAATTATTGTACTTTTTTGCTTATTTTCAAGACAATGTAAACAATTAAATTCAATAATACAAAACTTGATGTGCCATATGTTGTGAAACAATTTGTAACGTGACTCCCTGATGTTTTCGCCGCGTGTTGTTGTTTATTACGCGATTGGGATGTTACAGAACGGTACCTAGCTCATCCCTAATATCATCAGAATCATAGGTGTACGGGTTCACCATTACTTTGTTGGTGTTGTTGGGGTGGATTCGAGCTTTAGCAACAATATGGTTTCACTTCGGATGGGAATCAGAACTCGTTGTAGGTAGTCTAGTTTGGAAATTGTGGGGTTTCTGAATATTGCGAGTGTTGTGAAAATTGAGTTAGGGAATTGTAGGTATTGTGATTGTTGGGTTGTGAATTGTAAGTGTTGGGACGGTGTAACACTATACTCGTTATTAAAATAATTTTTTATAAACAAAGCCTTAGTAAACCAAAACCTTGATTTAGATATCAAACATGAGGAAATTTTAACCAAGTTAACATCTTAGACAAGTACTACTAGTTTAACAATCCCAAATGAAACACGTATTTAATTGTTAGCTACATAGACATTGCTTTAAACATGATTAAGTAATCGCGGAAGCTTCAAAAGATCGTGTTCGTTTCTTAGATTAGTGCTTGATCGCCATCCAGATTTAGTCCATCATCACCTACGGTCAAAAACCAAATAAAAGATTAGTTTTGACACCTTAGAATCTAACATAAACAAGTTCCATGATTAAAAATGAGAAACAAGCAACAATCTCAGCGAAATGGGGCGGTCGCGCCCCGCGACCGTGTTTGATTCATCCGTTGCGGCCCGCCAGCACCGTCGCGTCGCGCGACGGTGAGGTTGCTTCATCGTGGCATGGCGCGAGGCCACGTTTTGGACAGAAAGATCATTAGCTGGTGCTGTATATCAGCCCAGCATCACATTTTCACATCTAAAACTTTAAACCATCATAACTTTTGACTCGAGCGTCCATTTTTACCGATTCTTTTTCCTATGCGCCCGTAATAAAATTACCAACGCATCTATATTAACCATTGAGTCAGAAATGGAATGTATGGTTATGAGCCAATAAATGCACAATATATCTATTTGACCCGTATAGTTATTACACTATCCTAACTAGTAACATTTTATGGCGACAAGGCGTATTTACCTCAACTTCCGAGGCTTACAACCACTGGCGTTTCATTACCATACTTATGGCTTCACTGTCACACCTCGATATTTCCACGTTTAACCGGTGGGCCCGGTGGGGAGTATCGTGACGTAGTTGATATCATCATAGTCAAACAACACAATTTAAATGCACAGCGGAAGTCTTGAAATATAAAAATTATTACAAACACAAATGTCTGATAATATAAAAGTATTCTGTACAGACTAGCTTGTAATAATCCACAGGCGGATCAAAACAACAAAAGAAGTTATCAGACTAATGGCTTATGTGAAGGAGTTGCAAAGTCCTCAACTAACAAGTCCTGAGCAGCTTCCAGCCTATTACGTACTTGTACCTGTCACTTAGACTTTGGAAAATACGTCAGTTTTCACTGGTAAATACACTCAACTGACTCATTAGAAAAGAGTTTAAGAAAATTGGTTTAGGTGCACAAGGCACGAAAATATGTTGACACTTTGATTAAAATGCTCAAGGAAAAATTAATCTTTTATACTTGGGACAAACTATATCTCATGTTATCAGTTTTACATAACTTGCTCTACATACGGGGCCCGGTTCTATGCCGGTTCAAGATTAACCGACACACCACTATTCCCTTATTGGGAATCCCATATTGGGTATAAATAATTTATTAACAAGCATATGGCATCTGTCAGGTGTATGCCTACACCCCGTGCTTAGGTCGTGGCCATTGCAATTAATGAGTCAAGGATATCCAGGACACGGTCGCATTAACCCCCAATGTTTCAGTCAAGCAATACGAATTAAAACAGGTTATTTGGATTTCCCGACTCATTGGTCTTTGAATCCCATACCTGACCATGCGGTATTTATATTACCGTATCCCAAGCCCGTAATAGGGAAAATAAGTTAAGAGTATTTACCTGAGCTAGCTCCTGTTTTTAATAGCAGGAATTATAATAACTCAGCCGTATTCACTTAAGTAAGCGTAGGTACAATTTACCGGAAGGCTCTAGTCTGGAATGATGGTATAAATAACCAATTAGAATACTAACGGGTCTTTATTTAAGCCTAAACTTAGACCGGTTAGTTTTTAAACAGAACAACGGTACGACACGCTAGATTAAGCGGAGGCCGGATTAGAATGTGATTTAGACTCAACAAGTATGAAGACTTGTATAAAATGGGTAAACTAAATACATTCTGGATTTTGAAATGAAAATGATAAGGTTTAACCTGTTTCGGCTAATTTATTCAAACTAGTTACATAAACCGAACCGAACGCGCAAGAGGCGTAACGGGTAACCATAAGAGTCATATACAGGTTTCCTAAGTTAATATGCCTTAAACATGTTGTGATATCAGTAGGATATCTTCAATTATGCCCAAAACGAGTTTAATCTCAAAATAAGCCCCGTAGGGTTATTTTGGTCATTTTAAAGATTATAAAAGAGGTTAATCGAAATTCTGAGATTCGGGTCCGAATACATCAGTGGAATAACTTATTTTATTAGGTCATATCAGTTGGTAATAGGTCTTATATGGAAAAATGGTTTTAAACCCAAACTATGCGTTTAATACGCGTAAAAAAGCCATTTTAAGCGATTTCCGGGTTATACAGGAAATCTGAGTTTTCTGATCAGGTTATAAAGTTCAAAATACTTTATTTATTATATAAAATTAGTAGCAATTGGATTGGTGTCAAAATATTATGTAAAACTCATTTTATGACAAAAAAGGGTATAATCGGTATTTACCGAATCAACGCCATAACCTTAGCTTATGAGCAGGTTAAAAATAATTAAAAATCTTTAAAAATCCCAAAATATTATATTACATTAGTGGGTAAAAGGTTTGGTGTCAAAAATTGGGTTTAGATAGGCTTTATGCTAATTGCCCCGTTTAATTACTAAAAGGCGTTATAATTACGCTAATGAGCATAACTTCTAATCTAGACCTCCAACTGATGTGAAATTTTAGGGACATGTTTATAAATCACTAATAAAGATTATTGTCCTTTCATATTTCCAAAATTCTCGTTTTATGGTCAAAAGGGCATTATGGTCAACATTAAGCATTTAACGGAAACGTGTAAACGAATCGGACAATCAACGATCCAACTACAGAGGGTTATACTATCATGTAACCTGGTCCTAAGGAAGCTCTAAGGCATTTCCAAACCATACTAAATCGGGTCAGAACTGAAGTCAAAGCAAAAGTCAAAGTTTTGCGACTTTCGGTTCCGAACCGGGTCTAAACAGAAAATCGCCGGGTCGAACATGCTTAGACATGTTCTTACATTAATTACTAAGTTATAAGAGTAATAAAACAGGTTGCAAAGCTTCTACATTGTTAATTATGTTTTAAATCGCAAATTAGAATCCTGTTGACTTTTTATAAACAACTTTGACCCGACATTTGATCTAGTTAGAACGGGAATTAGAGGGTGCCCTTTTAAGGGTTTATTACCCACATAATTACCAACTTATAACTACTCTTAATTCGACTAATCACTGGACCATTAATGATTAATCGCTAAGTCAACCGTTAATTATGACGGTTTGACTTTTAAGCTAAAACTAAGTAAAAACTCAACTAAGAAAGGTTAAGCATACTTACCAAAGTCTAATGCACGATTAGAAATGGCTTGGGTCTGCTCTTATGCTCCAGGAAGCTCCAAGAAAGCAGATGGAATGAATGATCATAATGTTGCAACTATAAAGGCCTTTTATAGTGAATTTGATCCAATAAGATCATGACAAATCCTGCTATACATGATCATGGATCAATAACAAGTGTCCCTAAGGCCTAAGAATCAGTTTAGGCAACTCTTGGAAGGGTTAAAGGGCAATAGGTGTCGTTTGCAAGGCTGAACAGCCATTTTAAACGAGTTTCTGCATCTGGGCACTGCTTACGGACCGTAAGGGTCCAGCCTTACGGTCCGTAAGGACCTGGTCAGCAAAACAGAACTTTAAAAAAAATGACACATTTGGCCCCCGAACTTCCAAACTTGATTTTTAACACAGTTTCTTGCACTAGTAACCCTCAAACTTGACTTTTAAGGACTCAAAGTCATAAACTAACTTTATTAGGTCCCCGGTTACTCATACGATCACCGAAAAGTCTTAAATTTCAACGTTGACGCTTTTAACCCCTCGCATACGAATTTTATCATAACTTTCTCATACGATAACGAAACTTGGTGAAATTTTTATCACTTATTCTTGTGAGCATAATTAATCATTACAAAGCTTCGGGTTCGCTAAAAGGTCACTCATAGGTATACTTTAAACATGTTGACACATTTAACCCCTGTAGTTTGTAATCTCTCACCTTCTTTCACAATTTGCTTCGTATGATCCATGAATCATTTGTTTAAGGGTATAAACATCATGTAGGGTTATTGTAAAGTATATTTATCCATTGTTGGCATTTTGAACCCTTATATTCACATACTTTCCTTGTTTGTCAACTTTAGTCCCTCTAGAGTGTTCTTTTACACGTTCAAAGCTTTTGACACGTGTCAATATATTATAGGATGTGAATTTTCGAGGTGTTACATCCTCACCCCCTTAAAAGAAATCTCGACCTCGAGATTTGTTAAAATGCTAGAAGTGCTTTTTGTCGCATAACGGACTTAACTTCTCTAACATATCTGGAGTCTTTCCAAGCTCCTAAAGTGACCCCTATATTAGGTACATGTATTCTTTTGGAGCTTCTCAACCTGTCGATCCTAAATCAATATAGGATGCTCATCACATCATAAATCTGCATATCATTATGTGATAGTGCTTCTTGACTTATTGGCGTAACACACCCTTCAGTCACTAGTGTGCAATGTATTACGAGCTCCGCCAAACTCCTTAAATAGGTTTTAGCTTATAAGCTACTTGATCTTGAAACATTCGATTTCCTTCGAATGATTCTATATATTCAGAGCTTGACTAGACTGATATTTTTAACAAATTTGGCACACCCTTCCTGGGTGATATCTTTTGTTGAACCTTATTCCTTAACAAGAATTTAGGAGGTTTGCTATTTTCATTAATCCTTGATTTTCTGCCGAATACTGGCATCTTACAGATGATTATGAATTTGCGTGACCTTATTTGTTGTTTCCAATACAACTTTCAGATTCTGATAATTGGACTTACCAATCTATTGTTCTAACAATAGATTGTTTAACATTCCATCTATACAAGGTCTCCAAAGGAGCAGCCTTGATGCTTATATATCACTATTATAGAAAAGCTTATCTTAAGGTGAGATGGTTATTCCAACCACTGTTTAACTAATCTTAAGGAATAGCTAATCCTTACAGTTAGTCGAACAAATCGACGATCCTGTGCAGGTAATAGCGATTCTTAATTGTTGCTTAAATAGGGTTGCGGTAATCAATGCATAAGCAAGATGATCCGTCTTTCTTATTTATATAAATCGGAGTTCTTAGAACTTTGAATTTTGGCTTTATGACACCTTCTCTAAAAGTTTATCGATTTGGCTCTTAGTTCTTCCTATTCCGTTGGTACTAACAGATATAAGGCTCTTACAATAACTGCAGCCCTAAGCGGGATGTTTGTCCTAACATCCTCTTGCCTCTCAGGAGGTAAACATAGTAATTCTTATAAAGAAGCTAATTATGACACACAGAGATGTCAGAGATTTCCGCATTCTTAGGCTTTGGCTCATCTATCGATGTCGGTGTCAGATAAATGACACATTCTCTTTACAATTGCAAAGATGCCCTAAGTAGAGATACTTATAAGGACATTTTTATATTGGATATCTTCTTTGAATACTACTAGTCGACTTTAGTACGATATGACCATTGGGATATCTTAGGGGTTCCATGCATTAAACCTCCATACTGATCAGGCATGGAAGCAATCTATGGGACACACTAGGATACGCCACTCCTCATATGGCACTTTTATCAAACATAGTTTGGCATTCGCAGGCGGTAGAAAACAATGAGAAAATAATAAAATAAAATAATATATATTGTCGTACTCTTTTTGGGGAAGAGTACTCCAGATTCTTATGAAAGGATTATCTTTGAGGATGGGAGAGATGGTCATTATAGATTCCATTGGTAAGTTATACCTTACATTTAATATCTAGAGTTCTTATGAATATAATCAAGCGTTTGCTAAGCTTATGGTTTGCTAAAGGTTTATTATCCCTTGCATTAATGTAAAATACTTGGCAGACACTATCAATGCTAAATGGTAAGGGACGTACCTAATGCTATTATCCTTCCCAGACTTAGCTGCTCCTTTCTTGGTAGCCTTAGGGCAATTAGTACTGATGTGCCCCTTTTCGCCACAGCTGAAACAGTTTGCATCCTTTATGTCCCTACATTCGTGGGACTGGTGGCCAGCTCTTTTACAGATGCCACATTGCTTTATCTTTTGGTTTAATCGACACTGTCCCCAATGTCTTCTTTTGCAGGTTTTGCATGTAGGCTTTTTGTTGGAATCCTGTTGGTTATTGTTGAACTCGGATTTGCTCTTCTTAGGATTCTGAGAGTTATCCTCCTCCCTTTGTCTTTTCTCATTAGTTTCATTCTTGATCGACTTTTGTCTCACTATATCTAGAGTGAGAGACAAGGATAGATCTACAGCTGATCTGTAGTTGATTGGCCTTGAAGCCTTAACATTCCCTGTTATTTCTGGTGCCAAACCACCGATGAAACGCGCAATGCATTTTGGTTCCGGGGTAATTAAATAGGGTACCAGTCTAGATAGGGAGTTGAAGTTGGTAACATATTGCTGACAATTTAGGTTTTCCATTGTGAGAGTCAGAAAATCTGTCTCCACCTTTTCCACTTCGTGTTGTGGACAGTAGTTCTCTTTGATAAGGTCCACAAACTTGGACCATCCCATATTGTATAGGGGAATTTTCCCCGTGGACTGCATCATGGCCCTCCACCATACAAGAGCCTCTCCCTTGAAAGATTGTGAAACAAATTTTACTACGTCCTTATCAGCACAATCGCTGATGTCCATAACAGTTTCCATTTCCTCAAGCCATTCCATAGCATCAATTGCTCCTTTTTCGCCATTGAAATCTCTGGGTTTGCATGAGACGAAATATTTGTAGGTGCACCCGCCTTCAGTTGAACGAGGCTTATCATAGAGTACTAACTCCTGAGGTTCGCTCTTTTCAGCTGAAGAGTGAACGGAGCTCTCCTTACCAGCTGATGTATGTGTTTCCGTATGGACCTTTGAGTGAGTGACAGTCGGTTCCTTTTTGTTCTCAAGGATCTTATCCACAACTTCACTAATTGCTGCGCTAATCAAGGACTGAAGAGTAGTGCCATTAACATTTATATTTATATTTGCATCCTTGTTTTTAGCCGCAGTACTGCTGTGTGCTTCGTCGGAAACCTCCATTCTGGAGCTTTGGTACTAAACACCAAAAATAACATATGCTTAGTTACAAACTATTATGGAATCATCGTAATGGATGATTTATAAGCCATGGTATTATTAAACCATAATGGCTGTTAGGTTTATAACTTCCTTATAGTATGCTACTAGAAAGTATGTCAATTATATTTAGCCTAGGTCAAAAAGACCATCAATTGTGTTTATGGTTTGGACCGAGTCCATTACCTTTTGACAGGGGATCACAATGTCACAACTGTCCTTGTCATAACGACAATCTTTAGATAGTTGGAAGGCTTGTCACGAAGGACATTAATAATCATAGGCACGAAGGCCTTGTCACAAAGGACATATAAGATATGGCACTTAAGGCATTAATATATAAGCCGCAATCTTATTGGATCAGAGATCTTAAGGTTCGAACATAGTTCTTCACCTTTGGACAGAGAGTCAAAGACTACAGCCGTCATCCTTTTGGAAGATAATTTATTTTGCCACAAAGGCTAGTCAATGGACATCAATCTGACTAACTGGATGATTGTGAGCTTCAGAGGAGTCAGCCGTGGTGAAGCTTCGAAGGCTACTAACCAAGTAGTAACAATTTGTTTAATTATATAGCGAATTGTCGAACTTGACGATTAAATAGCCATGGTGTAGCTCAACCATATAGACCAATAGATAGTATTAAATTTATTTGATTATGCTTGGCCTAGGTTTTTAGATAAACCATCTTTGGCGTTTAAACGGAATATAATCCTTCATATTTATTAGACAGGGGACATAAGTCATGACTGTCAATGTCGTACCGACATTTTATATAGCATAAGGGTTTGTCCCAAGGACTTTTTGATGGCACTGAGGCCTTGTCACTAGGGAAATTTTAAAACATAATCAATGATTCATTTGGATCAGAAAATTCCATAATTCATTGTCTTGACAAGAAGTTATGAAATAAAACTATCTTTTTTTTTTGTATACATCTTTGCCCGTAGGTATACATCCCAATGGATGTTTTGATGTGTTCATCCTGTTCGACGTTTATTAGCCATGATTTCTATTGATCATTTATGCTAAATAAGGGGTTTGGAAATTCCTAATATAAAGACGACAAGTGTGATTTATCGCATCACTGTTGTCGGGAGTGTTAACATGTTTGAAGATGTTAACAAGGATCTGAATCTCTTTTTAAACAGGTTTCACCATCTTAGCTAGGTCTTTAATGACATTCAAGCTAGGTTATACCCTTTCAGATTCTTCTCAATATGTATACTGGTAGGAAAGGGATGATATTTATTTTATTCAGAATTTTATCATAAATCTTAATTTACAAGATAGTAATAGCACAAATGGCGTTGTCGCGTAGACAAGTTTAATTTATAAGCCATGATTTCAGAGAATCGAGGCATTAAGGTTTGAATCAAAGTTCATTACCTTTTCTTGACAGGGAGTTGTAAGCTACCACTGTCTTTAGTCTCAGAGGACATTAACTATAGCCCGTAGGCACTTCCCTTCTAAGGGACGTTTATAATATGATCATCTTATAGGATGATATAAGCCATGATTTCAGAGAATCGAGGCATTAAGGTTTGAATCAAAGTTCATTACCTTTTCTTGACAAGGAGTTGTAGGCTACCACTGTCTTTAGTCTCAGAGGACGTTAATTATAGCCCGTAGGCATTTCCCTTCTAAGGGATGTTTATGGTATGATCATCTTTTCAGATGCTATTAGTCGAGATCATATGGATCCTACCGACTATTATGTTTGGATGTATTCCAACATCTTTAGACAGGGGTCAAAGACCACCACTGTCGTTGTCTTATTGGACAACAAGTTTAGCCCGTAGGCACTTCATCACTAATGGACGTTTATAATATGATCATCTTATAGGATGATATAAGCCATGATTTCTAAATCACTAGGCTAGATAAGAAGATTGGAAGAATCCAATATAAGAATGACTGTTGTGATTTTCTCGAATCACATCTCTCAAGAGTGCTAACACTTTCTTAGGTGTTAACAAGGATTTGAATCTTTTAAATAGGTTTTACCATCTTGGCCATGTCTGTAACGACATTTAGGCTAGGTTTTTATCTTTAAGATTCTTTTTAATATTTAACGCAGAGCAATCCTAATTTGAGATGTTAATATGGATCTGAATCTAATTATGGAACTACCATCTTGGCCCGGTCTTAAAATGACACGTGCCTAGGTTTTGTCCTTTTTAGATTTTGCCATTTTATTATAATGGTAGATCTTATAAAAGGAATGTTATTTTTCATTTATCTCATATTTCATGTTTAGGATGAAAATTCAGTCATTCCACTATAAAATTAAAAATTCAGGTTTGCCCTAAAAGGGACTTTGAAAGAAATAATGTTGTCCTTGAAGGGACTGAAAAATAAATATGTCCTTAGAAGGACTATTAATGAAACGATCTTCAGCAAAAAGGAGTTTCTTCTTCATTTTATTTCTGAAAGCTTTCTCCTTGGTTGCACGTTTCACCCTGGCCGCGGTACGAAGCTCATCATTTCAAGGCCCCGGATGTGGAGAATTCTTATTACAGCTTCTTCGCTTGGCGACGTATCCAATATATAAAAAAAAAATTTGGAAGCAAAAATTTCCAGATTAGGATTGAGATTATTCCTATGTTAAGTCTAGACTCAGGAAGTCAAGGAATGTGCTACTGTGTCATTGAGATTAAACACAAAAAACTAGTGTTTAATTCACTCAATGTTGGCTCTGATACCAACCTGTCATACCCCGATAGTTCCACGTTTGACCGGTGGGCCCGGTGGGGAGTATCGTGACGTAGTTGATATCATCATAGTCAAACAACACAATTTAAATGCACAGCGGAAGTCTTGAAATATAAAATATTATTACAAACACAAATGTCTGATAATATAAAAGTATTCTGTACAGACTAGCTTGTAATAATCCACAGGCGGATCAAAACAACAAAAGAAGTTATCAGACTAATGGCTTATGTGAAGGAGTTGCAAAGTCCTCAACTAACAAGTCCTGAGCAGCTTCCAGCCTATTACGTACTTGTACCTGTCACTTAGACTTTGGAAAATACGTCAGTTTTCACAGGTAAATACACTCAACTGACTCATTTGAAAAGAGTTTAAGAAAATTGGTTTAGGTGCACAAGGCACGAAAATATGTTGACACTTTGATTAAAATGCTCAAGGCAAAATTAATCTTTTATACTTGGGACAAACTATATCTCCTGTTATCAGTTTTACATAACTTGCTCTACATACGGGGCCCGGTTCTATGCCGGTTCAAGATTAACCGACACACCACTATTCCCTTATTGGGAATCCCATATTGGGTATAAATAATTTATTAACAAGCATATGGCATATGTCAGGTGTATGCCTACACCCCGTGCTTAGGTCGTGGCCATTGCAATTAATGAGTCAAGGATATCCAGGACACGGTAGCATTAACCCCCAATGTTTCAGTCAAGCAATACGAATTAAAACAGGTTATTTGGATTTCCCGACTCATTGGTCTTTGAATCCCATACCTAACCATGCGGTATTTATATTACCGTATCCCAAGCCCGTAATAGGGAAAATAAGTTAAGAGTATTTACCTGAGCTAGCTCCTGTCTTAAATAGCAGGAATTATAATAACTCAGCCGTATTCACTTAAGTAAGCGTAGGTACAATTTACCGGAAGGCTCTAGTCTGGAATGATGGTATAAATAACCAATTAGAATACTAACGGGTCTTTATTTAAGCCTAAACTTAGACCGGTTAGTTTTTAAACAGAACAACGGTACGACACGCTAGATTAAGCGGAGGCCGGATTAGAATGTGATTTAGACCCAACAAGTATGAAGACTTGTATAAAATGGTTAAACTAAATACATTCTGGATTTTGAAATGAAAATGATAAGGTTTGACCCATTTCGGCTAATTTATGCAAACTAGTTACATAAACCGAACCGAACGCACAAGAGGCGTAACGGGTAACCATAAAAGTCATATACAGGTTTCCTAAGTTAATATGCCTTAAACATGTTGTGATATCAGTAGGATATCTTCCATTATGCCCAAAACGAGTTTAATCTCAAAATAAGCCCCGTAGGGGTATTTTGGTCATTTTAAAGATTATAAAAGAGGTTAATCGAAATTCTGAGATTCGGGTCCGAATACATCAGTGGAATAACTTATTTTATTAGGTCATATCAGTTGGTAATAGGTCTTATATGGCAAAATGGTTTTAAACCCAAACTATGCGTTTAATACGCGTAAAAAAGCCATTTTAAGCGATTTCCGGGTTATACTGGAAATCTGAGTTTTCTGATCAGGTTATAAAGTTTAAAATACTTTATTTATTATATAAAATCAGTAGCAATTGGATTGGTATCAAAATATTATGTAAAACTCATTTTATGACCAAAAAAGGGTATAATCGGTATTTACCGAATCAACGCCATAACCTTAGGTTATGAGCAGGTTAAAAATAATTAAAAATCTTTAAAAATCCCAAAATTTTATATTACATCAGTGGGTAAAAGGTTTGGTGTCAAAAATTGGGTTTAGATAGGCTTTATGTTAATTGCGCCGTTTAATTACTAAAAGGCGTTATAATTACGCTAATGAGCATAACATCTAATCTAGACCTCCAACTGATGTGAAATTTTAGGGACATGTTTATAAATCAGTAATAAAGATTATTGTCCTTTCATATTTCCAAAATTCTCGTTTTATGGTCAAAAGGGCATTATGGTCAACATTAAGCATTTAACGGAAACGTGTAAACGAATCGGACAATCAACGATCCAACTACAGAGGGTTATACTATCATGTAACCTGGTCCTAAGGAAGCTCTAAGGCATTTCCAAACCATACTAAATCGGGTCAGAACTGAAGTCAAAGCAAAAGTCAAAGTTTTGCGACTTTCGGTTTCGAACCGGGTCTAAACAGAAAATCGTCGGGTCGAACATGCTTAGACATGTTCTTAGATTAATTACTAAGTTATAAGAGTAATAAAACAGGTTGCAAAGCTTCTACATTGTTAATTATGTTTTAAATCGCAAATTAGAATCCTGTTGACTTTTTATAAACAACTTTGACCCGACATTTGATCTAGTTAGAACGGGAATTAGAGGGTGCCCTTTTAAGGGTTTATTGCCCACATAATTACCAACTTATAACTACTCTTAATTCGACTAATCACTGGACCATTAATGATTAATCGCTAAGTCAACCGTTAATTACGACGGTTTGACTTTTAAGCTAAAACTAAGTAAAAACTCAACTAAGAAAGGTTAAGCATACTTACCAAAGTCTAATGCACTATTAGAAATGGCTTGGGTCCAGCCTTACGGTCCGTAAGGACCTGGTCAGCAAAACAGAACTTTCAAAAAAATGACACATTTGGCCCCTGAACTTCCAAACTTGATTTTTATCATGGTTTCTTGCACTAGTAACCCTCAAACTTGACTTTTAAGGACTCAAAGTCATAAACTAACTTTGTTAGGTCCCCGGTTACTCATACGATCATCGAAAAGTCTTAAATTTCAACGTTGACGCTTTTAACCCCTCGCATACGAATTTTATCATAACTTTCTCATACGATAACGAAACTTGGTGAAATTTTTATCACTTATTCTTGTGAGCATAATTAATCATTACAAAGCTTCGGGTTTGCTAAAAGGTCACTCAGAGGTATACTTTAAACATGTTGACACATTTAACCCCTGTAGTTTGTAATCTCTCACCTTCTTTCACAATTTGCTTTGTATGATCCATGAATCCTTCGTTTAAGGGTATAAACATCATGTAGGGTTATTGTAAAGTATATTTATCCATTGTTGACATTTTGAACCCTTATATTCACATACTTTCCTTGTTTGTCAACTTTAGTCCCTCTAGAGTGTTCTTTTACACGTTCAAAGCTTATGACACGTGTCAATATATTATAGGACGTGAATTTTCGAGGTGTTACATTCACGCTCTTATGGTCCGTTTTTGCCACATGCCCATCTAAACGACGTTTTATTACTACTATTCAATTTATTTGACCCGTTTGGCTCATTTACGGAATCCTCCGTTTCTAATGACTTCCAAACACTTCCTAGTCTATTTACGACGTATCCAATTTGTAGCGAACAATATCACTTCATCAATCATCAACTTTTATATCAACACGCAATTAAGAACAATTAACAGAGCTAGTTTACATAATGTAACATAACAAGTTACATACCTTTAAACCACGCCCTTCAAACGCAAGTCGCCTCCGGCTAGTCCACTTGACGCCCCGGTATCTTTTCCTATAGAGTTCAATCACAACTTGCTTAGAACTCTTTCAATAACATGTAACGCATAACTTGCCGAAATTTACAAATACGCGTTTAAAGCCAGTTTTTCAGTTTTAAAGCCTTCTTTTAGGCATTTTTACAAACACTTCAAAGGCAGAATTTTATACATTTTATTATCATGTTCATGGCTCATCATTTAGGTGATTTTAACATCAATTACATGCTCATATCAATTTTTATATCTACAACATCAGAATTTACTTATTAAATTCAAATTACACTAGAACAACTATAAATTTCTAGTGTTTAGCATGTTCATACAAAAACCCACTTATCACCTTCAAAGGTGATCATGAATTCACAAGTTTTAGACCTAATTTCATCATATGCTTGTCTAGGGTTTACTCCTAGACACTTCAATGTTCCTATTTCATCATATGACGAACATGCAACCATCTAATTCGGATTCTCTAGGTTAGCTCAGAAATTTAACTAGAGATTTCTTACGAAATTTACATACCTTGTGACTCCTTTTTCAGTGGAGATCACTATTCCGTACTTGGATTTCAATTCGGACTTAATTTAGACCTTCGATTTGAGAGTTTTGTGAGGAGTTAGGGTTTGAAAGGGAGCCTTAGATCGCCCCCTGTGTTTCTGTCGATCTCCACACACACACAAGTGTGTGTTGGAGTTTTAAATTTTATGTTTTATTTTCACTAGTTTCGTTTTAAACGCTTTTGGCCCCTTAATTATCATTTAGTTCTCATTTTTAGTGTGTTAACCCACTTTTAAGTCACTACAAGACTTTTATTTAACTAGGTTATTCTTAATCCTAGTTAGTTCACTTGTTTATTTACCGGCTTTATATTTTAAATAATTGATTTAAAATTTTCGGGATGTTACAAGTCCACCCCCTTAAAAGGGTTTCGTCCTCGAAACCGGAAATACTTACCAAATAATGCTGGATAGAGGCGCCGCATCTCCTCTTCGGACTCCCATGTAGTGCCCAAACCCTTCCTATGTTCCCATTTAATCTTGACTTGATTAATTCCCTTGTTTCATAAGTGTAGGATCGAGATTCGATGTAAACGAGTCTATCAGAAGAGTTCGAATCCATGTCAAAGGCGAAATTCAATGATACAGACTTGATTACAGCTTGATTCACTCTTTAATTGTCTTGTTTATTGATTTGAAAGCGGTACAGGTTAAATGACACGTCAGCAACACTTCGGCTCTAGAATCCGGAACTCTTAAAAATGAAACGAAATGGCACATATATATAGGCCAGCCATTTCGTGCGAAAAGGCCACATTCCATTTCGTGTGAAATGGTCCACCTTCTAAAAGTTTCTCATTTTTCGAGCCCTGATCTATCGTTCTATTTACAAGACTCGATACAAGATGAAGTCGACAGACATATACACCAACAGACTCCTCCTTGGATGTTGACGAAGTCTTCGGTGTCAAATCTTCTTTATGACACATCTTCAGTCTTGATCAGTCTTCATGCTCTTTCCAAAGTATCTGATAGTGTAAGCATCCTTTGATCTCTTTCTCTCTTTTCCAGGATTTCAACCTGGCTTTTTACCATTCAAACTCCCTCTTGAATGTTGATCTGATAATCTTCAATTTCCTCCTTTTCTTGTTCGTTCCCAGAATCTTAATCCTGGCTCTATCTTTAACAAACTTTCAGGATCAGAAACTGGCTCTTGCATCTTCAGACTCCCCTTTGCTAGCAGACTCCCCCTTAAGTTGATCCGGGATTGTAATCTGTCATAGCATTTTCACAGGTTCAGGTCGTCTCCTTGCTCTCCGTAGCAACAGGAACCTGGCTCAAATCTGCACATCTTCAGGAGTCGAAACTTGGCTAACCTGCACAGTCTCTACCCAGAAATAAATTTCACAAATTTAACAATTTGACAAATTAAGAAATCACTGGAAGATATCCTTCAACAACAACACTCTTACTTTGAGGTAGATTTATTTATAACAAATTTCATTTCAAAATCAACTCTCCCAACCCACTGTTGTTCATCATGTTTAGCACTCGGAATTTTGAAAATCAGCTTTTCAACATCAGTTTTCGAAAATCTTTTTGACTTTTTCAAAAATTTATGCTAAAACACTCCAAAAATCTTTTTGGATTTTGTTTATAATGAAATGCAGTAAAGAAATATTTACAAGCAATATTTTTGTGAGTTTGTGTAAGAGGATCATATCAGTTTATGAGACAAATCATCAACACCGTTAAGCTTTAAACATTTTAAGTTCTAAACGATTCACTTAGATTGTCAGTATATTGATCCACTTAAATTTTCACACAAAGTTCAACTGTTTTGAGATACGAGATTAGTGTTTTAGAGACTTAAACTTATTCGCGTGTCCCACCTCAGAATATACTCCCGTATCTAGACTCCTATATTCAGTCTTACAGGTGAATGTACACTAGTGATATCTGTAAAGGGGTAAATACGAGACCATGAGAGCTCAGGCTATTGCTTCCGCAAAATCAGAGAGATGATGGTTCTACTTTCGGTGTGTTCCCTTTAGAGAATCTTTTCTTCAACAGCACATGATTAGCATTTTTCAATGTTTCATCATTTTTTATGCTGAGGGTGAGCTTTAAGATTAAAGCAATGCAAAGTATTATACGAGGACTAGGCTATTTCTACTGCAAAATCAGAAGTCCATGTATAATACCCTAGATATCACCACGCACAAAGACCTAGTATGTCAGAAATAGAAAGCCCTTCAAACAAGATTTCAGGGGTTACCTATATATCCGAGAGATGTTCCCCACGAAATACGCAAGTTTGATATTTAGGTTTATACCTCGACAACAATCTACTAAGCGTGCAAAAACCTACTGGCATATCATCAGTGAGACCGTTTATCACATTTGACTTTCCAATTCTTTAGCGTGCTGTGATAGTCCACTGATGTACTATCATTTCCTCTTTTTTACAACAAAACTCGTTTTCATTTTCTCAATGTTTTTGGCATTTTGGATTTTATCATGTTTTTGGATTTTTCAAATTTTCAAAATTTCTAAAATTTTTACTCCCCCTAAAATCAAAAATATGTTTCAATTTTTTATTTTTAAGAAAATTTGAAAACAAACTATACAAACAAACTGACTAACTATTTTGAATTGCTTTAATTCGCCATCCACTTGGCATAAACAATCAGAACTCCCCCTGACAACAAACTATTTTCCCATTAAGATTTCAAAACACTTAAGTTTGTTTTAATCAAAACGGTTTTTCCGGAAAATAAGTTTTGTTGATTTTACCACTTGTAGGATAGGGGATATGATCATCACTTTGTTTTCTCAACCACTTGAATGCAAGTAAAATCAAGTTCAACTTAATGACCTTGATTAACCACTTGTAGGTGAAAACCTCTTTTTCAACCACTTGTAGGTTTACTTATCAATCATACCACTTGTAAATCGAAATATAACAAATCTTAAGATTTTGAGAAAGATGCCGATTCATGCTCCACGATTACCAACTTGGGAGCTCCGGCAAGTCAGGGATTTTAAGTAAAGGTTGTCACCCAAGCCTGACCAGCCTTGGGTGATTGTGAGTCATCTTTAACACCCCGTCTTTTCGATCTATAAAACTCTTTTGCTCCCTTTACCTTCCCATCAACCATCTTCCCAAAAATATATTTCACCTTTCCATTAAATGCCTTTTCAGCATCAAATTCTTCCTTACCAGAGAAGAATTGATCTGAAATCTCAACCTTTCCAACTTTTAACTTCAAGTTTTCTTTTGACAACGGCGGAAAGTTTTCATCGTTCATTTCTGGAACGGAATTCTCATCACTTTTCACAACAAATGACTCCTCTGACTTTGACGAGTCAGGTTCATTGTCAGAACTACTTTCTGAACTTTTAACAACCCATATTTGTTTGTTCAAATCGACTTTTCTTTTGTAAAAATGTTTTGAACTTTCACCAATTTCGAAAGTCAAATTTTTGAACTTTTTAAGACTTTCTGTTGGTTGTTTCTTTTCATCAACACATTTCTTTTTCAACTTAGAGTTAGAAGTAACTCCCTGTTTTGTATAAGTGGACTTTGGGCAATTCCAAGCAATGTGTCCAACTTCTTGGCATATGAAACAAGTTCTTCGTTCAACTCTCTTCTCAGATTCCATCACCAAATTCTTTTTCTTTTCCGCAAGAAACTCTTTGTTTGTCTGTCTCCAGAATGGTTTCTTCTCTTCTTCTACTGAACTTGTACCTGAAACAAATTTAGTTTTTGGTTTATAAGTTTTCTCATTTTTATGATTTTATGGGGGAATGAAACCTAAACCCTTCTTTTTGAAATTACTATTATGGTTTGGTTTCTTTTGAAAACCTGAACCAGAACTGTAACCTTTCTTCTTGTTCAATCTCTGTTGAACTCTTGAAGTGTATTTTTTAGGTTTCTCAGCAAGATTTAAATCTTTTATTTTAGAAATATTAATTTCCGTTAATTTGAAAACCTGTTTGATCATTTCAGTTTTGACACTTCATATTGGAAATTCTTCATCAGAAAATAATTTGTCAGAATCATTTAAAGTATATGCTACTTTGAATGTTTCGCCATTCAAGTTATTTTTTGATAACAGAAAATCTGTATTGTAAACCCGTTTGACTGGTGAACTAGGACTTTTGTCTGATGAACTCGGACTTTTGTCTGATGAACTCGAACTTTCAGATTTAGACTCCGACTTTGACTCTTCATCCATATCCAACACCTGATCGACCACTTTCTTTAATAACTCAGACTCATGATCAGTGTCAGACGTTGTGAATGTGACGTCAATGTTGTCTGGTAACTCATCAATCATTTCAGACTTTAACTTTATGTTGAGAGCCTTATATAAACGTTCCTCATTTGGCTTTCTGGGAGAATAACTTTCCCAGATCAGAGGCGGACACTTGTTATATTTGACACTTTGTTTCTTACCAGTATCCGTATCTTCCGACTTTTTATCTTGAAAAGCTTCAAGACCTGCAACAGTAGGATAAACTCTATCAATCAGATAATCAGAAGATGTATAACTCATCAGCAATCGTCTGATTCTTTCATTCTCAATCCTTTCAGTCTCCAACTCCTGCTTCAGTTTGGCACAATCTTCAATGTACTCATTGATGACCTTTTGCTTAGTCATTAATGTTGAACTCATCATTGTCTCAGCAGCTCCCATTTCTAGGTTTGTTTTGTTCAAACTGTCAACCGTTCTGTTCAATACATCATATGATTCTTTTATGTACTTAACATCAAACAACAATTTTTCTTTCAACTCTTCTAGCTCACAATACTTCTTGTCTTTTTCTTCACAATGTTTGCATGGTTCCAAACATTTCAGACAAGGTTTCATGACCTCGACAATCTTTTCAACTTCAACTATCTTTTCAACTTCAACTATCTTTTCAACTTCAACAATTTTTTCAACTTCGACTAGTTTTTCAACTATTTTCTCCACTTCAACAATTTTCTCCACCACCTTCTCCATCACATTTTCAACCATCGGTTCTTCATCAAATTCCACTTTTACCTCACACTCTTCATCTTCGATCTTTTCTGTCGAATTTTCTTCAGTTTTTGCCTCTTCAGCTTCCATTTTTACCTTTTCTTCAGCAATCCTTCTTGCTTCCAATTCTCTCTTCAATCTAGCAGCCTTCTTTTCATTCAACAACTCGATCTTATCCGCAAAAAACAAATTAAAACTATAAGTATCCAGACCTTTTCTAGCTTTATTGATATATTCTTCTTCGTCATCGGTGTCTGCATCACATCCTAATTCCTTAAAAATCGGTGTTCTTTTCGGCTTAGATTTGACTGACTCTTCTTCCAAGATTTGAGCAACAAAAGCTGATTTTTCTAAGTATTCTTTATCTGGAATGTATTTATCCCAGCTAAATCCTTCTGCCAATCTTTCATCATCTTGATTTACAAGATAAGCTTTCGTCTTTCCATCTTCAATAGCACGGGATGATGACGATTGTTGAGGAATCTGATGATAAATTGATTTTCGATGATTATCGTTTTTTCCAAACGGATCTTGTCTACCTGTTGCTTCTTTGTTTGTACACTCTCGTTTAAAATGTCCCTTTTCTCTGCAACGAAAACAAGTAACCTTTGATTTGTCAAACCCTAACGGAGATGTGGCAACATCATGAAGATCATCTCTACCGGTGATTTGTTGGAATTTTTTTGCTCTTCTTACAGCACTAGCTAAACACCACTTGATGTCCATCAACTCAAGTTCCCCAGAATCAATCTGGTCATAATCCTCTTTAGTAAGCATTGGATTTCCGATTCTTCCATTAACTAAGCTTTCATAAGACTCTAACATAGTAACAAGTGATGCCATGTGTTGCTTAATTATATCTGGAGAGAGATTTTGACCATTTTGAATATTTAATGTCACATTGCATTGCAGATTTGTTGAACTCTGTCGTTGAGAACATGGTGTTGAAAAATTCGGATCAAAACTTGAATAAGATGATGAATATCCACCACTATGAGTTGTAGTGCTAACATTTGTTCCAGAAGAACCATCAGCACTGAAAGGAGTCTTAATTTTCGGACTCGGAGTAGTCTCAAATTTGCTTCCTCTGTAGTATAGACTAACATCCTGTTGAGCATTTGGATTATTCATGATACCAGTTTTCTGAACATCCAATTCATGTTCTTCAATCTTCTGAATGAACTTACTCAAATTCATACATTCAGATTTTATCATATGTTTCAAGATCAACAAATGTGTTCCCCATTTGTTCTGTGGTAGCGCATCAGCTAGCTTATCAACCCATTCATCGTCGTCTTTCTTGATTTCCAATCTTCTCATTTCCTGAACAAGATGACAATATCTATCGATAGTCGTTTTGGTTGTTTCACCTTCAAAAGCTGTAAACATATCAAAAGATTTCTTTAGTAAAGCCCATTTATTTTTTTATCATATCAGCACTTCCCTTAAACTTTTGAATCAACGCCAACCAAATTGATCTAGCAGTGTCTTCATGTTGAAGCAAAACAAAGATATCTTCTTTTACTGCTTGTTGGAGAATGCTAATCATCATTTTTTTTTACTGGTGTATTTTTCACTGGTCATCTATCGGTTTAGTGTAATCTTTGTCTAACGAAACCCATGCATCAAATTTATAAGCCTGCACCCATGTTTTAAAACGGTTTTGCCATCCTTTAAAATCCTCGATGTACATAAGCTTTGGAGGCTTTTGAGATGTTCCCTTTTCATTTTCAATTTCAAGAGTTTCGGCAACTATGATTGGAGCAGCTGGAGAGGTAGTAAACGCGTTATAAAACTCTTCTTCCCTGTTTCGGTAAAAAGTTTCACAAATTCTCAAAGTTCAAGCGAAATGGAGTTTCAAACGAAATAGCACTTTTCAAGCGAAATGGGATACCAATTCGTGCGAAATGAAGATTCTTGGACCTTTCAAGCGAAATGGAGTTTTCAAGCGAAATGAAGTTCCAATTCATACGAAATTGAATACAATCTGATCAATCCGTGCAAAATGGAAGTCTTGTTTCACACGAAATGGACTATTTCGTACGAAATGATGCTGATGTCACACTATCGGGCAGATTTTTGTCAAATTGATCACTTTTTAGGCCGATTTTAAGTCTGATTCTTTCAAGGATTGTTTAAAACTGTATTTCGCACGTTATATGTGAAATTCAATCCATTTTAACCGTAAAAATTTGTTAATTTTGAAAACGAAGGTGTAGAAGTCAGAAATTTTGGTGAAATCAGGACGATTTGGTAAGAACTCTTCCTCCTGAGCTCTGATACCACTTGTAGGATCGAGATTCGATCTAAACGAGTCTATCAGAAGAGTTCTAATCCATATCAAAGGCGGAATTCAATGATACAGACTTGATTACAGCTTGATTCACTCTTTAATTGTCTTGTTTATTGATTTGAAAGCGTTACAGGTTAAACGACACGTCAGCAACACTTCGGCTCTTGAATCCGAAACTCTTACAAATGAAATGAAATGGCACATATATATAGGCCAACCATTTTGTATGATATGGTTTCACACGAAATGGCTAGTGCCATTTCATCCGAAAAGGCCACATTCCATTTCGTGCGAAATGGTCCACCTTCTACTAGTTTCTCATTTTTCGAGCCCTGATCTATCGTTCTATTTACAAGACTCGATACAAGACGAAGTAGACAGACATATACACCAACAATAAGTCTTTAACTTTTCGATCTAGAATCTCTAACGGCTTAACTGCATAATTAAGGCTATTATCCACTTCGATATCATCGTAGTTGATATAAGCCGTTTCCTCTGCTAGACATTTTCGCAGTTATGACACATGAAACGTTCCATGTATTCCACTCAATTCTTCCGGTAACTCAAGGTGATACACCACTTTACCAACCCGTTCAATGATTTTAAATGGTCCGATAAATCTCGGGCTTAGTTTCCCTCTCTTCCTGAATCGGATCACGCCTTTCCATGGGGATACCTTCAACATAACCATGTCATCTACTTGAAATTCAATCGGTCTTTGTCTTTTATCGGCATAAGACTTTTGCCTATCTTGGGCCGCTTTCAAGTGAGCTCGCACCATTTCGATTTTATCGTTAGTGGCTTGGACAACTTCTTGCTGGGCTAGTTGACGTGGACCCACTTCACCCCAACATACCGGGGTTCTACACTTCCTACTAGAGATGAGCATATGCCACCGAATATCGATCCCATACCGATCCCGATCCCGAAATACCGATACCGAATTTTTTCGGTATCCCATACGGTATCCACTTTTTGGCGTTTTTGGTATCGGTACGGTAACGGTATAATACCGATACCGACCCTCAATATACCGATACCGTACTGTACCGATACCGAACCGACATGTTTCGGTATCGATATCGGTACCTAGTTTGGGTGAAATTCGGGATCGGTATTAGGCGGTATCGGTATCGGATACCGCTTTGCTCATCCCTACTTCCTACCATACAATATCTCATACGGGGCCATGCCGATGCTGACATGGTGACTGTTGTTATATGAGAATTCTGCTAATGGAATATACACATCCCAACTACCCCCAAAATCGATAATACACGCTCTCAGCATATCCTCCAGGGTTTGTATTGTTCTTTCACTCTGCCCATCTGTCTGAGGATGGTATGCGGTTCTGATAAATAGTTTTGCTCCCATCTGTTCTTGAAAATCTCTCCAGAAATTTTAAGTAAACCGGGTATCCCTGTCCAACACAATGGATACCGGTACTCCGTGACGTGCCACTATCTCGTTTATATATACCTCCGACATCTTTTCCGAAGTATATGTCTCACGTATAGGAATAAAGTGTGCACTCTTCGTCAGTCTATCCACGACCACCCATATAGCATCGAATCCCCGACTAGTTCTAGGCAGTTTGGTTAACAGGTCCATAGTGATATGTTCCCATTTCCAAACCGGGATTTCCAATGGTTGCAGTTTTCCATATGGTTTCTGGTGTTCCGCCTTGACTTGCAAGCAGGTCAAGCATTTCTCCACATACTTCACTACATCTCTCTTCATTCCGGGCCACCAATAGTTTTGCTTCAAATCATTGTACATCTTGGTTGCACCCGGATGAATAACGGGATTTATGAGCTTCATCGAGTAGAAGCGTCTTGACCCCACAGGAGTTTGGGACCCATATTCTTCCGAATCGAGTCTTCAACCCGTTGTTACCATCTGCCAAATCCTTCAACTGACCGACTATCCTTTCCTTTTTCAGATTTTTTCTTTTATCGCCTCGGCTTGTGCTTCTCGGATTCGTTCAAGTAAACCCGAGGTTACAACAAGCTACATCGACCTTACTCGAATTGGGGCATAATCCGATTTCCTGCTCAAAGCATCCGCTACAACATTTGCCTTACCGGGGTGGTAATGTATTTCACAGTCGTAATCTTTTACTGTTTCTAACCACCGCCTTTGTCGCATATTTAACTCCTTCTGATCGAAGAAGTATTTGAAACTCTTGTGGTCGGTGAATATGGTGCACTTTACCCCATATAGATAGTGCCTCCATATTTTTAACGCAAACACCACCGCTGCCAATTCGAGATCGTGCGTGGGATATTTCTTTTCATGCATTTTTAATTGTCTCGAGGCATAAGCTATGACTTTGCCCCGTTGCATTAAAACACACCCAAGCCCCGAAAGTGAGGCATCCGAATAAACCACCAAGTCCTCGACTCCGTCCGGCAACATTAACACCGGAGCTTGGGTTAACTTTTCTTTTAGCGTTTGGAACGCTCTTTCTTGTTCGACACCCCAAATAAACTTCTCCTATTTCCGAGTTAATTTAGTTAGCGGCGACGCAATCTTGGAGAAATCTTGAATGAATCTCCTATAGTATCCCGTGAGCCCTAAGAAGCTTCTAATTTCCGAAGGATTCTTCGGAGGGCTCCATTTCGACACAGCCTCTATTTTTTACGGATCCACCAATATTCCATCGGCACTTATGATGTGGCCGAGGAATTGCACCTCTCGTAACCAGAAGGCGCATTTTGAGAATTTTGCATATAACTTTTCTCGCCTGAGTGTCTCTAACACCTCTTGTAAACGACATGCATGATCTACTTCACTTTTCGAGTATACTAGAATGTCTTCGATAAACACGATTACCGACTTATCTAACATTGGCTTGCAAACCCGGTTCATGAGGTCCATGAAAGCCGCGGGTGCATTCGTCAGCCTGAATGACATTACGAGGAACTCATAATGTCCATATCGCGTGCGGAAAGCCGTCTTCGGTACATCCTCTTCCTTGACTTTTAATTGGTGATATCCCAATCTAAGGTCGATTTTCGAAAACCAATTCGCACCTTGTAATTGGTCGAATAGATCATCTATTCTCGGAAGCGGGTATCGATTCTTTACCGTGAGTTTGTTTAACTCCCGGTAATTGATACAAATTCGCATGCTCCCGTCTTTCTTTTTCACAAATAGTACCGACGCGCCCCAAGGAGACACGCTCGGCCTTATAAATCCTTTGTCGAGCAAGTCTTGAATTTGTGACATCAATTCTTGTAATTCCGACAGCGCGAGTCGGTACGGCGCTTTTGCTATGGGTTTCGTGCCCGGAAACAATTCAATTCCGAACTCTACCTCCCATTCGAGCAGTATTCCCGGTAGATCTTCCGGAAACACGTCTTCGAAGTCACACACTACCGGTATGTCTCCAATCTTCGACGATTCTTTCTCGAGTTCGTTAGCGTATATCATAAACGCCCTACATCCATGCCTCATGAGCTTGTGAGCTTTCAACATCGAGCATATTACAGGATTGCCTCCTTTCTCGCCATAGATGGTGACGTGTTTTCCGCTCGAAGATGTTAGCTTTATCTCCTTACGGAAACACACGACCTTTGCATGGTGTCGAGATAGCCAATCCATCCCGACAACCACTTGAAACTCTCCCATCGATATCGGGATTAGATCTATCAAATATTCCTCATCATCGATACTTAATTTGCAGCTTTGACAGACATCACAAACTATGAAACTTTTGTTATCTCCTATCTCAACCTCTAAAGGCATAGGTAATTTTGTCAATACAAATGAAGGATGTCGAATAAATCCATGTGAAATAAAAGATTTATTCGCACCCATATCAAATAATACACGTGCAGGAATCGAGTTTATTGCGAATATACCTGAGACCACATCGGGTTCTGTTTTCGCTTCAGCTGCTGTAAGTTGGAAGGACCTGGCCTTCGCCTTCGGAGCTTCTGTTGGGGATTCTTTAGTGCCTCTCTTTCCAACTAAGTCTGGACATTCAGACTTTTTGTCGCCGGGATGATAGCACTTGTAACAAACTGAGACTTTTCCCGGATATAGAGATGCCGTGTGCCCAGTTTTCCCGCATATAAGACACGGTTTGTCCTTGAAATGACACTCACCCTTGTGCCCTTTTCCACAAACCTTGCAACTTGGCGACCCACCTTTTGCATCCGTTTTCTTTGTCGATTCAACCATTCAAGCCTTCTTTGTAGGGCTTGGATTCACATCCTGTGCCCTTCGCTCGCCCCTTTCAATTTGTTTTTTCAACTTGATTTCCCGATCCCGGGCGGTGTTGATAATTTCCGTGAGGGTTTCATACTTTGAGGGAATCATGAACTCCTGGTATTCAGTGCTCAGCATGTTGTAATAGTAATATATCTTCTGCTCTTCAGTGCTGACTAACTCGTCACAGAATCTCAGCTTATCCATAAAAATGCCCGTGATTTTATCAATTGTTTCACCCTTCTGTCTTAACTGGATGAACTCTTCCTTTATCCTGTTGATGACTGCCTTGGGACTATGATGTTTAAGGAATGGCACCTTAAACTCATCCCATGTCATAACCCTTGCTGCTTCGGCTCCTATCTCCTTATTTTTGTTATCCCACCAATCCTTGGCTTGACCCCTCAATTGACCCGTTCCGTAAGCAACAAAGTCACTTACGACACAGTGGGTCCTTTTAAACACCCCTTCGACGTCACTTAACCATGTCTGGCATATTATCGGGTCAACCTCCCCGTTGTAGATTGGCGGTTTACACGCCATAAACTCTTTGTACGAACATCCTTTACGTTCTCCCGATTTCTCTTTCATAAGGTTGACACTATCTTCCAACCTTTTGACTCGTTCCTCGACTAATGATAATACCGTGTTTTGAATTTTGTCTATGAACCCGGATAGACTACCCTCAATTGCCTTTCCCACTTCTTCGGTAATTAACTCTTTCATTTGTTCGGTGCTTGTCGGCACCGGATCATCATCGTTTCTTTCCGTCATCTTGAAACTGAAATGTTTACATCGATTATTAAACATCTCATTTATAACATAACTTTATTTGCTTTGGTTTAGCCAAGTTCGTAACTTGCTTTAACCGTTCGCCTTTAGTGCACTTTCCGGGTTTGAGTGTGTTAACACGCTCTTCCCATGCACATTATTAATTCACATCTTGTTCTTTACATAAGATAAAATCTACTAACATAGATAATTAATTCTTACCAGACGATCAATCAAGCTTGAACCGAACACTTTGTTGACAACCTTAAGCTCTGATTACCAACTTGTAACACTCTACTCGTTTTTAAAATAATTTATTATAAACAAAGCCTTAGTAAACCAAAACCTTGATTTAGATATCAAACATGAGGAAATTTTAACCAAGTTAACATCTTAGACATATACTACTAGTTTAACAATCCCAAATGAAACAAGTATTTAAGTGTTAGCTACATGGACATTGCTTTAAACATGATTAAGTAATCGCGGAAGCTTCAAAAGATCGTGTTCGGTTCTTGGATTAGTGCTTGATCGCCATCCGGATTTAGTCCATCATCACCTACGGTCAAAAACCACATAAAAGATTAGTTTTGACACCTTAGAATATAACATAAACAAGTTCCATGTTTAAAAATGAGAAAAAGCAACAATCTCAGCGAAATGGGGCGGTCGCGCCCCACGACCGGGTTTGATTCATCCGTCGCGGCCTGCCAGCACCGTCGCGTCGCGCGACGGTGAGGTTGCTTCATCGTGGCGTGGCGTGAGGCCACGTTTTGATAGAAAGATCATTAGCTGGTGCTGTATACCAGCCCAGCATCACATTTTCACATCTAAAACTTTAAACCATCATAACTTTTGACTCGAGCATCCGTTTTTACCGATTCTTTTTCCTATGCGCCCGTAATAAATTACCAACGCCTCTATATTAACCATTGAGTCAGAAATGGAATGTACGGTTATGAGCCAATAAATGCACAATATATCTGTTTGACCCGTATAGTTATTACACTATCCTAACTAGTAACATTTTATGGCGACAAGGCGTATTTACCTCAACTTCCGAGGCTTACAACCACTGGCGTTTCATTACCATACTTATGGCTTCACGCTCTTATGATCCGTCTTCGCCACATGCCCATCTAAACGACGTTTTATTACTACTATTCAATTTATTTGACCCGTTTGGCTCATTTACGGAATCCTCCGTTTCTAATGACTACCAAACACTTCCTAGTCTATTTACGACGTATCCAATTTGTGGCGAACAATATCACTTCATCTATCATCAACTTTTACATCAACACGCAGTTAAGAACAATTAACAGAGCTAGTTTATATAATGTAACATAACAAGTTACATACCTTTAAAGCACGCCTTTCAAATGCAAGTCGCCTCCGGCTTGTCAACTTGACGCCCCGGTATCTTTTCCTATAGAGTTCAATCACAACTTGCTTAGAACTCTTTCAATAACATGTAACGCATAACTTGCTGAAATTTACAAATACATGTTTAAACCCAAATTTTCAGTTTTAAAGCCTTCTTTTAGGCATTTTTACAAACACTTCAAAGGCAGAATTTTATACATTTTATTATCATGTTCATGGCTCATCATTTAGGCGATTTTAACATCAATTACATGCTCATATCAATTTTTATGTCTACAACATCATAATTTACTTATTAAATTCAAATTACACTAGAACAACTATAAATTTCTAGTGTTTAGCATGTTCATACAAAAACTTACTTATCACCTTCAAAGGTGATCATGAATTCACAAGTTTTAGACCTAATTTCATTATATGCTTGTCTAGGGTTTACTCCTAGACACTTCAATGTTCCTATTTCATCATATGACGAACATGCAACCATCTAACTCGGATTCTCTAGGTTAGCTCAGAAATTTAACTAGAGATTTCTTACGAAATTTACATACATTGTGACTTCTTTTTCAGTGGAGATCACTATTCCGTACTTGGATTTCGATTCGGACTTGATTTCGACCTTCGATTTGAGAGTTTTGTGAGGAGTTAGGGTTTGAAAGGGAGCCCTAGATCGCCCCCTGTGTTTCTGTCGATCTCCACACACACACAAGTGTGTGTTGGAGTTTTAAATTTTATGTTTTATTTTCACTAGTTTCGTTTTAAACGCTTTTGGCCCCTCAATTATCATTTAGTTCTCATTTTTAGTGTGTTAACTCACTTTGAAGTCACTACAAGACTTTTATTTAACTAGGTTATTTTTAAACCTAGTTAGTTCACTTGTTTATTTACTGGCTTTATATTTTAAATAATTGATTTAAAATTTTCGGGATGTTACCGACGGTTGCTTTGGAACGGCTACATATTTTTTTCGGTTGGAAACCGACTTCTTTCTTTGTGTGGGATTCGTTGAGAGAGCTTATCCCCCCTTTTTCGCAAAGAATAGAGAGTAATTTGTTGAGAGAGGTGAGAATTTTATAAAAAAAAAAAAAACGAGTTTAATATCTATTAATATGGTAAAATAAACTATTTTTTTCTTAAAAAAAACCGTTGTCAAATGGCTTTATGAAAGATTAAATTCTTAAAAGAAAAGTCGTTCTCAAATTGCTTTATCAAAGATTAAATAGTCGAGTTGTATTAGGAGAAGCCAATTGCTCAAGTTTTTTTTAGGCACACCTCGCAACACATGGGGAGGTGTTCTCGCAAGTTCCTGTGGGTCCCAGATGTGTGCAAGAGTTTCACTATGTCCCCCTAAGTTATCAGTGACTAGGCCCGGGCGACTGTTTACAAAAAAACAAAAGTCTCTGCAAAGTCGTAAGACCATGTATGGGGATGACGCATGCCCAGTGTCGGAAGGTCAAGGAAGTTGGTTATCTGATGACAGGGGAGCTGACGATCGAAGCTTCGGTGAAAGGCGGTCGTAACTATAACAGTACTAAGGTAGCAAAATTCCTTGTCGGGTAAGTTCTGACCCGCACGAAAGGCGTAACTATCTGGGCACCGTCTCGGAGAGAGGCTCGGTGAAATAGACATGTCGGTGAAGATGCGGACTATCTCCACCTGAACAGAAAGACCTTATGAAGCATCACTGGTCCCTTGGATTGGCTTTGGGCCTTTCCTGCGTAGCTTAGGTAGAAGGCTTCCTTCCTGGGGGTGGGGTCTGAGGCATCAGTGAGATACCATTCTGGAAGAGCTATAATTCTAACCTTGTGTTAGGACGTACGGGCGAAAGGACAGTCTCAGGTAGACAGTTTCTATGGGGCGTAGGCCTCCGGAAAGGTAACGGGGGTGCAAAGGTTTCCTCGACCGGATGGAGATTGGCCCTCGAGTGGAAAGGCAGAAGGGAGCTTGACTGCAAGTCCCACCCGTTGAGCAGGGACGAAAGTCGGCCTTAGTGATCCGACGGTGCCGAGTGGAAGGGTCGTCGCTCAACGGATAAAAGTTACTCTAGGGATAACAGGTTGATCTTCCCGAAGAGCTCACATTGACGAGAGGTTCGGCACCTCGATGTCAACTCTTCGCCACCTGGGGCTGTAGTATGCTTCAAGGGTTCGATTGTTCGCCCATTAAAACGGTACGTGAGTTGGGTTTAGAACGTCATGACAAAAGCCAATTTTAACAAGCACTTTACTCGACCAGCACGATTTGCACCATTAATTGTAAAACCATTTTTTAAAAGTCTTTCAATATAAGTTTCATCCATAAACTTGCATGTCGTGTGACAAATTTGAATGACTATTCAAGCTCTACGAAAAGACTTTGGGTATGTTTGGCATGGAGCTTTTAAGAGCTTTTAGGAGCTTCTAGCTTTAAGCTTTTAAGAAAAAACTCCTACTCAATAAAAATTCTTGTTTGGCTGAAGGAGCTGTAAGCTTTTAGGTTAGGAGCTTGAAGCTTTTGGTTGAACGCTACTACTAGTAGCGTTTAGAAGGAGCTACAAGCTTTTAGGGAAAAAATGACTATTTTAACCTCCAAAAATAAGGAAATTTTTAATGCACCAACTTTCTAAATTTTTAGTTATGTCCATTTTTGTCATTTTATACATTTTATTAAAAGCTCCAACTACTCTACCAAACACCAAATATATCTAAAAAACTACAGCTACTAGCTACCAGCTACAGCTATCAGCTTCCAGCCACCAGCTACCAGCTACCAGCTTCTAGCTTCCAGCTACCAGCTACTTTTGCCAAACATACTCTTTACTGAAATATTCTCATAGGATCTAGTAAGAATATGATAAAAAAAAAAAAAATGCTTTTTCACTTAGATAAAGACAAATCAATAAGAACTTTGTAAGCCAAACCCTTCATAAGCCCAAAAGAAGAAGAACCCTAAAAAGATGATGGCTAACAAGAAAGTTGATGATATCATCCAAATGCATCTTTACAATGAACACATGTTCCTCTTCTCTCTCATGCATCATATGCATCACGCATGCACATCATGTTTTTTTATAATCATAAACATATACACAATTTGCTTCAAAAAGTTACTTTTATCTACATATCTGCCATCATGAGTATACATATATAAACCCTAATCAGGTAAGTAGAAACAAAATTACTCTTATATATAACAAAATGAAAAGTTGTCCATATCTATAACATAATAATAATACCAAAATATAAGATGCTTAAAGCACAAACTAAAAGTAGTTTTAACACGCGTTAGTGATACATTACAAGTCCTTACATATCTTCTAGATCCAAGTTCTAGTGCAAATACAACCACTATTTAAAAACACTTGAAGAACTATAACTATTTCACCATCTCTTCTTCAACATGGCTTCAAAAACTATTTCATCATCTCTTTGGCTTCTAAATCTGCAATCATCCAAATTAGCATTAGAGTAAATAACTTTATTTAAATATTGTTTGAATTGTCTAAGATTTAACATTCAGTGCATAATGCACAAAAAAAAACCCAAGATTATTTGTTTATAAATAGAGTTTAGGAACTAAGATGGGCATTTATAGGTGTTTTTTGGATTTAATTATAACTTTAGGTTGTTCCCTACCCATATAACCAAAGTCGTCAAGTTCGCTTAGATGGCAAGCGGAAAAATCTATGGAGGTCACTTTCTATAGAAGCGAACTTGCTGGGTAGCAAACTGTCTAGCAGTACAATAACTTCCAAAAAAACACCTAGAAGTACCGATCTCGTCCCTAAACAAGATGGCAAAACAAAGAATACGGTTTACATCAAGGGCGGCTCTTATGGTGTGCGGGGAGGACTTACGCACAAGGCCCGTGATTTCGAGGGGCACCGGATTTAATAGAAAATCGATATATGTTATTTTAAAAAAAAAAATTGTAAACACATACATATCCAATATAGTGGCCGATTATCAAATACATTTGTATGTTTTATAATTTACGCAACTTAACATTAGGTTTATTGGGTCTAACCCAATACTATATTATTTAAAAACTAAAAATAACAAAATAATTTCCGTTAAAGCATATGGACACATTTTTCAAGCTCGAACAGGGTACCTGAATTCTTAGAGACGCCACTAGTTTACATAAATTATTCTATCGAATGAAAAAGATAACATGTAGGGTTTTTTAGGTATAAAAACTCATCAGAAATGTATCGGAAATTCTGTATGTCGGAAATGTTTTAAAAACTTTCGTAGGAAAATGGCATCTTTTCAGAAAGCTGAAGAAAATATGTACCAAGTCGATGGTGCTGGACTGGCCATATGAGAACGAACGCACCAGATAATAAAATGCACCATGTTGGAGAGACTGAAGGGTTACCCCCCACTCATTGGTCACCACCGGTTGTCCATAAGAGTGGATCAGCACCGCATCATCACCGAAAGCCTCTCTAACGTTAAACGGACCAACCGCCACTTCAAACGCGACATCATTGATAAACACAGTCGATTTCCCGGCCGGCATTGGTTCCACCACACCTGCAACTCGGACCACCATTATTTAGTTCATAACTTTTGATTCACTAATATCATATGATACTATCAAATATGCCCAAGTTGAAGCATGCACACAGATGAGCAATGATCATTAATTGTAAGTATTTAAATCTTGTTAAAATTGCATATGAAATTGGTAATATATATGTTCTTGAAGTTCTCACATAATAAGTGCAAATTTTTTTATCAACGAACACTCTTAAATTTTGATTAAACAAATAGACATAAACATGCAACTGGACCAGCTTCCAAGATTGAATTTTAGAATACTATATTATAGTGTAAGAAGAGAGAAAAAACCTAGCTTGTATAATTTTTAATCTTGATATTTTAATTTTTCTTTCACTTTTTACATTAAAATGCCAAAATTATGTATTTAGAACAATTAAACAAACGTATCCATATGTTTCTTTTAGTTTAAAGTATCGGCACTGTAAATTAAAACGATATTTTTCTTATTTTTTTAACCTTCAGTAGTATGAACATTGCAATTCAAAAAATACCTTCAGTAGTATTTTTTTTTACTTTATATATAAATAGGTGTATGTTTTTTACATAGAAAAACCAGTTAACTAGTTTATTCATATGTTTTTTGTAGAATAAAGTCTAGGATCTATATTTGATACTTTTTATATTGTAGGAGATATTAAAGATATTCCATTTCAACAATTTTCATGATAAAAAAAAATTATGATTGAAAAAACCTTTTATATACATGTATGTATGTATGTATGTGTGTGTATATACATATATACACAGATTAATATAACTTATAAGCAAATGAGCAGAAAGAAAAACAAAAGGTACCTTGAATATCACAAATAGTTGATGCAACAGTAGTTGTAGTAGGATTAGAAGGAACAGCAGAACTAGGAGGTAGTGGTGCTGTGTAATTATAGCTAGATGCTTTCACAGTTTTCTCTTCAACACATTTACTATCATTCATCTTCTGGATAACACTTTGTTGATTCATCATCAACAAATCAGTTAACAACATTCCAGGCCCACTACCAACAGCCTCAATAACATTTCCCTGATTATGTCCTTGACTAACATCTCCAAACTCCGAGAAACAAAACCCTTCTGTAAACCCCGCAGTAGTGGTTGCAACCGCAGCCGTAGGTGGCGGATGCGGTTGATGAATTGCGGGGAAACAGAAGCGTTGTTCTTGAGAGAACTCTGTGAGGTGGTGGTGAAAACCTCCACCCACTCCCCCACCGCCAAAGTGCTGGTTTACTGACGCGGTGGGGGAGTTTAAAAGGAAGTCAATGGACTTAGAGTATGATTTTTCAGATGAGGAAGATGACGACGGTGTTGTGACTTTGGTGGTGGTTGGAGATTGGTGGTTTTGGGATTTTTGAAGGTGTCGTGTCTTATGTTTGCTTCTTGATTTCCTGTTTTGAAACCAGTAGAAAACATTGGCATCACCAACTTGTCCATATTCTTGTAGTTGTGCTCGGATCTTCCTTATTTCTTCTCTTGGTGGGTTCACCATTCCGGAGTTGAAAATGGATTCTAGGATCCGGATTTGTTCGGGTTTCGGGTTCCATCTTGGCTTTGGCTCCGGGCTTCTTTCTTCACATCCTGCCATTTTCAACCCTTAGTTTATTTTCTAGCATTTAAGAATATATTTTAGGGTTTCTTTTTCATGGTTGCATGTCTAACAATGATTATCAAGTAAGAAACAATGATACAAACTCACTTAAATAAATTAATATAGGGTTGTGATATTGTTGTCAATATTTTTTGCCGTTAAATACGAAAATTTTTTTGAGGTGAGGTACGTTTAGTCAACCCTCAAAATTTATGGATTTTAGAAGGTGTACGATGAAATATTGTGGGGTACGTTTAGCATAACCAGTGTCCACACACACTAATTAGTGCGGACACAAAAGAAAATGTAAATAGGGTTAGAAGAGTTAAAAATTACCAGAGGTGTAAGGAGATCTGTGGCAGGGTGAAGCAGAAGAAAGGAGAGTGTTGGAGTCATTAGAGTGCCATTGGTGGTGGTGGCGAGTGTTGCAGGTGGGCTTGGATTTGAACATACTAGGCCAATGCCTATTTGATGAAGCCATCTGAAATTACTTACTAGCTAGTTATGACTGCTACTGTATATGATATGATTATGATGAATGATTGATGATGAATGAATTGGTAGGACACTTAACAAGTCAGAGACAACAGAAAGGTCATCTTTTGCTTTGCTTTCTTTGTTCTTTCTGCTTTTTAGGTTTAGTGAACAAGAATGAAAGGTCTAGGCAAACAAAACAACTCTTCTTATAGCCATAGACTCCTCACCTAACCCTGCATTCAGTTCAGTTTCAATTAATATTTACCCTAAAAATATTAGAAAAATAAGAAAAATATAAATTTACTTCTGGACATCTTCACAAACAAACAAGAATAAGTAAATACACATCCTATACATCCATACATACAAGTTATGTTTATATAATTAATCACTACAAAACTGAAGTAACCCTAAAACAAGACTCACCTATATGATCCCATTAAGAACATGTAAAAAATATCTATTGGATACAAGAATATTGATGCTGCTTTTTATCTAACTTGTATTTTGTAAAAAAGAAAAGAGTAGATTAATGAACATGAAGATCATTCATAATACAAAAGAGGGTTCCCATAGAGAGAAAACAAAGATAAAAATAAAGGATCAAGAGCACAAGTGTGTGGGCTCTTAGAATAATCCTTATCAGAAAAGATTGTATTACTATTACCATAGTAGATACATAATTGTGTAAATATACATAGAGAGATAGAAAGAGATTGTATTTCTATGAGTTCCTCTTTGATTTTTACAACCTCATAGCATGTTCTGATTATCTTGCCTCCTTTGCTTTGTCAAAGGTTTATCTTTGATGTTTTGTGGTTGCAAAGAGAGGGAGAGGGAGAGGGAGAGGGAGAGAGTGAGAAAGAGTTAATTGTGTGTGTGAGAGAGAATAAGATCAGTTATATATTGTTTACAACATTGAGTTGCACATATTCTAAGGAAAAAAAGGCAGGCGTTGGTGGCAAAGAATAAATAGGGGGGCATTTGAAAGTCAATCAAACATGGTAGGGTTTGAGTGCAAAAGTGGTGGTGGAGGATTTATTGCTAGTTGGGGTTATTTCGGGCAAATTAATAATTAAGAGGCTTTCTTCATGGATTGACTCGAGGGAAATTTATTTCACATTACATCTTTGTTCGGTTAATCTGTACCTTCTTTTCATTTCAATTAAAAAAGATACAATTTTTTTTAAATTCAAAAACTTTATAAAAATGTTTTGATTGATTGTGGGTTAAAGTTGTTTTACAGTAATTAGTTATATAGTTGAGGTTTTCTTCTTGGTTGTGAACAAAGTGTTGATCCAAATTGGATACTATACATGCAACCAACAAATCCATCTTGGGAAGGAAACATGATCATGGAGATTGGAGAAGAATCCTCAAAGTTCAAACGTGTGTATTAACTTTCGGTTAGAAACCTTGGTCATTTGTATATTGTACTTTACGAGTTGAAATCACCCCGCGCGTTGCGGCGGGATGTTGATTATAAAAAAAATTAGTATTACAATATGAGATGCGAAAATTATTTAATTTATGCGAAACATATTTTCATTTTGCTTTATCCCTAACCTAGATCAATCTATGTATTCTAATAGAAGGATTGATTATAAAAAAAAATTAGTATTACGATATGAGATGTGAAAATTATTTAGTTTATGAGAAACGTTCTTTTCATTGTGATTTATCCCTATCCTAGATCAATACATGTTTGTTTAAATGTCCAATTGAACTTCAAATATATGTAATAGAAATACCGATAAGGAGATAAAACCACCCCACAACTATGAACCAAATAATGTTGTTTGTCTAATTTTTCGGTGTCACAACTATTTTAAACATAACTAATTATTATTTGAATAAATCATTATTTATAATGTATTTTGTGAAAATATAAAGTTTAACCTTTACGTTTATAAAACCAATTAATGACATTCTAAGCATATGCATAATTTTCACATTCAAAACTTGATATATTTTTTTATATACCGTTAGAAGTTAGAGATCAAAGATGTATAAATAAGAAAACGCTTAAATCGAAGCATCGGAAATATGATAAATGTCCAAATATGCGATAAATGTCCAAATATGAAGTTTTGGGCCTTTGACGTATTACTAAATAACCTTTTTCTACACTACAAATGATAGCCAAACTTCCTGTATGGCAAAAACCCACAGATGGTCATCTTATGCAAACACCCTAAAAAATCCGAAACACTTGAATGGTCCCCAGATTTAAATCTCAAAATTGGAGTTTGATCTTCAAAGAATAACAGCCCAACCATGGGATTCTTGTTTGCAAAGGATTGAAGGGTGCTCCTTTGACGGCAATCGAGATGGAGGAACTTGCGGCGGCGGTGGTTGTTTACGCCGGAATTGCGTTGGCGGTGAGGTTTCATCGGCACTACATAGCACCACATGCGGACCAACCCATACGGTGTCGGGTGACTATGAAAACAACGACGGTGTTCCAATTTTATGCGGGCGACAGTTTAACGGATTGTGAGTAGTGAGAACGGCGACGTTTGTTGAAACAAAACCCATATAAATCGCCGGAGATGAAGAGGCGGTGGTTACGAATCGCCGGGGATGAAGAGGCGGCGGATATGAATTGCCGGAGACGAAGAGGCGGCGGATATGAATTGCCGGAGACGAAGAGGCGGTGGCTTCGAATCGCTAGAGACAAAGGGACGGCGGTTAAGAATCGCCGGAGAGGAAGGATTGAAGTTACAAATCGTTGGAAGGGGTTTTTATTTTGGGGAAATCACGAAAATAGCCAAGTCAACGCCGTTTTTTCAAAAATAGCCAGTTGACACCCCATAAAATGCCGTTTCACGGATTCCAACCCGGCTCAAGACAAAGGTTAAGAACTTTCCTCAAAGACCAATCAGGTTTTGACACGTGTATTGTTGTCTCTATCATGTTCCCTCACCCCTTTATCCACTGCACACGTTAACTTTCAAGGCATCACTTTACCTCTCTCTCTCCTCTTTCTCTCTCTCGAAAACAGAAACACGAATAACGACCACCGTGCACCCAGCATAAATAAACAGAGGTATACACATATTGTTAGTGTGAAAAGAGAAATATAAATAAATTTAATAAGCACCGACATGCCTTTTCAAACCAACCCGTTTTGTTTTATCGAACGAGTTGTTTTTTCCATTCATTAAGATAAAAGTCATTTTGGCCAACTGATCTCACCCAGCACCACCACCCTTACCGAGCACCACCACAAATAACGACCACCGTGAATCACCACCGCCATCACTCTTCACCACCTGAACAACCATCAACAGCTACTGCTGTCACCATAACACATACAACCGACACCAACTGCTCCATCATCGACGCATCAATCACTTGCTGTCGCTCCCTCTCCACCACCTTTCCTCCGCTGAAATCTTCTCCGGTTAACTTCTCCGGCGACCCTCGTCACCATCATCTCTCTCCGAGACCTGCGACCTTCATCATTTATCAACCTTCATCATCATTTCTCCGGCACTGTCGTTACACCACTCCGATCAAACTTCTGAAATGGCTTGCTGAAACGGCTCCGATCAGATGAACCGGCTTGGGTCACCTCAGACGTCTCGAACAGTGCCTGTGACGGCTTGAGCACTTGCTGGAAACGGCTCGGCTTGAGCACCACCGTAAACCATCTTGGTGGTGATTTTCACGCTGAACGACGATAAAAGACTTGCACTTCGATCTGCACATATGCTTCAAGGAGGTGAGGGTTGTGGTGGGTGGAGGGTGGTGGTGGGAGGTGAGGGTGGTGGTGGTGCTCGCCTGCTCGGTGAAGAAGATGAAGATTGGGAGTAGTAGGGTGGTGAAGAAATAAGGAGATGAGGGAGAGAGAAAGAGGACTATCGACTGTGGGAGTGGTGAAGACAGGGAGCAGCAGGTGTAGTGTGCAACAGAAGAAAAGGTGACAGGCAGAAGAAAAGGTGACAGGTGCAGTTAACACGTGTCAAAAAGTGAGTGGTATTTGAGAAAAGTTCTTAAGTTATGTCTTGAGCCGTGTCGGAATTCGTGTAAAGGCTTGGGGAGCCGTTTCAGTTGGCCAAAATTGAAAAAACGGCGTTGACTTGGCTATTTTCGTGATTTCCCCTTTTATTTTTCTTTTGCAAATGATAATGGGTAAGCATGGTTGCTATTTATGTATATACGGTTTTTTTCTGAAATGGTGCGTTGGAACAGTGCAATTTTCAGATGGTGCGTCGGTTTAGTTTTCATAGTATGTTGGTAACGGTGCGTCTGTTATATTGCAATATCTTGGAAAGGTGGTAACCCTTTAATGAACCATTATGTCTTAAGAGTTGTAACCCTTTAAGTTACTTTTTCTATGTTTAGATAACTAGGATAAGGCTGGAGGGTGTGGGGGTCATCCCCAGCCCGTCCATTACCGTCGCCGCACCTGCCCTCATTCCCCCACCCCCCCCCCACACCGGCGTCGTCCTGAACATTGCCCTCCCAACATTGGAGACGGGCCACTACAAGACAAAACCATCCTCCCACACATATACATACAACTCATATATATATATATATAGGATTAGGTTCAAGAGTGAACACTAGTGTAGCTTGCGAACTGAGTGAACTAATCCTGGCCATACACGTGTGTGGATCAATGGCCAGGATTTGATGTTAAAATACACTAGTGTATTTTACGATTTGATGATAAGATCCTGGCCATACACGTGTGTAGATCAATTGCCAGAATTTGTTCACTCAGTTCGCAAATACACTAGTGTTCACTCTAGAACTGCACCTTATATATATATATATATATAGGGGGCCGCTAGAATGAGAACCACCCCGAGTTATGAGAACCGCGAGAACCACACCGTACGGGGCTAGGTGGACCAATTTTTTTTCGAAAACGTAGATTAGTGTATCACAAACACATTCGTAAAAAAAATAAAAAAAAAAAACGCCGTGTGGGTAGTTTTTTACACCACAAAAACATGGTTTACGAGTTCCGTAAATTTACGGAACTCGTAACCCACGTTTTTGTGGTGTAAAAAACTACCCACACGGCGTTTTTTAAATTTTTTTTTTTTTACGAATGTGTTTCTAACACATGCACCTACGTTTTCGAAAAAAAAAATTGGTCCACCTCGCCCCGTACGGTGTGGTTCTCGCGGTTCTCATAACTCGAGGTGGTTCTCATTCTAGCGGTCCATATATATATATATATAGGGTTGAGTTCATTTCAGAACTCTAAATAACTACAGAACTTTCAGAACTCCTAATAAACAATCATTTTATATATAAGTTTTTGTATTTAGGATCTTTTTATCATCTATTATATGTATTTCTTTGATTACATACATGTTAAAAGTAGTTTACATATGTTTAATTGCCAAAATTATATATATGTGTCATAACTAATTACATATATGCAAAAAAGCTAGTTTACATATTTGTAATTATAAAATTACATATAAAAAATGATAAAATTACTTTTAACATGTATGTAATTGTAAAAATACACATAATAAATGATAAAATTATCCTAAACATAAAAATATATAAATAAAAAGATTGTTTATTAAGAGTTCTGCGAGTTCTGTAAATATTTATGGTTCTGAAATGATCCTGGCCCTATATATATATATATATATATATATTAGGTCCATCCCCCATTTCCTTAGTTTCATCCCCTATACCTTATCCTCACACACACCATACGTGACGCTTACGTGACGGATCATCCTCCGAGGATGGGCCTCTACCATACCGCATAGCCTAATGTGAACCAAAGAGCTTTGGTACGGTATCCGGATATGTAAAAGTATGGTGCCCTTTATAAGAGTTCGAGTTTCATTGTAAACAATGATGTAGAATTAGAGGTAGATTAGATTACTATAAAAAAAACTAGGATAATTTTAACAAAGTGAAAAATAAGTTATAGATTGTTACACTTATTGAGCAAATACACTTCCGCAATATTAACAAAGCAATATATATATATAGAGAGAGAGAAAGTGTATTGTATAATTTGTGTTAAAATACGTTGTACACTGGGAAAATATAACGTGCGTGATTAGTTGTATAACATGCGTGAGTAGGGTTTTTACCCCATGCGTGATTTCTGATTTTGTACATGCCTGATTATGGGTTTCAACATGCGTGATTAAGGTTTTTGAGTTTTATAACGTGCGTAATTTCTCAGCGTACACATCGTACGTTAAGGAACATTATTTATATATATATATATAGGAACATGATTATGAGAGAACGATTTGAAGTGTGAGAACGATTTTCAGCCATAGTTCTTTGTGATTTATGGCTAAGATGATGTGGTGGCATTTTTGTAAATAATGTGAATCTTATAAGTACCAGGAGAGGTAAAATTGAAAGATCCAAACAAGGGTGCACATGCTAATCACATGTCATTTTCCCCCATCATATTTAAACGCCAATAACTTTTTTATACGTGATTATTTTTCTAAAAAAATTACACCATAAAACTTAGCGTTTTTTTTATCTTTCCAACGAGTATACTATTGATATAGTTTACGGAAAAAAATGAAATGGGTTTATGGCGTTTTTCTGAACTGGTTGTTTTATGGCGTTTTAGACTAGTTATTTTTATGGCGTTTTTCTGAACTATGTATTTTTATGACGTTTTAACTAGGTATTTTCATAACGTTTTCTGAACTAAGTGTTTTCACAACAAGAAAAGAATACTATTAGCGGCGACACCATTAGCGGCAACAGGCCAGTGGTCACCGCTATTGGTCGATCCGCGTCAAAACCAAACCCCAGCCGTTGTCATTATCCTGATCTAACGGTTGGGGATTAAAAAGGCAATAGCGGCGACATGTTAGGATCAATAGCGGCGACAGGTTTTCTCCGCTAAAGGTAGGTGTTCCACTTTAATCCCCAGCCACACATATCTTATCCTGGTTAACCCTGGTTAACCTAATAGTGGCGACAAACGAATCAGTAGCGGCGACAGCCCGTTGCCGGTAATACTCGTTCCGTAAAAGTCCTATACAACGCCATTTCTTCCCTCCTCCTTCACTTTTCCCCCCAAACCTCTTCATCTTACCGCCGGAGAACCGCTAATTTTCACCATATCGGTTAGTTTAACTTATTTTTTGTTAAATCTCTTCTCTATTTTGTTATTTACATGTTATAGACTTTAATTTTTGCTCATTTTTGTGTATATTTATGTTTATGGAAGAAAATTCGGATCACCACCATCACCTCTCCGGTCACCACCGTCACTTCTCCGGTTACCACCTCATCTCCACATTCTACATCTACTTGAAAGCTTGAAATTATGGTTAGTTTTATATGAATTTTTTCAAAGTTTAGAAATTGTATAATTTTTGTTTAGTTATGTAAATCTATATGTAGGTGTATTTGGTGAAAATGAGTATATGTAGGTGTATGTATTTGTGTATGTAGGTGTATGTAAGGATGTATATTTGTATGTAAATGTTTGTGAAAATGTATAATGTAGGTGTAATTGGTAAAAATGAATATATGTAGGTGTAGGTGTAGGTGTAGGTGTATGTATTTGTGTATGTAGGTGTATGTAAGCATGTATGTGGGTATGTAAGTCTATGATTGAATGTATGTATGTAGGTGTATGTAAATGATGAATAATTGTGCATGTAAATGTTTGCAATTGGTGAAAAATGTGTATGTTAGTTTGTATGTTTGTATAAAGTATGCAAATGTGTATGTATAAATTTTGTGGTTTTGATCAAAATATGTGTTTGTAAGTATGTATGTGTATGTGTAAGTATGTACATGTGTTTTATAAGTATGTATGTGTGTTGGTAGTATGTTAATATGTGTGTATAAAGTATGTAAATTTATATTTAACTTTGAAAGATATATATTAGTTAGGAAATACCCTCCTTGAATTAAAATTATCCTTTAAAACATAACGAACATAGAAAATACCCGCCAAAATTGAAATCACCAATTAAAACAAAAGGAGCTAAGAAAATACCCGCCAAAATTTAAACCATCATGAAGAACATTACATATTTAAAAAATCGTGCCTGATATTGAATTCATCATTTCAAACATAACGAGCTAAGAAAATACCCAATCGAAATTGAAATCATGATTTAAAACATAACGTTCCGCCCAAAATTTAAAACAATCATTAACAACATAACAAGCTTAAAAAACTGTGCCCGTGTGAATTAATCATTTTAAACATAACGAGCTTAGAAATACCCGCCCGAAATTGATTTAGAAATTAATTTCGGGTTGTCCCCGTTTATCTTGGGACTGCTTTTTGAATACTTTATCTCATTTAGGATGTGAATGTGTATTACATGATTGTTTGTTTAAGAAGGATTCGGTTATCATTTTCTCTTTACTCCTCGGGTATATATATCATTACATTAGGGATGGCAAAAATACCCGAGCCCGACGGGTATACCCGAAACCCGACACAAATGGGACGGGTATACCCGATACCCGACGGGTATTGGGCCGGGTATGGGATTAGTTTTAAAAAAATTTGCGGGTATGGGTCGGGTATGGGATTAGGTGATACCCGACCCGATTACCCGAAACCACATACCCATTTATCCGAACTATATACCCGATCATATACCTGAAGTTTTTAATTTATATTTTTATTTTTATTTTACATTAACCCTTATCTATCAGTGAATTATTTTAGTATGTTCATAATGTGAAAAATAAAGTTTCTTTTAGCATATGTATTTGATGATAGTATTTATATTTTGTATGTTGTGAAGTATATTCATATAAGTGTATAAATATTATAAAGTTATTATTAACTTATGATAAAACTTATATGTATGCAATGTATATTTTAATTTATGATAGTTGTTCCATAAATAGAATTATATAATAATTATAATAGTAAAAAATGTATTTGGAAATCCCAATGTATATCTTTTAACAAACTAATGGGTATACCCGATACCCGCGGGTATACCTGGTACCCGACGGGTAATTACCCGACATAAACCCGACGGGTATTGGGTCGGGTATGGGACAAGATTTTATAACCGGGTATGGGTATGGGATTACCAATACCCGACCCGAACCCGACCCATTGCCATCCCTACATTACATATATACTTGGGAGCTAAGAGGAAATGCTGCCGAATTTTTCTTAAACAAACAATCATGTAATACACATTCCCATATGAGATAAAATGTTTAAAAAGTGGGTTTAGCAGCCTACCCTTGTCTTGTTAATCCTAAATTAGATTTTCTTTCAGTTGCATAATGCCTATCGATAAAAGTTGGATTGATTCCCCACGTCATTCACCTCACTACAAGCAAGCACTCAAGTCATTTATCGAGATGTGTGAAAGAGTGATAAAAAACCACGATGAAGTTAGATGTCCGTGTACCCAATGTAAAAATTCCGGCTTAAAAAATATGGCAGAAATGAAATACCATTTGCGTATTAACAGTTTTTGGAAGGAATACATGAAGTGGATCTATCATGGGGACACGACTCCAATTGCAGAAGTAAACGAGGTTGCGCCACAAGATGGTATGGGAAACGTTATTGAAGACATTAGGGGGAGCGTATGGAAGAAGATACATACCTTAACCAAGAGAGCTCGAATGGAGATAGTAGCGGTATTGTTGATAATTTTGAAGACCTGGTAAAGGAAGTTGAAACAGAATTATATTCTGGTTGTACCAAGTATTCTTCTATCGACTTTTTAGCAAAGCTTTTGAATATAAAGGATATGTACCATTTGCCTAATGAAGCAGTAGATCGAATCCTCTCGTTGTTGCGAGAGTCAATGCTAGAAGGCAACAAGATCCCCCTTTCGTATTATGTAGCTAAGAAGACATTTAAGAAGATTGGTTTGGCATATGAGATGATAGATGTTTGCACAAATGATTGTGCTCTCTTTTGGAAAGAAAACGAGTCCTTACAAAATTGTCCCGTTTGTAATGAAAGTCGATGGGTCGATAAAGACACAAAAGGCACGAAGGTGGCTCGTAAGGTATTACGATACTTTCCTTTGACGCCTAGACTACGACGTTTGTATTGTTCAAGGCACACAACGAAAGATATGATATGGCATAGTACCAGACGATCGGAACATGGGACTATGTGTCATCTAGTTGATGGATCTGCATGGCAAGACTTAGATAAAAAGTACCCAAACTTCGCGATGGAGCCACGAAATGTTCGCTTAGGGCTTGCAGCTGACGGTTTTAATCCCTTTAACAACGGTAGTGGATCCTCAACTCATAGCACGTGGCCGGTTATACTCACCACATATAATCTACCTCCCTGGCTATGCATGTGAGAGTCCACATTCATGTTGACCTTGTTGATTCCTGGCCCTAAATCACCTGGGAAAGACATGGATGTTTTCCTTAGACCGTTAGTGGTTGAGCTTATGCAATTGTGGAAGACAGGTGTACGTACTAAAGACGCAGCAACAAACACATACTTCACAATGAAGGCGGCGTTGTTATAGACCATAAATGACTTTCCAGCCCGTAGTAGTCTATCAGGTTGGAGTGGATAAGGCTACATGGCATGCCCAACTTGTAACCAAGACACTCCTTCAATACGTGTAACTGGTAAATGTGCTTATGTTGGTCATCACCGGTTCTTAGATGCCAACCATCCTTGGAGAACAAGTCTCGACTTTAACGGGAGACCTGAGACATGAGACCCTCCAAGACAGTTTAGCCCAGCTGACATAGAAGCTCAACTCGGTCGTTTAATTAATCGTCTACCAGGCAAGCATCCAGCTTTTGGAGGTGGGAGGATAACCCAGTCAGATTTCGAGTTGAACTGGTCCAAAGAAGCATATTTTTTGAACTTGAGTATTGGTCTTCTCTGCAGCTGAAACATAACTTAGATGTAATGCATATAGAGAAAAATGTGTGCGACAGCTTGCTCGGTACTCTTCTAATGAACGATAAGAGCAAAGACACGCCAAATGCGCGGTCCGACTTGGAAAAACTAAACATTCGACCGACATTATGGCTGAAACAATCGGGTGGCAAGTTCTTAAGTCCCCACCCAAAGTACTCATTCAAGTCCGATGATCGAAAACTTTTTTGTCAGTTTATAAAAAATGTTATATTACCAGATGGGTTTGGATCTAATATCAGTAAGAGGGTGACAGATAACAATGCTAACATTACCGGGTTGAAATCTCATGACTGTCATATCCTCATGCAACGTTTGATACCGATTGGGGTTAGAGGGCTTTTGACTAAAGATACATCTACACCAATAGTAGACCTTTGTATGTTCTTTAAGCAACTTTTCTCTAGAACACTATCAATGGATGATATGAAGAAAGCAAAGGATGACATTGTTACCATCTTATGCAAGTTATAGATGATCTATCCACCTGCATTTTTTGACATTATGGTTCATTTACTTGTGCATTTACCTGATGAAGCGATTGCGGGAGGTCCAGTAGCTTTTAGATGGATGTATCCATTTGAAAGGTACATGAAAAAACTAAAGAACTATGTCAAAAACCCGGCAAGGCCTGAAGGTTGTATAGCTGAAGATTATGTGTTTGAAGAAGCTCTAACATTTTGTTCAATGTACCTTAAAGATGTTCAAACTAAGTTCAATCGTCCAGATAGAAACGATGACGTCGTTGTTGAAAAAAGAAAGTTATGGGTGTTTGAGTCCGAATTCCACCCGGAGTTGTATGCTCTTTCAATTTGTGCGAAAATGACTGCTTACACTTACACTGCTTGCATAGTCAACGGTGTTAGGTTTAAGACACTTGAACGTGATGCAAAATGCGCAATGCAAAACTCTGGGGTGGAAGTGTTGGAGAGAACAGTGTGAAATTTTATGGCCAATTAGAAGAAATTATTGAGTTGCGTTATATATATGATTATTCCACTGTCCTATTTCGGTGCAAGTGGTTTGATACTGGAAGGGGTGTAAACCATGACAATAATATCACCAGTATAAGCACTGAACATGAATGGGACAAAGACGATCAACTCATATTTTCTTCGCAAGCCAAACAAGTGTTCTTCATCCAAGAAACGTCTCGAAACCAAAAAAATAAAAATAGGTGGGTAGTCGAAAATGTTAATCATCGAAAAAATTGGGATCGGCCATTAAGTGATGACCGCGTCAATAAGGTTCAAAATGTTTACAAAGGCTTAGAAGATATTGACGTTGTCGACAACAACTGTTCATCTGACTGTCCACTTGTCATTGACTTGACCCAATACTTTCAAACTGGATCTTCTCATGTTACTGCGGTTGAGCCTTCAATTGAAGTTGATCCCCCAACGGCTACCGTCGATGAAGTGTTTGAGGTCGAGACTGATTGTGATGAGGTCGAGGCTGATTGTGATGAGGATGATCCCGATTATGTGAAGTCTGACTAAAAGAAAAGTTATTATAATTTATATTGATTTGTATTTGATAAACACTTGTTTGAAATATTTATTTGAACTTGAGTTACACTTGTTGTACTTTCCCTTAATTTCTATTAGATACACATGCTGTAACATTTGTAACTTTATAGGGATTATGTTTTCGGTATTGCTTATATTCGCATATCTGATGGCGGATGTGGCCCCATGGGGACATGGGGGTGACGGCGCTGGTGATCCACCGCCTCCTGGTGGTCATTTTCGTGGCATGCACGAGACTGACGGTAAGTCTTTTACTAAATTATTTTGTAGTCCTTATATTTTATATATTATAAATGTTGTTACTAATTATTTTTGTTTTAATTGCAGCGGTTCCCCTGAAGAAGGTTAGGGGAAAGCCAAAAACGAGAAACTACGACGTCTGGTAAAAGCGGGGGGGCCCGTATCGCTTACGTTTGACAGACAGGTCACGTATATCCCCGTTGGTAAATCAAGAGATTTGTTTTCAAGGGAGGCCGACCTGTATATGTGGCGGACCATCCCGTTCGATAAAATTGGATGGGATAACGTTTCACAATCGCACAAGGATGCCCTCATGAACCACTTATGGGTAAATAAGTTATATGCATAAAATTTTATCAAATATTTAAGCACATGCAAATCTAATTTATATATAATATTTTAACTTTTTTATTTAATTCGTAGGATAATTTCAATTTTGATGAAGTGGAACGTGATTTAGAGGCGAGAAACTTGACGGGTGGTATTAGGACTGTGCTTATGAAGCGGTACTCTGAGCGCAAGTACGAAGCTAAAAAATTATTTAAGAGCCAGGGAGGTTACAATGATATTGAGAGGGCAAGGGCATACCATCCCGCGGATATGCCCTATGATAACTGGTTGAGAACCATCGAAGGTTTCCGGGACGCAAAATATATTAAAAGAAGCGAGGCCAACAAACAAGTACGCGAGAAACAACAATTCCCATACCGCGGGGGGACATCGTCGTACGGTAGCACCGCCTATAAAAATGTAATGTTTTATGTATGTGTGCGTGTGTGTAAGCTTTTGTTTATTTAATGTCTAATCTAAGTTTAATGTTAAACATGATATGGATTGGGTACCTACGTATGCTAAAACCCACACGGACAATCAAGGGAATTGGGTTGATCCAGTTGCTGAACAAAATTACGTAAGTATTTCTTTTAAGTATTATTTTCTATAACATATATATATATATTTAATCATCTTCGTAAAATATAGCAGAACTTACAACAGGCCACAAATGAATGAAGCGGTGATGGTCCTCCAATTGCCCCGTATCAGGAAGCGTTGGGAGAGCGGCGAGGATGGTACCGTGGGATGGGGCCTAAACCTTCTTCCAACACGTCCTCGAACAAGTCCTCGAACATGTCGTCTTCGCAAGCTCGGACGCAAGAACCCTTTTCCGAGGTAAACTACGCAATTTATAAAATGACAAACGAACGCATGTTTCCTTGTTAAATATATGTTGGTAGCGTTAATTAATATGCTAATATACGTTTTGATATCTATTATTGTAGGATTTTGTTAACAACTATCTTGCTTCACAAGGAAAGGGAAAGTCAAACGACTATGATTCTGATGACTTATTCGATAATGATTCCGACGAGTGACTTGTTGTTTTTAATGTATGATTTAATTAAACGTTGTAGGATTATAATGTACGACTTGAACGTAGTTTTTAATTATATTACCTTTAGTATATGTTCATAGCGTATGTTTGCGTTGTTTGAAATAGGCAGGTTCTTTTTTTCGGCCGTAAAACTGGCTGGGTGCTTTATATACAACTGCTGTATTAAAAAAAACAAACTTTTAGCGGCGACACGTGTCGCTGCTATTGCCATATAACCCTTTACCAGCCATGAGTAATACTGGCGACCCTTTAGCGACGACATGTGTCGTCGCTAAAGGTCTAAGATCATTACCGGCGACATCGACCTTTAGCGGCGACAACAGGCCAATAGCGGCCGATCAATACCGGCGACCCTTTACCGGCGACATGTCGCTGCTAAAAGTCAATAGCGGCGACAAATGTCATCAATACCGGCGACAGCTGTCGCCGCTAAAGGTGGTCCATTCTTGTAGTGTTTATGGCGTTTTAAACTGAGTTTTTCATTGTGTTTTTCTGAACTGAGTGTTTTATGGCGTTTTAACTGGGTATTTTCATGGCGTTTTTTCTGAATTTGGTGTTTTATGGCGTTTTAACTGGGTATTTTCATGGCGTTTTTTCTGAATTTGGCATTTTTATGGCGTTTTATTTGAACACCCAGTTAATGTGTGTGGGTTTTTTGACAATATTACCCGTTAGTGTAATTTAGCATCAATGCCACATGTCAACTCCAAAATCGTTCTCACCGTTCTCACACTTTTCACCGTTCTCTCTAAATACTGACCCTATATATATATATATATATATATATATAGATATATATATATATATATATATATGTATATGTGTGTGTATGTATAGCTAGGTGGGGAAGTCACTATTCATGTGACACCTAACAATGGTTGCGCGGCTCATCAAATATGTGATATGAAATAGTGTTCTAAGTGCCAAAGTACTACCTCATGTCATGTACATCTAAACTAGACTCATAACTTTTTATGACTATTATAACTCATGTGCTATGGAAATTATGAAAAGCCAATGACACAAATATATTTGTCTTCACTACCTTGGTTTGTAATCCAACCTCAACCATGGTTTGATTCAAATTTGATCCATTTTGAATGCTATAAGCATAAAAACTAAGTATTAGGCGTGTGGGATGGCTTGGAAAGTTTAGGCAAGGTTTCAAATGGGAAGGCTAGTTTGAACACACTTCGAACCATTTAAGAAACAGAAAAAAATCACAAAATGCTAATTGAGGAGGCATCACATTGTCAAACAATATAATGTCAATCCGACACTAACCATGATTCATAGACTCAGTATATTGAGGAACATGTGTTAGTTGCATCTTTATGTAACCAAAACATTACACTTTGATAAAGAAAAATAAAGAGGAACATGTGTTATTCAAAATAGCAGATGTTAGATTTACGAAGGAAGGAGAAATTACGCTTCAATGAACACACGCAACATATTTCGACCTGAAGGCATGAGGAAAAATTTTAAAACGGCCATAAACAAGGTTGAAACACTGTCTCTCATATTTTCTTTTTCTTTCACCTTCACATCATGATAGCTCGATTATAGATTAGTCACGGAATAAATACAATAAATAAATATTAAATCATATTTGTTTTCTCATGATTAAATAAACATCTTAAAATTTCGATATAATTTGTAATATCTTCATGTATCATGTTATTGAAAAAACATAGGTTTGAATTTGTAGTTATGCGTTTTGGTTCGACTAATTCTGTACTTTCAATTTTTATGAATGTAATGGATACCGTATGTAGAACTATAATAGAAAAGTTGGTGATCACATTCTTTCATATATGGTATATGTTCTCAGGATAATGAGATGCATTCGTGGGAGGTTTTAGAAAAATTAAAAAGAGAACTTATGTTAAAAGTTTAATACGTGTGCTTTGGTTTAATGAAGTCTTGCTTTAAGGGTCAATTCAACTTTGAAGGAATTCATGTAAGAGGTACGTCTAAAGGGGAAGCCATTATGGAATGTGAATAACCAAACACGTGTAATAGATGCTTGGAGCAATTAATTCAATATCTTTCAAGAATTGCTTCCAATCGACTAACTTATTTGGAGTTCGTATGGAAAGACGAGCATGACAAGTACTATCATTATGAGAGACTAAGTTGAGATCATGTGTTTAATTTCCCTGGGAGCACAAATGATATGGTGGAATGTTGTGACACCCCCAATTATCTTTGTTATTAAATCTACTTAATAATAAAAAAAAATTAAGATTAACTAGTGGGATTGTCCATGCTTCGTAACGGGCCGGTGGAAATTTGATTGGTATTGTTTTGGCTCGTAATAGTACTGGCACTCGCTATAGAAAACCTGGAAAGTAAAGTTGTAATACGTTCAAAAAGACATCGACATGTGTTTTACATTAATCGAAAAGTATGAAAATAAATGCCAGTACCGATTATTTTGAAGTTATGGATTACTTTTAAATTACAGAAAGAAAATCAAACGTAGCACCGACGATTAATTCTCCTTGCTCGTGTTAACTTCGAGCACACCACGTTGATGTTAGGTTATGCATTTATTTTGCATTGTACTATTGTATACACAGTTAAAAACAAGAAAGAGAAGATATGACAAAAGAACATTCTTCATTACAATTGAAAGAGAAGATGGAAGCATTGCAAAACATACGAAATGTACACTTTTTCAATATTGGAATTGGAATGAGTTATTGGGTTAACATTGAATATCAGCAGGATTTAGTCGATCTGGAATTGATAAAAGATTCAATTGATATCTAATCTTCAGGTACATGAGAGGTTGCAAACCTCTATTAATGTGTTGTTTGTTTTTAAAAGGTAAAATGTCAACAGTATGTGAACCACATCTGTAAACATCTGTAGAAGAAAAGGTGGTCCAAAAATATGCAGTCTGCAAGACGAAGGTTGTTTGTTTTTTAACGTATGTCGACTTCTAAAATAAACTGGTGGTGGTGTATGGACGGATGTGGTGGGTGGTGGTGGTGGTGGTGGATGGTGGACGTGGTCAGTGGTGGTGGACGGTGGCTAGTGGACGTGGACGGTGGTGGTGGTGGTGGTGGACATGGATGGTGGGTGGTGGTGGACGGTAGTGGTGGGTGGTGGTATTTAACCCTCTGCAGACCTCAGAAGATTTTAGAAGTGGTTGGACCACGTCTGCACCAAGAAGCGTTCGCGCAGACGTTTTTAATGAAACGTCTTCGGAAAAGCAAACAGTCTGCAGATAGCAATGGTTGCGCGTAGTCTGCACGGGGTAGACAGAAAAGCTTGTGCAGATCATTTTTAGAAAAACAAACATTACCTATGTAATTTCAAATCTCATAGTGGAGGTGTTGTGTCCTTTGGTAACAATTCTACTAATACAATCTTAGGGTCATTTGATGTTTTCGTTGGAAAAGTTTATTTCCAAGGAGTCAACTTGGTTAATAATCTTAAAACTAATCTTTTATGTGTATCTCAAATGAGTGGTAAAAACCTTAGAAGTTTCTTTTCTAAGGAAACTTGTCAAGTTGTAACTCCTTTGTTGACTAATAAAATTTAAATACTTATTTTAAATTATATAGTGTTAACTGCAAAAAGAAGTGGCAATATTTATGTTGTTGATTCGTAAAAGGACAATCATGCACCTTATGTAACATGTTTTCTCAGTCAAACATCATAAAAAATAAATTTATGACACTGAAAACTAGGTCATGTTAATCTAAAAACCATTAACAAATTTGAAAAAATGAATTTGGTAAGAGGTCTTCCAACAAAAAGTTCCATTATGATGAACTTTGTTTATCATGTCTTAAAGGCAAACAACACAAAGTGTTATACAAGTCAACCGGTAAGTCAAAAACTATTGCATGTCTTCAATTATTGCATTTAGACTTATTTGGTCATGTTAGACAAATGAGTTTAGCAAAGAAATGATACCGTCTTGTGACTGATGATTATTTAATATTTACTTGGACACTTTTCTACACTCAAAGGATAAGACTGCAGAGATAGTAAAACAATTCATTGTTCATCTTGAAAAGCGATATGACTTGCTAGTTAAAATACTAAGAAGTGACAATGACACTGAATTCAGGAATTAAATCTTGAATTTTTTTGTGTTCTAATGGAATTGTAAGACGATCCACAGTCCTAGAACACCACAACAAAATGGTGTGATTAAGCAAAAGAACAAAATACTCATTAAAGCTGCAATATTTATGATAGCTGATTTAGGATTACTCTTTTCGTTTTGGGTTGAGCTATGAGTATAACATGCTATGGGCAAACAAGGTTGGTTGTTAAAAGACATAACAAAGCATCCTATAGTATATTGTTTAATATAAAACCACTGATCTTATTTTTTAGATATTTTGGTTGTACTTGTTTTATCATCGCAAACATTAAGGATTCAATTATAAAATTTACAACCAAATTTGATAGTGATTATTTCTTGGGCTATTCCTCAACTACCAAGGCATACAAAGTTTTTAACTCTGGAACCTTGGTATTTGAAGATACTTTGAATGTAAGATACAATAAAATGCATTCAACATAAGTTCGTGCAAAACCTGCAGAATTATTTGATTTAGATACCGTAAAGTTTATTTCTTAATCATTTGATTCTCATGTTGTAGATCTCACTTCAGATGTCCCATCAAAAGAATTAGATTTCAAATTTGTCATGACACCAACTCATTTCAAAAGTGTTCATGATATGCCAATCCAAATCCCTGCAACAGATGATTCTGAAAAAAACTTATTTTACAACAACTAACGCATCAACATCTGTTGTTCAAACAATTGATATCTTTGAACTCATAACAAATAATTCATCACCAGTTGTTCCGTGCATTCAAATTTCATAACCTTTTAGCCCTTTACCTCTACCACTATTAAAAATGATGAGCAAAGTTAAAGACCATGATCAGTTGTTTCTCAATTTACTAACACCATTAGAGATAGTGCTCCTTATGTTGGTGGTCACCCATTCTTAAAATCCTATCCCCCAACAAATAATTGGCGATTTCAACAAATTTGTTCTAACGAAAAGTAAACAAGCAATTTTTTTCTTTGTTGGCTTCCTCTCTTAAACTGAGCCAACGAAGTATCAAGAGGCTTTGTGAGATAGCAGTTGCATTAAAGTTATACATGATGAGTTTCTACGTTTAAAAAGACAAGTCTAGTAACTATGTCTGTTACCAACTAATAAGTGTCTAATAAGCACACGATGGGTGTTTAGAAACAACACGGATGGAAGGGGTATCATTGTCAATAACAAAGCAATGTTAGTACAAAAGGATTTCTCTCAAGAAGAGAGCATTGACTATGGAAAAACCTTTACACTTGTTGCTAGAATAGAAGATATCAGGTTGTTTCTTGCATTTGCTATTTCACATAACATAAAAGTTTTTCAAAGGGATGTGAAAAGTGCATTCTTCTATGAAAATATCATAAAGGAAGTGTGTATATGTGTCAACCACCAGTATTTGAGGATGCATATAATCCCAATTATGTGTACAAGCTTGATAAGGCTCTTTATGGGCTAAAGCAAAAACAAAGAGCATTGTATGACAATTTGTCCAACGTTTTGACCTTAAACAATCAGTTTCAAACAGGGTCAATTGATAAAACATTGGTTTTGAAAAGAGTTGTTGCTAGTCTAAATTTATCCTGATGATAATTAGTTTTGGATGAACAAATGTGAAAATGTGTGATGATTTTAAAGCTTTGATGCAACCAAAATTTAATATTGAGTGCATTGAGAGAACTTCAATATTTATAGAGCTTACAAGTCAAACAATTACATCATTAAATTTTTGTACATGAAACAAGTATGTAAAAACACTGCTTGAAAACTTTCATTTAAAAGACTGTAAGTCCTGCACTAGTGTACCTTTGCATCCAGATCTAGCAAGGGAGGTTGTTGATCAAATATTGTAGATATACATGATATGGTCTTTGATGTATCTCACAAAATCTAGACTTGACATCTTGCATGTCACATGTGTTTGTGCATTATATCAAGCCTCACCCAATGTTCTCATTTAACTACACTATAAAAGAAATTTCAAATACCAACAAGGTGCTCAAAAACTTGGTATTTGGTACCCCCAGCTAATGAGAATGTTGAGCTTGTTTGTTTTTCATATGGTGATCTGTTAAGATCTGAGTTTGATATTTGCAAATAAATATTGATTATCACAATAAATTCACAAATAGAGAGACATTATCATAAACTGTTTTCTAATGATTCATATATTGAAAAGGTTTACATCAATGACTTTACAATCTCCCCCTCAGCCGATCACTCACTAGAGCTATTCATACAAACGAGAATATTTGTAAAGTGATAAATAGATCACTAACAGGTGTGATCTATTTATACAAGTACTAAAGCTCTGTTCGTGATGTCAGTTGACGTCACTCTAATAGTGACATCTAACATTCCTAATAGAAAAGATTCTCAGATGTTTGCAAACATCTGAGCAATCCTATCATCTGTTCTAGGCTATTCTAAACACTTTTGAAATAAACTACTCTTACATTGAATAAACACTGTCTAAGCTATCCTCTGATGTAGTTGTCCAAACATCTGTTTGGCCTAACAGATGTTTGGTCTTTCTCATCCGACCTTTGCTTGATCAGGGCTTTGGTCTTCAACAGATGCTAGCCTTCAACAGTTGTTATACTCTTAAACAATGGTTCCAAGTTTTCAACGAATGTTAGCTAAGCTCTTGAACATATGTTGTAACAACACGACTTTTGAAGTCAAAGTACAAGTCAAAGTCAAAGGAAGAAAAGATAGCTAATTCAATCTGTCATTCCTTGCTTAATTATAACTTGTACTCTTTGACTTGATAATCGATACTTTAATTTATGTTGGTTTAGTTGTATTATGTGGAGTAAATGACACAAATCACAGTTAAACGCTAATCTATTTAAACACTATCTCATCGCTATCACATCGCAACTTGAATCGCATGTTCTGGATATTGTTTAACGTGTGTGTGCTATTTATGTGTTAATTGTGCATGTTTATTTATGTTTTGAGGTGATGAATCGCAAATGCAATCGCAACCCTATCGCAACGCAATCTCATCGCAAACTCGAATTATAAGGTTTACTTTTATGATTATTAGGAGTTATATTATTTGTGTAACTATTGTTTAATACTATCACATCGCTTACTCGCAACACATCGCAACGCTCAACGCACGAAATGAAAAGTCGGAAACCAACTCGCACAAACCATCCGGTCGAAGGACCATTCGATCAAATGGCTATCCGTCCGGATGACCATCCGATCCGATGGCCATCCGATCCGAAGGCCCTCTGACCCATCGCTGCACACCACCTTTCTCTCCTCTTCACCTATAAATAGCACCTGTCACATCATTGTTCATGTGATGTGACAGCTCTCCTCCGATCCTTCGACCTCAGCCATTTTCTCTCGATTCCTCGCGATTCTTCTATGTTTTCATCCCAAACCTTGTACTTTCTTAATCTATACACACTTCTTCATCATTTTCACCATCAAATCTTAACTTTTCACCATGAAATCATTGTATTTGGGTTGTCCTAGGATAATGTCATCATGCGTTCTCAAGAACAGCAAGGTGTAACCTCATTCCACCAAGAACAACTCAAATCTAAGTGATTTCTACAATGTTTAAACACTGATTTCACCTAAATCTAAACATTTTCAACTAGATTCAAACTTTTCTTCATCTTTCTTAACTCTTCACATAAAACTGATAGTATCTGAGTTCGATCAGGCCTTCTACTAATTCTCCAGTGAAGTGTCGGCTTGAGAACGGGTTTCTATCAAGGAGACAACAGATCTACGGGTTGAACATGAAGTTTCGTCAAGAACAGTTAACTGATCGGACGGGGTGATTCCCATCCGATCGGATAACTTGGACTCGATGGAGTTTCCGTTATTTAACACGTTGTCATGCCGTCTCGGTTCAACCGCAAAACTTTCCAAACTTAACAATTTTTACAAAATTCTCAACGAATAGGTCACCAAACGAATTGTCGTCCGATTGGATCGCCATCCGATCGAATGACAGCCCGACCGGATGACTCGTGGCTTCTTCACACTTAAACATTTTCACAAAAATTCAAAGGATAATATTTCAAACGAAAGGCCATCCGACCGAACGGTCATCCGTCCGGATGACCATCCGACCTGATGACCTGATGGGTAGAAACACTTCTTCGTTTTTAAAATGCTACAACAAAACCTTCAAAGTCACATCATACACAAACACATCCATCCCAAACAGACGACCCTCCGACCGAATGGCCATCCGTCCGGATGACCATCCGTCCAGAAGGTCATCCGATCGGATGACCCTTCGTTGCTCAGTTCATGCAACGCACCATTTTACACACCGTTCATCGCTTATACTGTCGTACTGTGTTCAGGCTAATCTCTCAGCGCTCCCTTCAATCCAAGACTGTGTTTATTCATTAAACACGATCTGTGAGTATACTCGATCCCTTTTTGCCTTACACGCTTTTGGGTGTTACATACGTTACCTATATCAAATCACATCGATCACACAACACAAACACTTTTATACGCTAACCGCTCTGCATGTTATACGTGTTATTCAATGAATGCTTGTATGTTATGTTTACACAGTGATTGTTGCCTGACACCTTAGCAACGATAGTACTATAGTTTGGACTTAGCACCTGTCATGGACGGGGGTTGTTAAGGGTATTTCTTCACGTGTCACAGTGGTGATATGTGTTGCGCATTCTACAACTCGCAGTCATGTATGTGCATATTTCATGGTTGATAACCTACTTGCTTCGCATTACTACGTGTTACATGCTGGTTATGCGTAAACTCGCTTTCGCTACTATTATACTCTCAAACTTGTATGCTCACCTTTACACTATGTGTATTGACTTTTATTTTAACGTATGTGACAGGTGTTTAGGATGCTTTTGCTTGCTAGCTGCTATGGAATCAAGTTTAGGGGACTCTAGAAACAAATAAACAATTTATGAGTTGTCGAAACTATGATTTGTCTTGAGAACAACTTGTTTGTAATAACTGCTTATTTTGATATGTTATGGTATGAGACGTAACGTTAAATATCTGGTAATTTAGTTGTTATGGATTCTCTTGGACAATCTGTTTCACTCGGTGACTCACCCCGATATTTCCGCCATCGGTTGGGGTGTGACGGATTGGTATCAGAGCCATAACTATAGGGAATTAGGCAAGACTCGACCTAGTCCGGATCGATGTCTTAGAAATGACCTAGTCTATAGTCTAAGCACCGATAGACCTACTTGTGCACACCCGGTAGGGGTTTTGTACAAGCTTACTTGATATTCTCGCTCGAACTCGCTGGAAACTACACTCTTGCGCGGACATCGCACACTACCGCTTCGCCCAAAGTCAGCCTTTCCTAAGGCTGGCAACACTCACAATTTTCAAAAATACTCGTGTAAACGAGTGATTTAGTTGAGATTAGGTGTGAAACCTCGAACTCTCGATTAGATCGCTCGCTCGACGCGCCTTTTTACTATAAACACGATAATTTGCGTTGAATCAGGAGTGAAATCCATACTTCGACGCAAATTTTCTCTTTTTATCTCGTGATTCTATCACACAAATAGGAATGCAGTTGTTAAGTTAGGGGTGAAACCCGAATCTTGATGACTAGTTCCGCTCCCAATTTTGGTTTTACAAAACTCTCACCAAAGTCTCAACGGACTCCAACGACTCGAGTCACGCCCTAACTAGAAGGATGTGTGCCGTTCGCCCAAGATTGAGGAGAGAGAACAGTCCAGAAGGCCAAAGTGTGTACTCGAAGTCCTTGTGAATAGTCGAATCAGTTTGGTCAGTCGATGTCTCACACCCAGACACTCCAATCACTGATTTTATGTGTTATGTGTTTCAATTCTGAACTCGCTACCGCCGACTCTGTGAATTCTTCGATTTTATGTGTTTTATGTGATTTTATCTGTTTAAGTGTTTTGATTTTGGACATTATACGCTTTTCGTTGTTCGCTTCGACCAACATGCACAACTCGCACTACACATTTATCTCAACCCGCTAACAAATCGCAAGCCTCTCCTCGCATTTATAGAAGCAGGTGAGCCATACGCTATGATACTCGCTAATCGCACTCGCAACTCTCAATCTGTTTTTCACGGCTGTGAAAGATAGGTGAATACGTGCAATATATGTAGGTGAATACGTGCCAAATATAGTGAAATACGTGCCTATGTGAACTATGTGCTTATGTTTATACGTGCTTATGTGACTATGTCTTTACGTGCCTATGTGGTTTATGTGCCTACTTGATTAAGTGCTTACGTGCAGATGTGTTACTGAGCTTTAGTAGTATTAAGTACGTTGTGAGGTGAGATTGACTATATCGCGTCTGAGTCCTATGGCGATGTCTGTTGCAGACAATGTCGTCATTTGGATCGCATACTTCTCGCGCCACACGCAGAAACCACGAGGACAAACACATCGCTGCTCTAGTCGCAAAGCAGATGGCTAAGGTTATTCCGTAAATTGTCAGCGAGCTTAATGAAAACACTAGCAAGTCCTCTGAGGAATCTAGGACCGACTCTCCTCGCGCTACTTTTAGCTTCAAGCAGTTTAAGGCCTACGGCCCCAAAGAATTCACCGGAGAAGACGGGCCTACTGCCATGTTTCAATGGTTCGATTCAATTGAAGTCACCCTGCACCAAAGCGGTTGTCCGGATAACCTCCGCACTGTCAACGCAACTGGCGTTTTCTAGTCAAGGGCTCTGGATTGGTGGACCACTGAAAGGAACAGGCGAGGGAATGATGCAGCCTATGGGCTTACGTGGGATGAGCTGAAGGATATCATGATGAAGGAATTCTGCCCTCCCCATGAGCTTCAGAAGCTGGAGGACGAGTTTTGGAATATCAAGCAGGAGGGTGGCGACAACGCTGGTCTAACTGCCCGCTTTAAGCCGCTGAGTATCCTTTGTCCGGTCCAAGTCTCTACTCCTGATATCACCATCAAGAAATACATCCGTGCTTTACCGGATTGTGTTGCAAATTTCGTGCAAATCGTGAAGACGACCACTATTGAAGAGACTTACCTACTCGCTGCAGAAATCAATGACAAGCGAGTTAGGGCTGGTTATTTCAAGAATACCACCAAAAGTCTCCATCAAGTTACCGCTGCTCCCACCGCTGAAACCGCCTCACCGCAAGCTTCCAAGTCATCATGCCGCAAACGCAAGAACAACAAGAACTGTGCAGTCACCACCGCACCGCTGAACGCCGTACCTGCCCCACCTCAGAACCAAAACCGCCAAGTAGCGACACCAGTGACCAATGCACCGCCGGCCAAGCGCGCATATACTGGTCCACACCCGCTCTTCCCTACAAGTACTTACCATCATCCTGTTGGGATCGCATGTCGATTTTGTGTTCACAACAACCTGTACGGCCACTTTACTGCTAACTGTTGTACTGGCCCCCGCCAAACTCAAGCTCAAGTTCCAGCTCCTCAAGCACTGCAAGCTCCCCTTCCCGCTCCACAGGGACAAAAAGCAGCTCTTCCCCCCGCTTCTCACGCAAGAGCCTGCTATGCATGTGGTGATCCTAACCACTTTGCAAATGTGTGCCCCAACAGAGTGGCGAAGCAAGAGCCACAGCAGCCACCAGGGCAACAACATCAATATCAGCAGTCTCAGCAGCAGCAGCCAATGCAACAACAAGCAGCCTGTTGACGTACTTTCAATATCAACGTCCGCCAAGCCTAAGCTGACAACAACGTGGTTAATGGTACGTTTCTTGTCAATGGTATATATGCTTCATGTTTGTTTGATACTGGAGCAGATAACTGTTTTGTATCGTTTGAATTCGAGAAGCTCCTAAAACGTAAACGCGCTCATCTCCCTTCGAAGTTCGATGTAGAAATTACCACTGGAAGAACCGTCACTATTAATTCCGTTCTACATGATTGTACTCTTGAGCTCAACAGTCACGTCTTCCTGATCGATCTTATTCTGATGAAGCTTGGTAGCTTTAATATTATAATAGGCATGGATTTTCTTCTTGAAAATCGTACTGAAGTTGTTTGCTTCGATAAAATGATTCGTTTCTCTCTCACTAATGGTGATCAACTTTGTGTGTATGGCAAAACTCCTTCGAAAGACCTCAAACTCATGTCGTGTATCCAAGCGAGCAAGTATCTCCGCAAGGAATACAAAGCTTTCTTGGCTAACATCGTAGTAGCGGAGAAGGAAAAGAAAGAGAAGGCAATAGATAAGGTGCCTGTGGTTCGTGATTTTCCTCGTGTCTTTCCCGTCAATTTACCTGGTTTACCGCCCTCTAGAGATATCGACTTTCGTATTGATCTCATTCCTGGAGCAAATCCTGTTGCTAAAGCTCCCTATCGACTCGCTCCATCTGAAATGCGCGAACTCTCGAGTCAACTTCAGGAATTGCTTGACAAAGGCTTCATTCGCCCTAGCACCTCTCCTTGGGGCGCACCTGTCCTTTTCGTCAAAAAGAAGGATGGATCGTTCCGGATGTGCATCGATTATAGGGAATTGAATAAGCTGACTATCAAGAATCGCTATCCTCTGCCGTGGATCATTGATTTGTTTGACCAATTACAAGGTGCTACGTGTTTTTCGAAGATCGATTTACGTTCAGGCTATCATCAGTTACGCATCCAAGAGGAGGATATACCTAAGACCGCTTTTCGCACTCGATACGGCAACTATGAATTCGTCGTAATGCCCTTTGTCTTAACCAATGCACCTACGGTTTTCATGGATCTAATGAATCGCGTGTGTAAGCCCTTTCTCGACTGCTTCGTCATCGTGTTTATCGATGATATCCTGATCTATTCCAAGTCGAAAGCCGAACACGCGCAACATCTATGTTTGGTTCTCGAATTACTCCAAGGGAATCAACTCTATACCAAGTTCTCCAAGTGCGAATTTTGGCTGGAGGAGGTTCAATTCCTCGGTCACATTGTCAATAGTCAAGGTATTCACATCAATCCCACGAAGATTGAAGCTGTTAAGAGTTGGATTACACCAAAGAACCCGTCTGAAGTCCGTTCTTTTCTAGGACTAGCGGGCTATTATCGCCGGTTCATCTAGGGATTCTCTAAAATTGTTGTGCCGCTTACTTCTCTCACGCATAAAGACAAGCCTTTTGTTTGGGGAATTGAACAACAGACTGCCTTTCAAACTCTCAAGCATATGCTCCGCAATGCTCCTGTTCTCTCTTTACCCAATGAAAATGACGACTTTGTAGTCTATTGCGATGCCTCCAACCTCGGTCTCGGTTGTGTTCTCATGCAACGAGACAAGGTTATCGCTTACGCCTCTCGACAGCTCAAGATCCACGAGAAGAACTATACAACCCATGATCTCGAGCTTGGTGAAGTTGTTTTTGCATTAAATATTTGGCTACACTACCTTTATGGTACAAACTGTACGGTCTTCACCGACCATAAGAGCCTACAACACATCTTAAACAAAAAGGAACTGAATATGCGCCAACGCCGATGGGTTGAACTTCTTAACGATTACAAATGTGAGATTCGTTATCACCCTGGCAAAGCAAATGTTGTTGCCGATGCTCTAAGTCGACGAAGCTATTTGCATAGCGTTCGTAATATCTAAGCCCAGCACGACCTCGAAGCCCTTATTCGTGACGCCTAACATGCCTATTTCATCGAACGCACCTTAAAGGAAGAACGAATTCTTGGTTCCTAAAGGCGATTAGAAAGCAAATCGAATGGTATCCTCTACTATCTCGATCGCATCTGGATTCCAAGTCGCAATAACCTTCGGGAGATATTGTTGACTGAAGCTCACAAGCCTTGATATTCCATTCATCCTGGTGCCGACAAGATGTACCATGACCTTCGTCTTCGGTATTGATGCCCTAGAATGAAGAAGGATATCGCTATCTATATTTCGGAATGCCTGACGTGTTCGAAAGTCAAGGCAGAGCAACAAAGGCCCTCTGGCTTACTCGTGCAACCCGAGATCCCTATGTGGAAATGGGAGAGTATAGCCATGGACTTCATAACAAAACTCCCCCGCACGCCCTCAGGTCACGATGGCATTTGGGTTATCGTTGATCGTCTTACTAAAACTGCTCATTTTCCGCCGATACGAGAAGACTTTAAGGTAGAACGATTAGCACAGATCTACACCGACGAAATTTTATTTCGACACGCGACACCTCGTGATATCATCTCTGTTCGCGATGGTTGGTTTACCTCGCATCTTTGGGAAACGTTTCAATCTGCTCTCGGTACTACTCTCAATCTAAGTACCGCTTTCCATCCCCAAACCGACGGTCAGACTGAACGAACGATTCGTACCCTTGAATACATGCTTCGCTCGTGTGTCATAGATTTCGGTGGTAATTGGGACGCGCACTTACCTTTGGTCGAATTCTCGTACAATAACAGTTATCATTCTAGCATTCAAATGGCACCATTTGAGGCATTGTATGGAAGAAAATGTCGATCGCCTATTGTATGGCATGAGATCGGAGATGCGCAAATTACCGGTCCTGAGCTATTGCAAGAAACGACTAACAAAATCCTCCAAATTCGAGATAATCGGCTGAAAGCTCGGAGTCGTCAAAAGAGTTACGCCGGTAGACGCCGTAAGCCCCTTAAATTTGACGTTGGCGATCACGTACTCCTAAAGGTTTCACCTTGGAAGGGTGTGATCAGATTCGGCAAGAAAGGAAAGCTCGTACCTCGATATGTTGGACCCTTTAAAATTCTAGAAAGGATTGGCAAGGTGACCTACAGACTCGAACTACCGGAGGAACTTAGCAACGTCCACCTGACTTTCCACGTTTCGAACCTCAAAAAGTGTCTTACCGAGCAGAATTTACATGTACCACTTGAGGATCTACAAGTGGACGAAACATTACACTTCGTGGAAAAGCCCGTCGAGATCATGGATCGAGAAACCAAGAAGCTTCGACGCTAACGCATTCCCATAGTGAAGGTTCATTGGGAAGGCAAACGCGGCACCAAGTTCACCTGCGAACTCGAAAGTGACATAAAGGCTAAGTATCTAGAGTTATTCGTTACGCGTGCGCCTTAATTTCGGGACGAAATTCCCTAAAGGTGGGGAGGCTGTAACAACCCGACTTTTGAAGTCAAAGTACAAGTCAAAGTCAAAGTCAAAGGAAGAAAAGATTGCTAATTCGATCTGTCATTCCTTGCTTAATTGTAACTTGTACTCTTTGACTTGATAATCGATACTTTAATTTATGTTGCTTTATGTGGAATAAATGAAACAAATCGCAGTTAAACGCTAATCTATTTAAACGCTATCTCATCGCTATCGCATCGCAACTTGAATCGCATGTTCTGGATATTGTTTTACGTGTGTGTGCTATTTATGTGTTAATTGTGCATGCTTTTTTATGTTTTGAGGTGATGAATCGCAAACGCAATGGCAACTCTATCGCAACGCATTCTCATCGCAAACTCGAATTATAAGGTTTACTTTTATGATTAATAGGAGTTATATTATTTGTGTAACTACTGTTTAATACTATCGCATCGCTTGCTCGCAACACATCGCAATGCTCAACGCACGAAACGAAAAGTCGGAAACCAACTCGCACAAACCATTCGATCGAAGGACCATTCGATCGAATAGCCATCCATCCGGATGACCATCCGATCGGATGGCCATCTGATCGGAAGGCCCTCCGACCCATCGCTGCATACCACCTTTTTCTCCTCTTCACCTAAAAATAGCACATGTCACATTACGGTTCATGTGATGTGACAGCTCTCTTCCGACCCTTCGACTTCTCAGCCATTTTCTTTCGATTCCTCGCGATTCTTGTAAGTTTTCATCCCAAACCTTGTACTTTCTTAATCTATACACACTTCTTCATCATTTTCACCATCAAATCTCAACTTTTCACCATGAAATCGTTGGATTTGGGCTGTTCTAGGATGATGTCATCATGGGTTCTCAAGAACACCAAAGTGTGACCTCATTCCACCAAGAACAACTCAGATCTAAGGGATTTCTACAATGTTTAAACACTGATTTCACCTAAATTTAAACATTTTCAACTAGATTCAAAATTTTCTTCATCTTTCTTAACTTTTCACATAAAACTGATAGTATCTGAGTTCGATCAGGCATTCTACTCATTCTCTAGTGAAGTGCCGGCTTGAGAACGGGTTTCTATAAAGGAGACAACAGATCTACGGGTTGAACATGAAGTTCCGTCAAGAACAGTTAACTGATCGGACGGGATGATTCCCATCCGATCGGATGACTTGGACTCGATGGAGTTTCCGTTGTTTAACTCGTTGTCATGTCGTCTCGGTTCAACCACAAAACTTTCCAAACTTAACCATTTTTACAAAATTCTCAACAAACAGGTCACCAAACGAATTGCCGTCCGATCGGATAGCCATCCGATCGAACGACAGTCCTACCGGATGAATTGTGGCTTTTTCACACTTAAACATTTTCACAAAAATTCAAAGGATAACATTTCAAACGAAAGGCCATCCGACCGAACGGTCATTCGTCCGGATGACCATCCGACCGGATGACCTGATGGGTAGAAACACTTCTTCGTTTTTAAAATGCTACAACGAAAACTTCAAAGTCACATCATACACAAACACATCCATCCCAAACGGACGACCCTCCAACTGAATGGCCATCCGTCCGGAAGGTTATCCGATCGGATAACCCTTCGTCACTCAGTTCATCCAACGCACCATTTTACGCGTCGTTCATCGCTTATACTGTCGTACTATGTTCAGGCTAATCTCTCAGCTCTCCCTTCAATCCAAGACTGTGTTTATTCATTAAACACGATCTGTGAGTATACTCGATCCCTTTTTTCCTTACGCACTTTTGGGTGTTACATACGTTACCTATATCAAATCACATCGATCACATAACGCAAACAATTTTATACGCTAACCGCTCTGCATGTTATACGTGTTATTCGATGAATGCTTGTATGTTATGTTTACACAGTGATTGTTGCCTGACACCTTAGCAACGATAGTACTATAGTTTGGACTCAGCACCTGTCGTGGACGGGGGTTGTTAAGGGTATTTATTCACGTGTCACAGTGGTGATACGTGTTGCGCATTCTAGAACTCGCAGTCATATCTGTGCATATTTCATTGTCGATAACCTACTTGCTTCCCATTACTATGTGTTACATGTTGGTTATGTGTAAACTCGCTTTCGCTACTATTATACTATCAAACTTTTATGCTCACATTTACACTATGTGTATTGACTTTTATTTTAACATATGTGGCAGGTGTTTAGGATGCTTTTGCTTGCTAGCTGCTATGGAATCAAGTTTAGGGGAGTCTAGAAACAAATAAACAATTTATGAGTTGTCAAAACTATGATTTGTCTTGAGAACAACTTGTCTGTAATAACTGCTTATTTTGATATGTTATGGTATGGGACGTAACGTTAGATAACTGGTAATTTAGTTGTTATGGATTCTCTTGGAGAATCTGTTTCGCTCAGTGCCTCACCATGATGTTTCTGCCATCGGTTGGGGTGTGACATATGTTTTGAATAGGAGTTCAAGATTCACTATCTTTGGGAGAGAGAATTGCTTCATTGGCTGTTTATTTCTTGATTTGAGAGTCATGTTTTGACTTTTAGATATCATGTGTTCTTTTGTAGGTCCAATAAGCTCCCCCTAGAACAGATGATGCTAAAACAGATGATTATTTTATCAACTTTTATTCTCTCATCTACTGTTCTCTTATTTGACCATTGAATTGTAATTCAAAGCCAAGAGTTCCAAGATTTACTATCTTTGGGATTATCATAGGCTAATTTCCCTTTAAACAAAAAACAACAATATAAAAAATACATGGATATAAAATTAAATTATTCGTTGTCCGACTCAAGATAACGTAGTTCTAGAATTCCAAGATGTTCAACAAGATCAAATGAAGTCGGAAATGCGTAACTTTATTCATCAATTCAGAAAGGACATTATCGTCGAAAACCAACTCACCGTTGGATCTCTTATGTAGACCATTAATATCGCATTTATCATCCTTTAGGATAAAGTTGTGCAATAAAATGCACGCATACACTTCGCTCCTAATGTTTCCAATGGTCATAATCCGCACCGGTTGCCTAATTATACCACATTTTGCCTTTAGAACATCGAAACATTGATCCACACCTTTTTTGCCATCTCTTGCACCTTCTTGAACTTCTATTCCTTCGGATCATTCGGATATGGAGAGCTTTCACACACTTTGACCAATTAAGTAGGGTAGTTCTCGTTGGTAAGATAGTATCCACTTTGTATAATAATCCATTTACATAAAATAGATGCTTTTGCGCGGTCCCATTTTGTTGGGTGAGAAATACTAGAGATTTTTGGAAAACATTGATGTCGTTGTTTGACCCAAGAGGACCACAACACGCATGCAAAAACCACAAATCTTAAGAGGAAACCGCTTTGAGCATGACTGTCGGGTATTGGTGATCACCTATCATATATTGGCATCATAACTCGGTGGGACGCATTCTACAAACGAGATGTGTACAGTCAATGCTACCCATCATCCTAGGAAGGTGATCTTTTTCTTTGTATGCTTGGTACAAAAGTATAACGTCGTGGCTTATCGGTCTACATAAGAACTCTTTACCATATAAACTAATCACGGCGCTACATAACTATGATAGGCATTCATGTGAAGTGCTCGCATACATACATAAATATTCATCGTATTTGTCAGAAAGATTAGGATTACCGATTGCAAGTTGTTTAACGGTCAATGTGATTTTTTTGGATCGCCGTAAAACTCTTTTTCATCCTCCCGTCTAGGCCCTCTTTAAGTCATTCATATTTTGCTTCTTTATTACCAACAATTTTTAAAAATAAACATTTCGATATATGATATCTTACCTTACCTTACACGAGACATATCTTCATGGTATTCGGGATTGTTAACAAAATAATATTCCGTTAGAACTTGGTGACCCTTTTCGCGATCACATGGCACGTATCCTTTTTTTAGATATTGTCGTGTCTTCGTCATCAGCTTGGTCAATGCGATCCTTGAAAATTATAGGTTAGTAGCGGTTGAAAAAATATCATCGTGATCATTCGGTGGAATGAACAACCCGAGCTCATCGTTTGAGAAATTCATCTTGTGTGTATAAAACTAAATGGACGAGTATAAAATTTGAGTAGAAAAGTTTATATGTTGGAGAAACGATGATAGAGTATGTGTGTGAAAAATTAAAGGGAAATGTGTGTGTATAAAGGGGTTTATTTATATACGTACTTTTAAGCCCCAATAGGCGTACCTAAAACCCGGAACATTCGGGCCAGGTATACCCGAAACCTGATACGTATGGGACCAGTTATCGGATTTAAAAAGAAATATTTTGCGCGTATGAGACAGGTATAGGATTAGTTAATACCTGACCCAATTACACAAAACTATAGACTTGTTTACACGAAGTATATCCCTGTTTACCCCAACCATATACCCAAAACTTATCCCTTGAAACTTTCAGTTTTTATTAGCTTTTTTCCCTAACTCTTTTTAGTAAGACTTCATTCAAATAACTTCATTACATGAAAACAAAAGAACTTATTCGACATTATTTATAATTGTATGTAACAAAATCGAAATTATCTTTCAAGATTTATATCATCTTGATCGATATTTACCTACTTTAAATATTCTAATTTTTCACAGTGATAATAATATGTATATTATATATACTAACATATTTGAAGGGGTTGTACAGTAAATTACAAGGGTTTAAGCATGTTGTACAATAGGGTATGCACTTGTATATACTTACAGTAAGAAGTGACATATATAGTAACTTTAAGTTGGTAATTTTTCTTTTTTTGTTTTTAGTATGTTTTTGTTTTTTTTTACCTTCACCCTTCATCATTATATACTTACAGTAAGAAGTGAGATATATACTAACTTTAAGTTGGTAATTTTTTTTTTTTTTTTTTTTGTTTTTAGTATGTTTTTTTTACCTTCACCCTTCATCATTTAGTAATGACACTTACAACCCTTCAACTTTTTAAAAGCTTTATAATATTTTTTACGTGTTTATTTTTATGTACGTGCCGCCGGTATAAATTTAAATTGATTACGTTTTTCTGAAAATGGGTAGGCTCAGATATAATATGTTTTTATGTTTTTTATGTACGTTTTCAGTTGATGTACGTTTTGGCATATATTTTGGTTTACAACAAGTCGGGTCAAATATAATACATTTTCATTAGACTGTATAAATTCAACTTACTTTACGTTTTGGCACCACCGCAATGCGCGGTACCATCTTTAACTTAAAAACAACATAATTTTGTACTTATTTTTATGTACGTGTGTCGGTATAAGTTCACGTAAATTTCTTTCCCAAATAAGTCTGGTCAAATGTAATACGTTTTCGTGCATATTTTTATGTACATCTTATGTTTATCTACGTTTTGACGTAACTTTTGTTCGAAAACGATTTGGATCTTCACGGTACAAATCCGAGTTACTTTACATTTGGACCCGCCGCAACGCGCGGGGAATTTACTAGTTATTAATCAATTTTTAACTGAACATAGTATTGAGAATATAAAATTATATAAAAACTAGTATGGTAAGAAAAAATGTATTTGAAATTCCCAACGGGTATACCCGATACCCGACGGATATTGCGTCGAGTATGGAACACGATTTTATAACCCAATGTGGTTATAGGATTACCAATACTCAGTCCAAACCCGACCATTGTCATCCCTACTCCCAAACGATACATTTTCAAAGCGTTGAGCGATGACTAGTACCCTCTTCACGGTAGCCTCTACTACTACCCATGGGAGCGGTGGCGGTGTACATGCTAGGATAGTAGTAACCGCTTTGCCCTTTACCTGAACGGCCTGCCTACCCGTAGGGTATTTGAGTGAGTGTAGTGAAAGGAATGTCCCCGCTGTAGTGAAAGAGATGTCCCACCATCATTAGAATATAATTATAAACTATAAGTATATCCATACTAGAATTAAGCCTAGGCCTTTTACATATTTTTTGTCACCAGGATCAATTATATTTATTACGAAATTTATATAATGAGCATGAAAATAATGTACACAAGATATATGTTAAGGTTTTTGTATTAAATGATATATGAAAAAGTCAAACACTCTTTATCTTAACCATATTGGTGAGCCACAAAAGGTGGGGTGTTTGATGCGTGTTTCTGTAGACCGCCAAAACCACCAATAAACACATACATTTTAATTTATAAACGGTAAGTTTGCGGAACTTGCGGTCGATCGTGGACGGCTTGAATGCTTGATCATGTCACTTCCGTTTTTATTTCAGTTATATATATATGCATATGCATGCCAAATTATTTGCATTATCCGATCATCGAATATTTTTCAGAAGAAAAAAAAGGAGTCACTTCCTTTTCTGTTCTCTCTCTCTCTCACTTACTCAGTTACTCACACACACTCATGAGGCAGACCTGGCAAACGGGTTGGGTCGGGTCATGGGTCAAAACGGGTTCGGGTCAAAACGGGTCAATTACAAAAAAAAGGGTTGTTTTGGTTCAGGTCAAAACGGGTTCGGGTTGAAACGGGTCCGGGTCAGAATGGGTTTCAGGTCGGGTCGGGTTGGTTAAAAATTGCTTTCTTTAAAAAAAGAGAGAAATTGTACATCAAGGGGCAATTCAAGCCAAGGGATGGATTGCAAATGAACCAGCAAAGGTGAAGCCTCCAAAGGCGGTGCCTCTTTGTTTGTCGCCGCCTCTATGGTCGGGCTCTCCTGTCTTTCCGATGGTTGCAGCAATAAAGATTGGTATCGATTGCATACTGATTGTAATTGTGATTGTGTGAATGATACAATGTAGGACAAGATATATGTAGATATTCTAGACCTAATCTAATTAAGGAAATACAATTAGGGCCGGTTATATTAATATTCAGTTTAATATTCCCCCGCAAGCTAAGGCCGGGGACCGACTCTTAGCTTGGACTCCAGAAAGAGAAAGCGATCTGATGGCAGCGGCTTTGTGAAGACGTCATCGATTTGATCATTTGTAGAGATATGTTGAACACATAGTTTTCCTTGAGCAACCTTTTCACGAACGAAGTGAAAGTCAACTTCAACGTGCTTTGTTTTAGCATGAAAGACAGGATTAACGGATAAGTATGTTGCCCCCAAATTGTCACACCATAAGTTTGGAACCGAATGCATGGGAACTCGAAGTTCTGTCAATAATGTTTCAAGCCACGTTTATTCTGCCGCCGTATCAGCCAGGGCTTTGTACTCCGATTCTGTAGATGACCTCGAGACAGTCTTTTGTTTTCTTGCAGACTAGGAGATGAGATTTGATCTAAGATAGATATCATAGCCCCCTGTGGAACGGCGGTCATCAGGGCAACCTGCCCAATCAGCATCGGAGTAGACACTAAAGGTATTGAAATGAATATCCATGTAGGCATGCAAAACAGAGGATGCAGATCGGGTAATGACAAGACCCTGATCGACAGTTCCATGAAGATATCTCAAAATACGTTTAACTGCGGACCAATGATTTTCAGTGGGAGCGTGTATAAATTGGCAGACCTTGTTAACTGCAAAAGTAATATTAGAACGTGACAAAGTAACATACTGTAGTGCCCCCACCATTTGTCTGTATCTAACCAGATCATCAAAAAGAGAGCTGTCACCAAGAGAGAGAGGAGCAGTAGTGGTGCATGGCGAAGGAACCGATTTCGCCTTGGAAAGAGATGCCCTGACCAATAGATCATTAATGTATTTTCTCTGAGTTAGGATAATATCAGAACCTCGGCGGGCCACTTCAATACCTAAAAAGTAGGATAAGGGCCCCATATCTTGTATGGCAAATGTATGGCTCAGACTGTTGACGACTTTATTGATGGCGACATTGTTATTCCCTGTCAAGATAATATCATCAACATATACCAACATATACATGAGAGTCCCGTGAGAGGAATAAATAAACAGAAAGGGATCCGTCTTAGACCCTTTGAAGCCAAGAGGCAGCAATGCAGAAGATAGCCGCTCAAACCAAGCACGGGGTTCTTGTTTCAGACCATACAAAGCCTTATGAAGGAGGCACACGTGGGCTGGTCTAAGTGGGTCAACGAATCCTTGGGGTTGTTTTAAATAGACCTTTTCTTTCAAGTCTCCATGTAAAAAGGCGTTTTGCACGTCTAGTTGTCGTAGCGGCCACTGTTTGGTAACCGCTAGAGAAAGGACAACTTGAATGGTGGTAGATTTGACCACGGGACTAAAGGTTTCTGTGTAGTCAATACCAGGTTGTTGATTGAAGCCCTTAGCCACCAGGCGCGCTTCGTAGCGCGTAATTGTCCTATGTTGATCACGCTTGACTTTGTAAACCCATTTGCAGTCAACAATATTAGCATTAAGTGGAGATGGTACCAGTGTCCAAGTGCCATTCTGTATAAGGGTCGAATATTCATCTGCCATAGCCTTACGCCAATGGAATCTGTGTTGGCAGTGGCGAAGCTGGTAGGTTCGGTGGTGGTGGGGGGATGAAGTGGTATAAAAGGATGAGGGATTGTATGGCTTGGATTGTTTAGGGTTTTGTCGTAAGTTAGACAGACGAGGGCGGTGGGTAGATTGAGATGGTTCAGGGGTGGTGTTAGTTGGTGGTAGAGGGAGAGGAGTGGGAGTGGGATCAGATGGTGAGGAGGATATCGGTTGAGGATCGACATTCTGGTGTGTTTGGGAGTACTTTTCAAAGGCAGGGATGGTAGGACGGTTGTTAGTTTGGCGAGAGTAGGTTTGAGGTTGTCACACCCCGATTTCCACGTGTCACCGGTGGGCCCGGTGGGGGAGTATCGTGACGTGGTTGGCAACATAATAGTCAAACAACACAATATTTAATATGCACAGCGGAAGCAATTTAAAAGATATAATACAATCGAATTTAATTATTGTAATATCAAATGTCACAGTATTCGGAAGTTTATCCACAGATGGATCGGAAACAAAATGAAACAATAGTTCAACAGACTTCAGGCATCTTAAGCTTGCGAGACTTCTAATGATGCTAAGGAGAAATCACCAATTACGCTTAGTACCTGCACTTAATCTTTTTGGGAAAATACGTCAGTTTACACTGGTAAATACAATCAACTGACTCATTTTGGAAAACGATTGAAAATTGGTTTGGATGCACGTGGCATAAACATTTTTATCTAACTTGGGAGAATTATTTAAATATATATAATCTTGTGAACGAATTACATGTTCCTTGTGCGTTCAGTAGCCCGGATCTTCTCCGGGTTAAAGATCAACAGACACACCACATTATTCTTTTGTGCACTGACGGGTGTACGCCTACACCCCGCGCCTAAGTCGTGGCCATTTCGTAAAATGATGCCAAGGATATCCGGGACATGGTCATTAACCCCCCAAAGGCTTTAAGTAACAAGACTGTTTAAACGAGCCGATCAAATTATTCAATTAACCACCCAACGATGGAAGATTTGATGCCCGATCAAGCGGTATGCTATATACCGTAACCCAAGCCCGTATAGGGAAAATAAGTTAAAAGTATTTACCTGAGCAATGTATAAATCACAATAAGCAAACGCACGTAGCTTTTACTGGTACTCCTAATCTGGAACGAAGGTTTATAATAACCTATTAGAATCCTAACTGGTCTTTAGTTAAGCTTAAGCTTAGACCAGTTAGTTTCAAAGACACGGTTCGTACGCACGATTAAGCGATGACCGGATATAATGTGTTTTAGACCCGACAAGTATGAAGACTTGTTTAATATGGGTATATTATACACATTCTGGATTTTGAGATAAAACCGATAAGGTTTGACCCGTTTAGGCTAGTTTATGTAAACTAGTTACATAAACTGAACCGAACGCGTAATAAGCGTAACGGGTAATAATGAGAGCCATTTACAGGTTTCCTAAGTTAATATGCTTCATATATGTTGTGACATCAGTAAGATGTCTTTTATTATGCCCGAAACGAATTTAAACACAAACTATGCCCCGTAGGGGTAGTTTGGTCATTTTAAAGGTTGTAAAAGAGTTTAAGTGTCAACCTGAGTTACAGGCCTGATGTAATCAGCAAATATACTCAATTTTCTAAGTTATATCAGTAGGTTAAAGTATATACGTGAAATTTATCAATTATAACCAAACTATGCCCCGTAGGGGTATTTTGGTAATTTCACATAAGCCGAAAAGCTCAAAACTGAAGTCTGAGTTTATCAACCTTTTCTTACTGTTAAAATATTATAATTTTCCTCAAATATCAGTAGGTATCACCCTTGGTATGTTTAAAATTTTTAGTACATACTATGCGTTAAAAACGCTTAAAGAGGCGATTAGAAGCCGTTTCCGGGTTCGATACTTAAATCTGATATTTTTATATTTCCAGAAGGCTTAAAATAATTTATTTATCATATGTGATCAGTAGCAAAAGGTTTGGAGTCGTTTAGATATGTAAAACTCATTTTATAGCCCGTAAGGGCAAAACCGACAATTACTGGTTTAAGCCTACGACTATAAGTTATGCTCAGCCTAAAATTAATTAAAAATCTTTAAAAATCCCAAAATAATATATTACATCAGTGGGTAAAGAGTTTGATATCAAAAAGTATGTTTAAGTATGCTATACGCTAAATACGCCGTTTAATTAACATAAAGCTTTAATTTTACGCTAACGAGCATAACTCTTAACCTACACCTCAAACTGATGTCAAATTTTGTATGCAAGTTTATATATTAGTAAATAAGGTTTCTACTCTTTTACATTTCCAAAAATCACGTTTTAAAGTGAAAAGGGCATAATGGTCAACATATGAGCAATTAACGGAATCATGCATATTAATTGGATAACTAATGATCCGAGGTGTATAATCACAGAGGGTTATACTAGCATGTAACCTGGTCCAAATAAAGTTCTAAGGCATTTCTAAAACATACTATAACGGGTCAGAACTGAAAGTCAAAGTATAAGTCAAACTATGCGACTTTCGGTTCCGAACCGGGTCTAAACAGGAAATTGTCGAGTTGAACATGTTTAGACATGTCCTTACACTAATTACCAAGTTATATTAATGATCAAACAGGTTGTATGTGTTCTACATTCCTAATTATGCATAAATTGAAATTTACACATTCTGTTGACTTTTTTAATACAAGTTTGACCCGACATTTGACCTAGTTAGAGTGGGAATCAGGGGGAACCCTTTTGAGGGTTTATTACCCACATAATTACCAACTTATAACTACTTTTGATTCGAATAATCACTGGACCATTAGTGATTAATCTTAAAGTCAACCGTTAATTACGACGGTTTGACTTTTAAGCTAAAACTAAGCTAAAACTTAATTAAGAAGGGTTAGGCATACTTACTGAAGTCCTATGCTTGATTAGTGACCACTTGAGTCTGCTCCTAAGCTCCAGAAATCGATCAGAAATCCTGATGGAAGGTGTGAAGAATGAGTTGAAGTCTTGTGGCCTTTTATAGTGAATTTCTCACCATAGATTGTTGACACCAAGGTCTAACACTAACCACAACCCTTCAACATGTGTCCCTAAGTGCCTAGGACTGTTTAGGGGTCGCCCACCATGTTAAAATATCTGTTTTTGGTCGATTCTGCGCATAAACAGGCTGCTGTCTAGCTTTTCTAATACTAGGCATCTGACGCGGCCCGCATAAGATTTCCTTAATCTTAACGCGGCCCGCCTCAGCCTTGTTATCAGATTTTAATTTTTCTATTTTCCACATAAATGTCCCTTGGCCTTTCGAAAGGGCAACTAAGCCAAATTCTTGCAATTTGACCCCTTTATATTTACCCACAAGGGCTTTAGGACTTATACCCACTTTGCCAAGTCCCCCGACACTTCCGGTTAACTCGAAAAGTCATAACTTTCAACGTTAACGCTTTAACCCCCTCGCACACGAATTTGATCATAACTTTCTCATACGATAACGAATCTTTATGAAATTCATATCGTGCATTCTAGTGAGCATAATTTACAGTTACAAGGCTTCGGGTTTGTCAAAAGGTCACTCAGAGGTAAAACTTAAACATGTTGACACATTTAACCCCTGTAGTTCGTAATCTCTCACTTTTAGCTTCGCATGATCCATGATTTATTCGTTTGACGTTATAAACATCATGTAGGGTTAATGTACAATATATTTATTCACTGTTGACACTTAGAATACGTATATTCACATACTTTCCATGTTTGTCAACTTTAGTCCTTTCATAATATTCTTTCACACGTTTAAACATATGACACGTGTCTACACATTATAGGACGTGAATTTTCGAGGTGTTACATCCTCACCCCCTTAAAATAAATCTCGACCCGAGATTTACTGAAATAAATAAGGGTACTTTTCTTTCATCGTGGATTCAACTTCCCACGTGTATTCGGGACCTCTACGGGCATCCCATTTGACCTTTACAATAGGTACATGCTTCCTTCGAAGCTTCTTTACCTGTCGATCTTCAATCGACAAAGGTTTTTCCACAAATTTTAAGCTCTCATCTATATGCACATCTGTATGCGCTATGACCAGTGATTCATCAGCGAAGCACTTCTTCAGATTGCAGATGTGGAACACATTGTGAATTCCACTGAGCTCTTCAGGTAAGTTTAACTTATAGGCAACTGACCCGACACGTTCGATAACCTCGAAAGGTCCTATGTATCTCGGGCTTAGCTTGCCTTTCTTACCAAATCGCATCACCCCCTTCCAGGGTGATACTTTAAGCAACACTTTATCACCTACTTCGAAGTGAAAAGCTTTACGCTTCGGATCTGTGTAGCTCTTCTGCCTATCTCGGGCAGCTTTGAGACGGTCACAAATCTGGACAATCTTGTCCGTCGTTTCAAAGACTATCTCTGGTCCTGATAATTGGACATCTCCAACTTCCGCCCAACAAACGGGCGATCTACACTTTCTACCGTATAATGCCTCGAAGGGCGCAACCTTAATGCTGGTATGGTAGCTATTGTTGTAGGAGAATTTGATTAATGGTAGGTTCTTATCCCAACTACCACCCAAATCGATCGCACATGCACGTAGCATGTCTTCCAACGTTTGAATAGTACGCTCACTCTGACCGTCAGTCTGAGGATGATAAGCCGTACTGAAATTCAAACGTGTGCCCAAAGATTGTTGGAAACTCTTCCAAAAATGTGACGTGTATCTAGTATCTCGGTCAGAGATAATAGACACAGGTATGCCATGTAAGGCTACAATCTTATCAACGTATAACTGGGCTAACATGTCGGAGCTATAAGTCTCCTTGATGGGTAAGAAATGTGCTGACTTAGTCAGTCTATCAACTATAACCCATATTGTATCATTTCCTTTCCTTGTCTTGGGTAACTTGGTAATAAAATCCATAGTTATCATTTCCCACTTCCAAGTAGGAAGTTCAGGCTGTTGTAGCAAACCTGACGGTTTCTGATGCTCGGCTTTGACTTGCGCACATGTCAAGCATTTAGCTACATGAGAGGCTACAAACTTCTTCAAGCCTATCCACCAATAATTTGCCCTTAGATCCTGGTACATCTTATTAGCTCCAGGATGAACGGAGTATTTGGAACTATGGGCTTCCTGGAGGATGACATCTCGAAGTCCTCCATAAATTGGAACCCATATTCGTCCATTTAATCTTAGAATTCCGTCCTTGCTAAGAGTTAACTGCTCCTCAGTTACTCCTAACTTTTCATTAGGATAGTTAGCTTCCAACACAGCTTCCTTCTGTGCAGCTAACAACCTTTCAATCAAATTATTCTTTATCTCCATGCGCTTGGCATTGATTCGAATGGGTTTCACCCTCTCCTTTCGACTCAAGGCATCGGCGACTACATTCGCCTTGCCGGGATGGTATCTGATTTCACAATCATAATCATTTAAAGTTTCCATCCAACGGCGTTGCCTCATGTTTAATTCCTTCTGATTAAACAGATGTTGGAGGCTCTTGTGATCAGAATAGATCACACACTTGATTCCATATAAATAATGACTCCACAGTTTTAGTGCGAATACAACGGCACCCAACTCCAAGTCATGGGTGGTGTAATTCTTTTCGTGTACCTTTAACTGTCTTGAAGCATAGGCAATAACCTTGCCTTTCTGCATAAGCACACACCCCATGCCAGTGTGCGATGCATCGCAATAAACCACAAATTCTTCTATTCCATCTGGCAATGTCAGTACTGGGGCGTTGCTCAACTTTTGCTTTAGGATATCAAAGGACTCTTGCTGCTTAGGGCCCCAAACGAACTTTACTTTCTTCTTAGTCAAGGAAGTTAGGGGTGCAGCAATCCTTGAAAAATTTTCAATGAAACGCCTGTAATATCCTGCCAATCCCAGGAAGCTACGAATCTCTGTAGGCGTCTTTGGCTCTTGCCAGTTCATAACTGCTTCAACCTTAGCGGGATCCACTTGGATACCACGCTCACTCACCACATGTCCAAGGAATTGGACTTCTCGAAGCCAAAATTCACATTTAGAGAATTTGGCATAGAGCTTCTCCTGATGCAGGAGTTTGAGAATACAGCGAAGGTGTTTCTCATGGTCAGCTTGGTTCTTCGAATAGATAAGAATGTCGTCGATGAAAACGATGACGAATTTATCTAAGTAAGGCTTGCAAACGCGATTCATGAGATCCATGAACGCGGCAGGTGCATTAGTGAGCCCAAAAGGCATCACTAGGAACTCGTAATGACCATAACGAGTCCTAAATGCTGTTTTATGCACGTCTTCATCTCTAACCTTCAGTTGATGGTAGCCTGACCTCAAATCAATCTTCGAAAAATAACTTGCTCCTTGCAATTGATCGAACAAATCGTCGATCCTGGGTAAAGGATACCTATTCTTGATCGTGACCTTATTAAGCTCATGATAGTCGATGCACAGACGCATCGATCCATCCTTCTTCTTTACAAACAGGACTGGCGCTCCCCAAGGAGACGAACTAGGTTTAATGAAACCTTTAGCTAGCAATTCGTCTAGCTGTGTCCTCAATTCTTTCATCTCCGTTGGAGCCAACCTATAGGGTGCTCTTGCAACTGGTGCTGCTCCGGGGATGATATCAATCCTGAATTCCACTTGCCTATCTGGTGGCAAACCAGGTAGTTCTTCCGGAAAAACTTCTGGGAATTCAGAGATGACAGGGATGTCTTCTATCTTCGGTTTGGGCTCATCAATAATCACTTGTGCCATGTAGATGACACAACCCTTCTTTAAACATTTTGAAGCCTTGAGCATAGGCGCTTGCTCAGGTAGACCATACTGGGTGTCTCCCCGAATGGTAAGTGATTCACCAGACGGAGTCTTTATTACCCCTTGCTTTCTGTTGCAGACGATTTGGGCCTGGTTGCGAGATAACCAGTCCATACCCAGAACTATGTCAAAACCGGCCAACTTAAAGGGAAGTAGAGACAGAGGAAAAGAATGGTTCTTAATGGATATAACATATCCATCTAACACAGTAGAGACGGTTTCTAGGGTGCCGTCCGCTAACTCCACCTCATAATTCACTTTTAAGGTTTTGACAGGTAATTTCAACAATTCACAAAACTTATTATCTACTAAAGACTTATCAGCGCCTGAATCAAAAAGTACTCTAGCATAGACGTCATTTACAAGGAAAGTACCTGTAATAACGTTGTCGACTAGAACCGCTTCCTTTGCGTCCATTCTGAAGACTCTAGCATTAGTCTTCTTGGCCTCTTCAGGCTTCTTGGTGTATTTAGGGCAGTTGGTTTTAATGTGCCCCTTTTCATTGCAACGGTAGCACGTTGCGTCTTTCATCTTCTTGCAATCCAAGGTTTTGTGATCCCTGGACTTGCATATACCACAAGCAAAGGTTCTTGACTGAGTCTGAGAGTTCGACTCGAGTCTGCACTTTCCATAGTGCTGTTTCTTGCAAATTTTGCATTTGGGCTTCTCACCAGAATGGTGCCCATCTTTCCTTGACTCCGATCCTTTCTTGTTGTCACCGTTCCCACGGTGCTTCTTGTTCGATCTCCGTGAACCATCATCTTCACGTTTTCTCTTCTCAGCCTCCTTATTCCTCAGCGATCTTTGCCTGACCGCATCCAACGTGAGGGACAAGGATATGTCAGCTACAGATCTAAAAGTAGCTGACCGAGAAGCTTTCACGCTTGCCTTGATTTCCGGGGCTAAACCACCGATAAAACGAGCTATTCTTTTTGGTTCCGGGGTCACCAGATAAGGAACCAACCAGGACATTGTGTTGAAGCTCGTTAGGTAAGCTTGACAGTCAAGGTTTGTCATCACCAATGATAGAAAATCAGACTCTATCTTCTCCACCTCATGCTGAGGGCAGTAATTTTCCCTGATAAGGGCAACAAATTGATCCCATGACATATTGTACAATGGGATTTTCCCGGTGGCTTGAATCAGAGATCTCCACCATGCTAAAGCTTCACCCTTAAAAGACTGCGACACAAACTTGACTACATCCCTCTCAGCGCATCCGCTGATATCCACAACCGTGTCCATCTCATCCAGCCACGTCATACAGTCAATGGCTCCTTTCTCCCTAGTGAAATCTCGGGGTTTGCAGGAAACGAAATATTTATAAGAGCAACCCTTGTCACGGGGTCCTTGGTTTAGTATAACCTGCTGAGATGGAGCACTGTGGTGGTTCGAGGAGTGTCGATCATCATCTTTCTTCGGTTCGTCCTTCTTGGACGGTGGCTTTGAAGGCTGTGTAGATAGGGTCCTACTACGAGTCCCACTATACTCTTCGTACTGCCGTTCCAATGCCTTAGTAACTGCATTGTCGACCAACGCTTTCAATTCAGCACCCGTTAAATTAATCCGGGCGTTATCAATGTTCTCCACTGGATGACTATTTATCTCGTCTGAGTTAGCCATTTTAATTGAACTGTTACAGAAAACAAGGACAATAGTTTATTTGGGAGTTTATTATGGAATTGCCCCTTAGGGAAATTCATTAACCATGGTAAACAGAGACCATATTTGGTTAATTTATTAATCATATTTATTTAGGATTTCTATTATTATTTATCCTAATTATAAAACAATAACAGTTTTATTTGTGGCACAAAAGGCCTAGTCACATGGACACTTTTAATATATAAGCCATGATTTCAGAGAATCAAGGCTTTTAAGGTATACTGGCACAACAGGCCTAGTCACAAGGACATTTTAAAATATAAGCTATGATTTCAGAGAATCAAAACCTGAAGGTATATTGGCACAATAGGCCTAGTCACAAGGACATTTATAAATTATAAGCTATGATTTCAGAGAATCAAAGCATGAAGGTTTGAACCTAGTTCATTACCTTTATCTGACAGGGAGTCATCGCTACCACTGTCTTTTGGCTCATATGGAAATGAGCAGGGCCTGTAGGCTCCATATTACCACGTATGGTAAAAATATGATCATCTTAATTGATGACCTAAACCCATGATTCAGAGATCATAAAATTGGGCTAGGAATCTTTTAGAGAATCCAATAATAATAATGACGTGTGTGATTTTTAATGAATCATGTCTGCCAGGAGTGTTAACATGTTTTCAGATGTTAACTGGGATTTGAATCTTTTTAACAGGTCTTACCATCTTGGCCCGGCCTTATAATGACTCGAAGGCTAGGTTTCACTCTTTAAGATTCTTATTTAAAAATTTACATAGGCAGATATTTATTAAAAAGGAATGAGTTTTGATTTATTTATTTCATATATAATATATCTATGCACGTAATGGCAAACATGAAATTTATAAAACAAACATTCCATTACTTTATTAAAATATTACACGCTGCCCTAAACGGGTCTTTTCAAATAACAAACTTACCCACGCAGGGGTTTAAACAAGTACTTACCCACGCAGGGGCTTAATAACACACATACCCACGCAGGGGCTTAATAACATAATAGTCCACGCAGGGACTTACACAAATAACATACCCTCGCAGGGGTTTACAGAAAGATAGACCCACGCAGGGGTCAAAACAAACAAGCATACCCACGCAGGGGTTCATACAGTAAGACTGGCCCACGCAGGGGCTCAACAACAAATGGAAGGATTTAGCGGTCCTTCTTGCTCTTCCCTTTAATTAGGCTCGTTAATCCTTGGAAGAAAGTTTGTCGCTCCCTTCGTTCCCTGTGAAATTCTCGCTCTACATGGTCCAACCTTTGCAGAATTTATTCACGCTCAGGTGGAGAGAACCTTGGTGGGTACCCTACTCCCCATGGATCTCCATAGGGTCCTTGGGTGTTGTAGTTAGCCGCTACCATGTAAGGATCGGCTTCGGCGTAGTTGTAGTTGGTGTGCACCGGCTGCTCAAACGGGTTATATGCCATGGAACCCGTGTATGCTGGAATTGGGTTATCAAAACCCATAGGCGGTGGTTGCGGTGCAACTGGGTGTGAAGGTCCACCCATTTGTGGATCTTCTTGATGTGGCGGGTAGTGGCTGCCACTTGATTGCCGAGGAAAGCTAAAATCGAAATCTCCTCCCCGTGTAGACATACGCGGTCCAGATCTCCTACGCCTTGGCGGTTGCGGAGCTGCCGGTTGAACTGGTGGCGGTGGAGGCGGTGGCGTAACTGCCACAAACCGTGAATCCACAGAGGGATCCTGTTGCTGCTGAGGCGGTGAATGGCTAGGAGGTGTATAGTACCATTCGTGCCTGGTAAACATAGCTTGAAAGCTATTTGGACCAACATAGGGTGATCCGTGGAAAGAAGATCCGTCAGAGATCTCTATCGGGTGGTTTGGTGTACCACTGGCTGGCTCGACGGGGTTTGTATACTCGTCCATGTCGTCAGCATGTTCGCCAGAAAAATGATCCTCTGGCCCCAATGGGTTAAAACCCACTGGTTCTTGTATATAATTCGCCGGGTTAAACCGGCCCCTAAAAACTGGTGTAGGGTCACCAAAAGAATGATGCGATAAGGATCGCTGTAACGGTATGTATGAGGGTTGAGGGTTGTTGGGCTCGTACTCCGGCTGAGGCCCATAAGGGTTATGGATAGGAGGTGTTGAGCTGTGTGAGACCGACCGTCTAGCCGGCTCAAAGAGGTTTCTCCGGTTCTGCCGGGGATCGTCACTCTCTGTGGTAGATGGAGCTCGCATATTCGAAGGTCTGGCTTAATTATCATTGGGGGCGGTGATTGGCCCCTTGCCTCTTCCTCTTCTCCTGAAGAATCTTGGCGGCATTTTGTTAATCCTGTCAATATAGCATAAGATAACAAAACAAAATATATGCAAAATAAAGGACAAAACAAACAAGGTGGAATTTGTCCTATGTTATATGTCTAGACTCGAAAGTTTAGATATGTGCAATTGTGTAACTGAGATTAAACACAAAACGCTAGTGTTTAATTCACTCAGTGTTGGCTCTGATACCAACCTGTCACACCCCGATTTCCACGTGTCACCGGTGGGCCCGGTGGGGGAGTATCGTGACGTGGTTGGCAACATAATAGTCAAACAACACAATATTTAATATGCACAGCGGAAGCAATTTAAAAGATATAATACAATCGAATTTAATTATTGTAATATCAAATGTCACAGTATTCGGAAGTTTATCCACAGATGGATCGGAAACAAAATGAAACAATAGTTCAACAGACTTCAGGCATCTTAAGCTTGCGAGACTTCTAATGATGCTAAGGAGAAATCACCAATTACGCTTAGTACCTGCACTTAATCTTTTTGGGAAAATACGTCAGTTTACACTGGTAAATACAATCAACTGACTCATTTTGGAAAACGATTGAAAATTGGTTTGGATGCACGTGGCATAAACATTTTTATCTAACTTGGGAGAATTATTTAAATATATATAATCTTGTGAACGAATTACATGTTCCTTGTGCGTTCAGTAGCCCGGATCTTCTCCGGGTTAAAGATCAACAGACACACCACATTATTCTTTTGTGCACTGACGGGTGTACGCCTACACCCCGCGCCTAAGTCGTGGCCATTTCGTAAAATGATGCCAAGGATATCCGGGACATGGTCATTAACCCCCCAAAGGCTTTAAGTAACAAGACTGTTTAAATGAGCCGATCAAATTATTCAATTAACCACCCAACAATGGAAGATTTGATGCCCGATCAAGCGGTATGCTATATACCGTAACCCAAACCCGTATAGGGAAAATAAGTTAAAAGTATTTACCTGAGCAATGTATAAATCACAATAAGCAAACGCACGTAGCTTTTACTGGTACTCCTAATCTGGAACGAAGGTTTATAATAACCTATTAGAATCCTAACTGGTCTTTAGTTAAGCTTAAGCTTAGACCAGTTAGTTTCAAAGACACGGTTCGTACGCACGATTAAGCGATGACCGGATATAATGTGTTTTAGACCCGACAAGTATGAAGACTTGTTTAATATGGGTATATTATACACATTCTGGATTTTGAGATAAAACCGATAAGGTTTGACCCGTTTAGGCTAGTTTATGTAAACTAGTTACATAAACTGAACCGAACGCGTAATAAGCGTAACGGGTAATAATGAGAGCCATTTACAGGTTTCCTAAGTTAATATGCTTCATATATGTTGTGATATCAGTAAGATGTCTTTTATTATGCCCGAAACGAATTTAAACACAAACTATGCCCCGTAGGGGTAGTTTGGTCATTTTAAAGGTTGTAAAAGAGTTTAAGTGTCAACCTGAGTTACAGGCCTGATGTAATCAGCAAATATACTCAATTTGCTAAGTTATATCAGTAGGTTAAAGTATATACGTGAAATTTATCAATTATAACCAAACTATGCCCCGTAGGGGTATTTTGGTAATTTCACATAAGCCGAAAAGCTCAAAACTGAAGTCTGAGTTTATCAACCTTTGCTTACTGTTAAAATATTATAATTTTCCTCAAATATCGGTAGGTATCACCCTTGGTATGTTTAAAATTTTTAGTACATACTATGCGTTAAAAATGCTTAAAGAGGCGATTAGAAGCCGTTTCCGGGTTCGATACTTAAATCTGATATTTTTATATTTCCAGAAGGCTTAAAATAATTTATTTATCATATGTGATCAGTAGCAAAAGGTTTGGAGTCGTTTAGATATGTAAAACTCATTTTATAGCCCGTAAGGGCAAAACCGACAATTACTGGTTTAAGCCTACGACTATAAGTTATGTTCAGCCTAAAATTAATTAAAAATCTTTAAAAATCCCAAAATAATATATTACATCAGTGGGTAAAGAGTTTGATATCAAAAAGTATGTTTAAGTATGCTATACGCTAAATACGCCGTTTAATTAACATAAAGCTTTAATTTTACGCTAACGAGCATAACTCTTAACCTACACCTCAAACTGATGTCAAATTTTGTATGCAAGTTTATATATTAGTAAATAAGGTTTCTACTCTTTTACATTTCCAAAAATCACGTTTTAAAGTGAAAAGGGCATAATGGTCAACATATGAGCAATTAACGGAATCATGCATATTAATTGGATAACTAATGATCCGAGGTGTATAATCACAGAGGGTTATACTAGCATGTAACCTGGTCCAAATAAAGTTCTAAGGCATTTCTAAAACATACTATAACGGGTCAGAACTGAAAGTCAAAGTATAAGTCAAACTATGCGACTTTCGGTTCCGAACCGGGTCTAAACAGGAAATTGTCGAGTTGAACATGTTTAGACATGTCCTTACACTAATTACCAAGTTATATTAATGATCAAACAGGTTGTATGTGTTCTACATTGCTAATTATGCATAAATTGAAATTTACACATTCTGTTGACTTTTTTAATACAAGTTTGACCCGACATTTGACCTAGTTAGAGTGGGAATCAGGGGGAACCCTTTTGAGGGTTTATTACCCACATAATTACCAACTTATAACTACTTTTGATTCGAATAATCACTGGACCATTAGTGATTAATCTTAAAGTCAACCGTTAATTACGACGGTTTGACTTTTAAGCTAAAACTTAATTAAGAAGGGTTAGGCATACTTACTGAAGTCCTATGCTTGATTAGTGACCACTTGAGTCTGCTCCTAAGCTCCAGAAATCGATCAGAAATCCTGATGGAAGGTGTGAAGAATGAGTTGAAGTCTTGTGTCCTTTTATAGTGAATTTCTCACCATAGATTGTTGACACCAAGGTCTAACACTGACCACAACCCTTCAACATGTGTCCCTAAGTGCCTAGGACTGTTTAGGGGTCGCCCACCATGTTAAAATATTTGTTTTTGGTCGATTCTGTGCATAAACAGGCTACTGTCTAGCTTTTCTGATACTGGGCGTCTGACGCGGCCCGCATAAGATTTCCTTAATCTTAACGCGGCCCGCCTCAGCCTTGTTATCAGATTTTAATTTTTCTATTTTCCACATAAATGTCCCTTGGCCTTTCGAAAGGGCAACTAAGCTAAATTCTTGCAATTTGACCCCTTTATATTTACCCACAAGGGCTTTAGGACTTATACCTACTTTGCCAAGTCCCTGGACACTTCCGGTTAACCCGAAAAGTCATAACTTTCAACGTTAACGCTTTAACCCCTCGCACACGAATTTGATCATAACTTTCTCATACGATAACGAATCTTTATGAAATTCATATCGTGCATTCTAGTGAGCATAATTTACAGTTACAAGGCTTCGGGTTTGTCTAATGGTCACTCAGAGGTAAAACTTAAACATGTTGACACATTTAACCCCTGTAGTTCGTAATCTCTCACTTTTAGCTTCGCATGATCCATGATTTATTCGTTTGACGTTATAAACATCATGTAGGGTTAATGTACAATATATTTATTCACTGTTGACACTTAGAATACGTATATTCACATACTTTCCATGTTTGTCAACTTTAGTCCTTTCATAATATTCTTTCACACGTTTAAACATATGACACGTGTCTACACATTATAGGAAGTGAATTTTCGAGGTGTTACAGAGGTGGAGGGGTGGGAAGTGTAAGGTGATTGTCGACAGGAGGGGATGGAGGTGGCTGGATAGTGAAATCAGGTGTAAGAGTAGGAGTAGGAGGTGTAGGGTATGAGGATATGTACGGGCTAGAATTGGGTTGTGAAGAAGGTGAAGGAATAGAGGGTTGAGCTTTGAAAGGAAAAGAGGTTTCATTGAACCGAACATGACGGGCAATGTAGATGCGTTCGGAGACGGGATCAAAGCATCGGTACACGTGATAAGATGTGCTGTATCCAAGAAAGATACTAGTGATGGACCGAAAATCCATCTTGTGTGGATTGTAAGAACGCAAATAGGGATAACATTGGCAGCCAAAGAGACGAAGAAAGGAAAATATTATTTTCCGTTTAAAAAGGTGTTCAAACGGTGAGACGATGTAATTGGAATGTGACGGCATACGGTTTATGAGGTAGACAATAGTTTCGAATGCAAAATGCCAAAACCGTTGTGGTGTATCCGACTGTGCCATGAGAGTGAGACCGGTTTCAACAACATGACGTTGTCTTCGTTCAACGACACCGTTTTGTTCACTTGTGTGGGGGCAAGATAGGCAATCTATGATGCCTATGGAGGAGAAAAAGGTAGAGAGGTTCCTGAACTCCCCTCCCCAATCGGTTTAGACAGTTTTTAGTTTGGTTGAAAACTGTCTTTCAGCCATAGTGACCAATTGTTTAAAGGTTTCAAAAACATCAGATTTACGTTTTAATGGGAACAACCACATAAATTTAGAGAAATGGTCAACACATAATAAGAAATAGTTATGACAATCGAAAGACGGGACAAGTGCGGGTCCCCAAACATCACAAAACACTGAATCAAGAACATGTGAACTTTTGTTTTAAATGTAATTTTGTAGATTTTCCAACGAAACAAGAGTCACAATGCAATGCAATGCAATGCAAAACAGAATCTTTATTGGAAACTCGTAAACCATATTTAGAAAGCATATAATGAAAAATCTGGGAGTGTGGATGTCCCAATCTTTGATGCCATGTAGAATCCGGTGCACGGGTTGTTGAAAAAACGACTTTTGGGGTTGGTTGATTTTTGGGAAGATGAATTGTGTAGAGCCCATCGTCATTTGAACCGATGAGGAGGGTAGTGCATGTAAACATGTCCTTCACAGCAAAAAAGGTAGAGTGAAATTCAAAGAAGACATGAATATCTTGACAAAATTTTTGAACAGAGAGAAGGTTGTTCTTAATTTCAGGCACATGTAAGATGTTGGTTAATTGAAAGGTTTTGTTGGGTGAGTAAAACTGTTTAGAACCAATATGTAAGATGGGAAGAGGAGTACCATTGGCAACATGCAGATTGTCTTCACCGTTGTAGGGCTCGGCAGAGTCAAAATTCGTCATATCCAGAGCGACATGGTTACTAGAGCTGGTGTCATGGAGCCATTGAGAGGAGGCTTGTGACCGAGTGTCGGCATAATTAGCCGATGGCTCCCTTTCTGCGGCGGAAGCACGAGGCGTGATCATGAAAGGTTCTCATTGCATACGAAGAGTAAATATACTACATGCTCATGAAAATAACTTCAAATACCATAATTTGAAAACATAAGTTTAGCGTTTACATCGCTAAGTCGCATAAAACATTGTCTTAAAAGTTTACAACTTTATTTAAAGATAAACATAAGCGACATCCACGAGCATAAGCAAGACCGCGCACACATCCATCCTAGTTACCTGAAATACATGTGAGTTTTGGAAAAACGTCAACATAAAGTTGGTGTGAATTCATGCAGTTTTTGTGTTTCACATTTGTATACTTTGTATGAAAACATAGTTTGTGTCATGTATAAATCAAGTTTTCATATATAAATCAAGTATTCATGTGTACCTCACGTACTTATGTATAATTCAGGTTTGTCTTGAGTACCCCACGTACTCAAGTATAATTCCCGTTTTCTTGAGTACCCCACGTACTTCAAGTTATAAATCAAGTTTTTCTTGAGTACCCCACGTACTTCAAGTATTAATCAAGTTTTAGTATGGTATGAATTTTATGTAAATACAGTATTCCTGTAAGTATTAGGATTATTAATCGGTTGCAAAGCCATTAACATGTGACACGACATAGGAAGTCACCAAACCTTAGGCATTTAATTGGTATATTCTGAGACACAAAAGCACTACTCGATTCTCGCCCTCACCGAGAGTGTGGCTGCCAGGCACCCGTTAGATCTAACCTTTTGTTCTGCAGTCTAGGCATATTGTTGATTAATGGTGCTTATGTACCCTATTCGTGACACGATTTCTCGTATCATTTCTCATAACGCATCCTAGTTGGTTCTCGTCCTTACCAAGTACGTTTCTTGTTATCATACCATTTATAAACATTATAATATTTGTACATGTATTTCACCCCCAAAGTTATAAAACTGAAAACAGTTAAAAGGAAAGGGGGAACATGAACTCATAACTTTGCGTTCCTGTGCGTCGTAAACTTCACCGGATTTGCTTAATTAACGTCGTAACCTATACGCGTTTTCTTAACGTTAGTCACTAGACTTGTGTCGCACAAGTACAGTCACTCTCTTTGGTGTATATATTCTTGTGTTAAAAATATTTTATATTTTTAACTAAGTATCTTACTTATATTATTTTCTCTAAAATTAATATAAGTATCTCGTGTTTTGCACTTTGCACCCGAATTATGTATCTTGTATGTTGTATGTGTATTTTTATGTTTATACTCCTCATGAGTATTTAGTGTATTTTTAAGTCTTAATACACTAGCACGTATAACACATACTATATACACTTAGCACAAAAGTTGGTGATAAAATAATATATATTTTTCTCTCAAAAATATACATACTTATATCCATTTTTATTCTTGAAGAAATCCTCATTTCTTATCACCAAAAATTAGGGAAACCTTGGTAATACTTTTAAATACATTTTTAGGGAATAAGCTTCTCAAAAACTTATATTTTTCTAAGTGTCAAAATTTATAAAAATTTTGACAGAGTTTCCCCTAAAAATGGAGGTTTCCCATGTTTTCAAAACATGTGTTTATTTTCTTTTAAATCATCAACAATCATCAACAACAATTATCAACAATAATCATCAACAATAATCACTAATTTCTCCATTTCATGAACTTGAATATTTACAAAAATGTGTAGTAACTTACTAGCACATTTAGTAAGTCTTTCCATCTTTAAAAATAAAATCATTATCTCGAAAACTTTATTTTTAAAGAATATGAAGTTTTACAACTTCTAGTCGGTATTTACGAAAATATTTCTTGGTTAAATCCTTTCGTTACACAAATGTCTACACACTTTTTGGTTCTCAAAATGTCTTTATTTTGAGAAAGATCCGGCTTTTTAAACATGATTTCATCATACACTTGGTTCTTCAAAAATATCACTTGTAGATCCGTAGATCTACTAGTTTAGAACTCCATTTCATTAGAAAAATCGTTTTTACACAAGTTCATGTTTGTGAGTGAAAGGGTTCGTCATCTAGTTATTTTTACACTAAATATAGTGCTAGTTCATGTTCCATGAACATGACCTAGCGTGGTTAGATGACGATCCGTTCCCCTACTAGCATCCAACAATAATAAATAATCATAACAAAACAAGTTCCATAAGTTTTACACTAATATTTACTCATTAACCACCATATTCATCATTCTAACAAGACTCTAGACTTTGATCTCTAGTGTTCATAATTTTTATCCGTTAAGCCTCTTATTAACCACTCTAAACACGAACAAGAGAGTGTTTAGAATCACTTACAACTAGCACAAGGCCAGGGAAGATTCAAGACGAAAACTAGGTGGTTAATAGCGATGTAGAGAGGTCCTTTCGATTCCGTAAACACCGGGTCTCCTTATGTGAACTCTAGCACCTTGATATGTAAGTGGAATAGTAATATCAAAATTGAATGATGGAGGGATGGTGTGTGTTGAGTTCGGCCGTAGGTATCAAAGGAGGGAAAAGAAATGCAATTTTGTTATGCGTTTGAATAAATGAAATGCTTATACTTCATGTTTATTTATGGACCATTTCCCACTATTAACCCCTAGATCATATGTTTACTAGATCTTAGGCAAATGAATAAAATAATCAATCAAGGACAAAGGTCTGTCCCCTCATGGGAGAAACCGATCGGATGGGGGTGTATGGTAATTAGTTGGATTTCAACTTTGAAGGTTAAGTGCTAGTTGTTTAGTTAGGAAGTTTAATAAAGTATTATGTGTGTTGTAATTTATAACGGGTGTTAGGGTATTCGGGGACTCTAACTAGCTCAGAAAAAGAATAACAATGTCAATGTCAATATTTTTATGTTCCGGGTAAAGTCCGGTTATTCGGTTGGATATTAATCCGTTAATGTGCTAAATAAGCATTTAAAGTGTCGTTAATATTAGTTTTAGTGACACAGTGAATTCCCGACACTTGGGGAAGTATTCTGGATAGTAAAACGGAATTTCTGCATGACATTTATGTTGTTAAAAGCTGATTTCTTGCTGAATTATACAAAATTCTGCACTTAAAGTGCGTTTCGGGTGCTTTTTAGTGCTTATATTGCTTTCGCAATGTCTATATATTAAACCCTTGCATGTACTCTTGGGTTTTAATGTACTTTTATCGTCGGACCTACACCTAGGCCTTAATTCTATTGTCCAACTGCTTTCTGCAGTTCTGTTGACACAGTGTGTCTTACCGGTGAGTTTACTAGTATTTTTTTTTTGACGCAACGCTCTCGTTTATGCATAAAACAATATTGTTGTAGTATACAACGTGCATGAGTTCACTTGTTTAGCATGTAATCAGTCAATGTTGACATTTAAGCACATAATTGCAGTCATTAAGCAATAACTAAAGTGTACGGAAATTACCGGTTTGGTGCCAGTTGTCACAGTCTCCCCCCGTTAAAAGAATTTCGTCCCGAAATTCAGGTTGAACTAACTCTCGCTGGAGTCTTCTTGAATAGGTGGGGATACTTTTCCTTGAACTGGTCTTCACGTTCCCATGTGTACTCGGGTCCGTGCTTAGAGCTCCAACGTACTTTGACAAGTTTTATGCTGCTCCTCCTGGTCTTGTTGACTTTCCAGTCGGTAACCTCAACGGGTTGTTCTGTAAATCGGAGGGCGTCATCAATATGCACTTCATCCATCGGGATGATCACGTTTTCTTGTGTTGGACTCTTCTTGAGGTTGGATACATGGAACGTATCATGTACTCCATTAAGTTCTTTCAGTAATTCCAACTTGTATGCCACGGTACCAATTCTTTCCAATATTCCGAATGGTCCGATGTATCGTGGATTCAGCTTTCCACGCTTTCCGAATCTGACTACGCCCTTTCAAGGTGAGACTTTTAACAACACTTTGTCTCCCACCTCGAATTCTACTGATTTTCTTTTCGGATCTACGTAGCTCTTTTGTCGATCTCGAGCCGCCTTAATGCGCTCTCGGATCTGCGCAATCTTGTCGGTTGTCTCTTGTACAAGTTCAGGACCAACCATACATTTATCTCCGGCATCTGCCCAACATAAGGGCGATCGGCATTTGCGGCCATACAGAGCTTCGAACGCGCGCGGCTTTTATGCTCGTATAATAACTGTTATTGTAGGAAAACTCAACTAAAGGTAGACGAGTATCCCAACTGCCGTCTAGATCCATGACACATGCGCGAAGCATATCTTCTAACGTTTGTATAGTCCGTTCGCTCTGGCCGTCTGTTTGTGGATGGAATGCCGTGCTTAGATCTAACTGAGATCCAAAGGCTTCCTGAAATGATTGCCAGATTCTTGAGACAAAGCGTCCATCTCTGTCTGAAATGATTGAGATTGGCACTCCATGACGTGCCACAATTTCCCTTAAGTATATCTCAGCAAGCTTTCCAGTGCTGTCTTTTTCACGGATCGGTAGGAAATGCGCAGATTTCGTTAATCGATCAACTATTACCCATATCATATCGTGCCCTCTCGGGGTCCTGGGTAATTTCATTATGAATTCCATCGAGATTTGTTCCCACTTCCACACGGGAATCTCTGGTTGTTGTAGTAGGCCGGACGGTTTCTGATATTCGGCCTTAACCTTGGCACATGTTAAGCACTTTCCAACGTAAACAGCAACGTCGCTTTTGAGTCTCGGCCACCAATAGTACTCTTTCAGGTCTTGATACATTTTGTCCGATCCTGGATGGATCGAATATCTCGATTTGTGGGCTTCATCAAGGATGACTTCTCATATGCCACCATAGAGTGGTCCCCAAATACGCTTCTTGAAGTATAAGGCTCCCTCTTCGTTTGGCACCATGTATTTCAGCATACCCCGTAGGTATTCAGCTCTACGGTTCTCTCCTTTGAGAGCTTCTTGTTGTGCATCACGGATGCGTGCAGTGAGGTTCGTTCGAATGGTCATTATCAACGCTCGAACCTTTAGGGTCTTAACCCTTTCTTTTCGACTTAGCGCGTCTGCTACAACGTTTGCCTTTCCAGGATGGTACTTAATCTCATAGTCATAATCGTTCAGCAGCTCGACCCAACGTCGCTGGCGCATATTCAATTCCTTCTGATCAAATATGTGTTGTAAGCTTTTGTGATCTGTGAAGATTGTACATCGAGTACCATATAGATAATGTCGCCAGATCTTCAAGGTGAATACCACTGCGCCTAGCTCCAGGTCGTGAGTGGTGTAGTTTCTTTCATGTACCTTCAATTGTCTCGAAGCGTATGCAATGACTTTCTGGTGTTGCATGAGCACGCAACCCAAGCCTTGTCGTGAGGCGTCGCAGTATACCACGAAGTCTTCAGTGCCTTCGGGTAACGATAGTATTGGTGCATCGCGTAGCTTGTTCTTGAGTAGCTGGAAGGCTTCTTCTCGCCTAACACCCCAGTCGTACTTCTTGTCTTTCTGAGTGAGGGTCGTTAGCGGTTGAGCTATCTTTGAGAAATTCTCGATGAATCGCCGATAATAGCCCGCTAAGCCCAAAAATTGTCGAACTTCAGTTGGGTTCTTGGGAGCTTCCCAATTCTTTATTGCTTCTATCTTGGATGGGTCCACATGAATGCCCTTCTCATTCACAACGTGACCAAGAAATTGTACTTCGCGAATCCAGAATTCGCATTTCGAGAACTTTGCATAAAGTTTCTCTTTCTTCAGTAGCTCCAAGATAGTTTTGAGGTGTTGCTCGTGTTCTAATTTCGTTCGCGAGTAGATCAGGATATCATCGATAAATACAATCACGAATTTATCGAGGTATGGTTTGCAAACGCGGTTCATCAGATCCATAAAGACCGCTGGTGCATTTGTCAGCCCGAATGGCATCACAAGAAATTCGTAGTGCCCATAGCGTGTTCTGAATGAAGTCTTTGGCACGCTTTCCTCTTGGATTCTCAGCTGATGGTATCCAGATCGAAGGCCGATCTTGGAATAGTAGCTTGATCCTTGCAGTTGATCAAATAAGTCATCAATCCTCGGTAGCGGGTACCGATTCTTGATAGTGAGCTTGTTCAGTTCCCTGTAATCGATACACATCCGCAATGTTCCATCCTTCTTCTTCACGAATAATACTGAAGCTCCCCAGGGTGAGAAGCTTTGCCTTATGAATCCCTTATCCAACAACTCCTGGAGTTGTGTAGATAACTCTTTCATTTCGGATGGTGCAAGTCGATAGGGAGCCTCGGCTACAGGAGCGGCTCTTGGAACCAAGTCTATACGGAATTCGACTTGTCGTTGCGGGGGTAGTCCTGGCAGATCTTCAGGAAAAACATCAGGGAATTCCTTCACCACAGGAATGTCTTCGAGTTTCGGCTCCTCAGCCTTCTTGTCTATAACGTGTGCTAGGAAAGCGACACATCCTTTCCTTAAGCACTTCTGTGCCTTCATGCAACTGATGATTCGAAGAGGTGCGTCTCGTTTTTCTCCATGCACGATGAGAGTTTCACCATTCGCTAAAGGGATACGAATGATTTTCTCATGACAAATAACATCAGCTTTGTTCTTGGACAACCCGTCCATTCCGACTACTACATCGAAGCTACCCAATTGAATAGGTAGGAGGTCGATGCTAAATCTTCGTTCACCAAGTTCTAGTGTGCAGCCTCTAACAACTTCGCCCGGTTCAACAAGTTTACCATTGGCTAGTTCTATGGAATAAGGAATTTCTAATCTACTAGATTCTATTCCGAGCATGCGTTTAAATTCCACAGACATGCAGCTAGATGGCGCCAGTGTCAAATAATATGGATGCAAGGTGATTGTTAATGAGAAACGTACCGGTGACCACGTTAAGGTTCTCGCGTGCTTTCCTTGCCCCAATCACAAACGCTCGAGTCTGAACGTTGTTTCCCCTTGGGCAATTTTTCTTGAAATGATCCATGCTTCCACAACCAAAGAATCCTTGGTTTTGCCTAGTTCCATGGCCATTCCGGTTACCGTTGCCACTTCCATTTCTACCATTGTTTCCAGTTCCAGCACTGTTGCGGTTTCTGTTCCCGTTCTTTCCTTTTCCCCAACAGTTTTCGGTGGGTGACCCAGATTTCCACACTTGTCGCATTTTGGGATGCGACAAACTCCTCCGTGATGACGCTTGCACTGATTGCAGAAAGGCATAATGCCCAGGTACCTTTTGGTATGAGCGTCATTCATGGTTGAAAGAGTTTCCGCTTCCTGAGGCGGTTTATGGTCGCGCTTCTCGTTGTTGAAGCCTTTGTTGTTGCGAGTTGCTTGATTCAAGTTTGCGTGTTTCCTTTTCTTTTCGCCGGACGACTCAGCATGCGTCTCGGTCTTTTCGGTTGAGTTTAGTGATAACCGCTTCCTACGAACACAATCTTCAGTCAGGCTGACAGCCAGAGTTACAACCTCAGTGATTGTTTGTGGTTTGGCCGACGTCACCATGCCACGAAACTCTGGGGCCAGTCCCCAAAAGTAGCGTTCAACGCGCTTGAATTTGGGAGTCACCATGTAGGGTAGCACTCTTGACAGATCGTGGAACCTTCGAGTATAACCATTAATGTCAGCACCTTCCATAGTCAAGTGCTAGAACTCCATTTCCAGCCTTTGGAGTTCAGCGCAAGAGCAATACTTCTCTCTCATTCTTTCCTTCAGTTCCTCCCAGGTTAGGCCATAAGCGGCATTATCGACCAAAGTTTGGGCTTGCAAGTTCCACCAAGTCAGAGCTTCATCGACAAACAATCCAGTAGCAAAAGTGACTTGCTGATCCGCGGTACACTTGCTCATGCGGATAGTAGCTTTAGTCTTCTCCGCCCAGCGTACAAATGCTATTGCACCTCCTGTGCCGTCATAGTTCATCGGCTTGCAGTCGAGGAACTGCTTGAAAGTGCAGCCTTGAGCTGAATTGCCTCCAGACGAATCTCCATTCCCATTACGCCTAGCGTTGCTTGGTCCTCCACTGTCTTGAGTACGGTTCGCCTCGTACTGGGCGATAGCAGCGGAGATCCTTTCTTCCAGTAGAGCTTCCAGCACTTCGGCAATTCTTGGCAGTGGGGGAGGAGGAGGTTGGTCACGAGCGTTCACAGCTCTTCTAGGTGCCATGTTCTGAAGAACACAACCCAATAGGGTTAGACATTTGTTTGATATTGTCATACGAGACAGTAGTAGTATATATATATACACAAGTATATACCACATAAGTGACATCAAACAATTATTACTCTAGCAGAGTACTTAGTAGACTTGTACTGAGGGAATCTGTACGTGACAAGACTTGCTGTGATTTCTGTGCACTGAATTCCATAATTATGTATGCATCCATAATTACGTAACTCCTTGCACAGTCCGCACAGTTCGTTTCATCCTCGCATCTCTTCCTTCAGATGGGCCATCGCTTTCAGGTAAAGCCACGTATACTTGTGACATTCTTCATCTAGTATATGCTAATTATCACACATAATTGCAAGCAGTTTCTAGTCAACGACAAGTGCTACTCAAGTGCACTCTAAGTCTCGTAGTGTCTTTTCTAGACTCATGTAGACAGTTTCAGGTAGTGGATGTCGCGGGACGTTTTATGCAATGAAAACTCTTTGAAAAATTGTTTTCGTGAAAGGATCCTAGAGATTGTAGACTAGACTCGAGAAGGAATCTTGGTTCACTACAATCCCAGCTCTGATACCAATCTGTCACACCCCTTTCTGCGGCGGAAGCACGAGGTGTGATCATGAAAGGTTCTCATTGCATACGAAGAGTAAACATACTACATGCTCATGAAAATAACTTAAAATACCATAATTTGAAAACATAAGTTTAGCGTTTACATCGCTAAGTCGCATAAAACATTGTCTTAAAAGTTTACAACTTTATTTAAAGATAAACATAAGCGACATCCACGAGCATAAGCAAGACCGCGCACACATCCATCCTAGTTACCTGAAATACATGTGAGTTTTGGAAAAACGTCAACATAAAGTTGGTGTCAATTCATGCAGTTTTTGTGTTTCTCGTTTGTATACTTTGTATGAAAACATAGTTTGTGTCATGTATAAATCAAGTTTTCATATATAAATCAAGTATTCATGTGTACCTCACGTACTTATGTATAATTCAGGTTTGTCTTGAGTACCCCACGTACTCAAGTATAATTCCCGTTTTCTTGAGTACCCCACGTACTTCAAGTTATAAATCAAGTTTTTCTTGAGTACCCCACGTACTTCAAGTATTAATCAAGTTTTAGTATGGTATGAATTTTATGTAAATATAGTATTCCTGTAAGTATCAGGATTGTTAATGGGTTGCAAAGCCATTAACATGTGACACGACATAGGAAGTCACCAAACCTTAGGCATTTAATTGGTATATTCTGAGACACAAAAGCACTACTCGATTCTCGCCCTCACCGAGAGTGTGGCTGCCAGGCACCCGTTAGATCTAACCTTTTGTTCTGCGGTCTAGGCATATTGTTGATTAATGGTGCTTATGTACCCTATTCGTGACACGATTTCTCGTATCATTTCTCATAACGCATCCTAGTTGGTTCTCGTCCTCACCAAGTGCGTTTCTTGTTATCATTTCTCATAACGCATCATACTTGGTTCTCGTCCTCACCAAGTGCGTTTCTTGTTATCATACCATTTATAAACATTATAATATTTGTACATGGATTTCACCCCCAAAGTTATAAAACTGAAAACAGTTAAAAGGAAAGGGGGAACATGAACTCATAACTTTGCGTTCCTGTGCGTCGTAAACTTCACCGGATTTGCTTAATTAACGTCGTAACCTATACGCGTTTTCTTAACGTTAGTCACTAGACTTGTGTCGCACAAGTACAGTCACTCTCTTTGGTGTATATATTCTTGTGTTAAAAATATTTTATATTTTTAACTAAGTATCTTACTTATATTATTTTCTCTAAAATTAATATAAGTATCTCGTGTTTTGCACTTTGCACCCGAATTATGTATCTTGTATGTTGTATGTGTATTTTTATGTTTATACTCCTCATGAGTATTTAGTGTATTTTTAAGTCTTAATACACTAGCACGTATAACACATACTATATACACTTAGCACAAAAGTTGGTGATAAAATAATATATATTTTTCTCTCAAAAATATACATACTTATATCCATTTTTATTCTTGAAGAAATCCTCATTTCTTATCACCAAAAATTAGGGAAACCTTGGTAATACTTTTAAATACATTTTTAGGGAATAAGCTTCTCAAAAACTTATATTTTTCTAAGTGTCAAAATTTATAAAAATTTTGACAGAGTTTCCCCTAAAAATGGAGGTTTCCCATGTTTTCAAAACATGTGTTTATTTTCTTTTAAATCATCAACAATCATCAACAACAATTATCAACAATAATCATCAACAATAATCACTAATTTCTCCATTTCATGAACTTGAATATTTACAAAAATGTGTAGTAACTTACTAGCACATTTAGTAAGTCTTTCCATCTTTAAAAATAAAATCATTATCTCGAAAACTTTATTTTTAAAGAATATGAAGTTTTACAACTTCTAGTCGGTATTTACGAAAATATTTCTTGGTTAAATCCTTTCGTTACACAAGTGTCTACACACTTTTTGGTTCTCAAAATGTCTTTATTTTGAGAAAGATCCGGCTTTTTAAACATGATTTCATCATACACTTGGTTCTTCAAAAATACCACTTGTAGATCCGTAGATCTACTAGTTTAGAACTCCATTTCATAAGAAAAATCATTTTTACACAAGTTCATGTTTGTGTGTGAAAGGGTTCGTCATCTAGTTATTTTTACACTAAACATAGTGCTAGTTCATGTTCCATGAACATGACCTAGCGTGGTTAGATGACGATCCGTTCCCCTACTAGCATCCAACAATAATAAATAATCATAACAAAACAAGTTCCATAAGTTTTACACTAATATTTACTCATTAACCACCATATTCATCATTCTAACAAGACTCTAAACTTTGATCTCTAGTGTTCATAATTTTTATCCGTTAAGCCTCTTATTAACCACTCTAAACATGAACAAGAGAGTGTTTAGAATCACTTACAACTAGCACAAGGCCAGGGAAGATTCAAGACGAAAACTAGGTGATTAATAGCGATGTAGAGAGGTCCGTGCGATTCCGTAAACACCGGGTCTCCTTATGTGAACTCTAGCACCTTGATATGTAAGTGGAATAGTAATATCAAAATTGAATGATGGTGGGATGGTGTGTGTTGAGTTCGGCCGTAGGTATCAAAGGAGGGAAAAGAAATGCAATTTTGTTATGTGTTTGAATAAATGAAATGCTTATACTTCATGTTTATTTCTGGACCATTTCCCACTATTAACCCCTAGATCATATGTTTACTAGATCTTAGGCAAATGAATAAAATAATCAATCAAGGACAATGGTGTGTCCCCTCATGGGAGAAACCGATCGGATGGGGGTGTATGGTAATTAGTTGGATTTCAACTTTGAAGGTTAAGTGCTAGTTGTTTAGTTAGGAAGTTTAATAAAGTATTATGTGTGTTGTAATTTATAACGGGTGTTAGGGTATTCGGGGACCCTAACTAGCTCAGAAAAAGAAAAACAATGTCAATGTCAATATTTTTATGTTCCGGGTAAAGTCCGGTTATTCGGTTGGATATTAATCCGTTAATGTGCTAAATAAGCATTTAAAGTGTCGTTAATATTAGTTTTAGTGACACAGTGAATTCCCGACACTTGGGGAAGTATTCTGGATAGTAAAACGGAATTTCTGCATGACATTTATGTTGTTAAAAGCTGATTTATTGCTGAATTATACAAAATTCTGCACTTAAAGTGCGTTTCAGGTGCTTTTTAGTGCTTATATTGCTTTCGCAATGTCTACATATTAAACCCTTGCATGTACTCTTGGGTTTTAATGTACTTTTGTCGTCAGACCTACACCTAGGCCTTAATTCTATTGTCCAACTGCTTTCTGCAGTTCTGTTGACACAGTGTGTCTTACCGGTGAGTTTACTAGTATTTTTTTTTTGACGCAACGCTCTCGTTTATGCATAAAGCAATATTTTTGTAGTATACAACGTGCATGAATTCACTTGTTTAGCATGTAATCAGTCAATGTTGACATTTAAGCACATAATTGCAGTCATTAAGCAATAACTAAAGTGTACGGAAATTACCGGTTTGGTGCCAGTTGTCAGAACTGGAAGGTAGATGGGTCGCGGTTCGGGCATTGAGACGGAAGATGGCGAATTCCGCACCTGTTGCAAGTGCTATAAACAGTATTCTGGTTAGATGCCCAACTAACTGACCTCGATTAGGGAGAATACCTCCACTTCCTTGGCTGCGATTCTGATGTGATCCATGTCCACGTCCACGTCCCCTGTTGTAACTATTCCCACGTCTGACGTGATGTCGTGGTCACAATCAAATTTAATCCAAATACTACTAAATAGATAGCGGTAAGTGGGTATCGAACACAGGGAGTTTGTGGAATATGTGCTATTAAAATTGTTTCTCTAAATTAACTAAAATTAAACTAAATTGCAAATAAAGTAAATTTCAAGTGTTGGTTTGATTGATTTGAGTTTTAAAAACTAAGGTTACTATTCTAATTGCAAAATGAAAGTTTTGGTTTGTAAACAATTTAGAGACAAATGACCATCTTTAGTTTCCGGTTTGCTTCAACGGTTGTGTTATCATTCACTAGAAAGAACTACATAGACATAGTTCATGTGTAATTACTTGTTGTGATAAAAGGGAACTAAGTACTCAGATTCCTAGAACGTGAGGTTGTTACCCGATGACCAATTAACCCTTACCCAATCCTAATTCTACCCATGATATCTCGATTGCCAACGGCACCAAGAACGTATGGTTTCAAAATAGATAATCATAAGAGTTAACACTTTACAAGCAAATAAGAACACACCACGATAAACAAAACATAAATTAAGTTAATCATTCTAGAAATAGGAAATCAAAGCACAACCATCTCAAACAAACCTTCAACTAAAGATGACCACCATAAGTTTAGCCACACATGGCTCGGACAATCATCATCACAAAAGTCTTAATGTTCATAACAATCAAAAGCATAAAACCAATGTTTAACAAGTGTCTGCAAGCTCCAAGCACTAGCAATTTTCGTCTCCAAGTGTTGTGTAACCGAAAAACCATGATAGGAGACATAAAAACCCATCAAAATGACCAATTAATGCATGAGTTACAAAACAAGATTAGTCGGCACCGTAAGCTACGCCAGTGACCGTAGCTTACGGCGATCAGTGGTCAACGGAGGGTCAGCATATTGCCGTAAGCTACGCCGGGTACCGTAGCTTACGGCACCCGTTATTTCCTTACGACATCTTGAGCCTGGGCTACGACGAACATGTTGGAAAGAGGTGGAGGGTCGTAACCTACAGAAGAAGCCGTAGGCTACGACGCTGTATGTTTCTTTTTTCTCATTTCTTCATCAAATCTTGATTTCTTCACATCTTGATTCCACCAACTTCCAACATTCATCTAGACATCACAAAAACCACTCCTTATGCCCACTTAGCACCTGCAACATCAAACATCTAGTAGTTACCAAGTTCAAGCTATTAACCTTGTAAAGTATGGGATTTTAATCTTTTTAAAGTACTTAAGGGTTGTCCTACGAACCACCCGTCACATCCCCACACTTACCCGTTGCTTGTCCCAAGCAACTCATTCAAAAACCATTTCATAACCACAAGCGATCAATCATGCAAACCAAGCTAAAATGTTGTGTTCTTCTACTAACCTTTTATCATACCACAAGACACACCCCTCACAACAACTCTCGGTGACAAGAACATTAGCAACACTATGCTAAAACACTCAATGGAAGTGTGCGATTGTGCGACAATAAGCTTGTATAAGAATCAAGTCTCCTCCTATCAAGTACCTAGCATGCTTATGAATCAAAAGGACATTCGGGTTGTAACGAGGCTATGTGTAAAGGTAGGAAATAGTGGGAATGTGAAAGTAGCTCGTTGATTCGACCCGGTTTTTATTTCTACTACTAAACAAAGTGTTAGGATCTGAGTTTGGTTTTGATTGTGTTTTACGTTTGAAATAAGATGAAGATGGATGACTAGTGCAGATGAAATAAGATGGAAACAAACTTTGCACACAATCAAACAGGAGAATTGCTTTAATCAAACATTTTCAACAAAGAACCGAAAGATTGAATTTATTTCAATAACGATTACAATGCATGTATGAATACAAACTCCCCCTCAGCCTGAGCTCACAGTGTTTGTTCGTGCAGGAAGAAGATTTTGTGAAGAGCTAATAGAACATTGTATGGTATTGTTCTATTTATAGGCACGGACAAACCACTGAGGCATCAATGCTGACGTCACCATGAAAGTGATATCTAACCTCCTAACAACTTCTAACAACTGATCTATACAAACACTGCTTAAGCTAACAACTGCTATACAATACATTACATAATTAAACTAAACTACTGCTCGTCCTTCCACTGTTGTGACTTCAGCAGTACTTGATAACTACCAGCAGTGCTTGACCCAAAGCAGTAGATTGAACAGCAGGTCTTTAGTCTTTGACTTGATTAGCGGTTGTAGGGCAGCAGTTGTAATCGATCAGTAGATAGGAGGTCAGCAGATGTTGAAACCACTTTCAAGGGGAGAGACTTGTAACACAACATCTGCTTATTCTTGATCTACTGTCCTGATCCAGTTTTGGCTTTAATTATATGTTCCTCTGATAGGGTTCAATCCCAACAATCTCCCCCTGGAACAGATAATGACAAAACCCTTCATTATTGTAGAACTTTATTGCCTCATCAACAGTTCCCTTATCTGACCTTTAAGTTGCAACTCAAAATCTAGGGCATCTGTGTCATCTTCATCCCTACAAAGTGGAAGATCAAGGAGATCCTGCATATCTTCAAGACTTAGGCCAAGTGCTTGTTCCCTTGTTATTTTCTTCACTTCTCCACTAGACTTGAACACAATCAGTACATGGGTCTGTTTGTCAGTTTCCCACTTTAGTACTTTTGAGCCTGGTGGGTTTCTTGGGAGATTTTTTTTGGATGAGGAGTTTGGTGATGCTGGCCTATTGATGACTGTCTGAGCAGTGCTTGCAGGTTGATTTAGGCCAAGAGTTTCAGCTATCTTCTGCTTAATGCCTTCTTTTACTAGTTCATCTCCTGCCATTAATTCTGCCACTATTTCAGTATCCAACTATTTTTGTTGCTTTCTTTTATAGATGGCAGCACCAGTTGGAACAGTAGCTCTCCTGATTTGCAGCTTTGGTGGTCTTTTTGAAACCTCTGCTTCAGGGTAGTCAGGTTTTTGTGGAACTGTGGGATCTTTCTTCCTTAATTCCTCCAACCTTTTGTAGGTGGTCCTGACTGTGTCTTCTTTCCATCTTGCCACTTGATTTTTAGACCCATAGTCAGCAGCAACTAATTCCTCTTTCATTCTCTTCAGCTCTAGTGTCTTTTCAGGCACATTCTTTTTGTACTTTGACCAATCTGGAGGAGTGTGTTTGACCTTATTCTTTATCATTTCTTGAATCCTGACTGCTTCTTGTTCAAGCTCAGGAATGGTCCACTTTTTATACATATGCTTTTCTCCATTGTACTTCTTGGTTGCCATGATGTTTTCAATGTAGTCTTTTCTCAAAGTTTCATCTTCTCTTTCTGAGATTTGTTGACAAACATTTTTTTGCAAATTTCTCTAAGGATCTGACTTGAGTAAATAGAAACTGGTAATGCCTTTGAATTTCTTTGTCAGTTTTTCCTTGAGAGTTTCTTTTGGAAATATCCTCTGCCTGTTTAGCCTTAAGTTTCAAATATTCTTCAATGTTGTTAGGCCTTGGATATCCTTCAACTGATGGCAACTTCCTTTTAGCAGGGTCATTCTCATAGTAGAAGGATTTGATCTCTTCTCTAACTGCTTCAAGTTCTAGAGGGAATTGGACACCTGCAGGAGTGATAATAGGGATTGGTTGTTGTACTGGAGCTGAAGAGAGAGGAGCAGGTTTTCGAATCAGTGCAAGAGATTGTGAAGATGTTGGTGGTGCTGATGGAGAATCATCATCAGGTATGAAAATCCTTCTCCTTTTTATTGTAGGAGAGGCTGATGATGTCTTGGGTGGATCAGTGGTGGTATTTTGAGTGGTGGATGGTGACTGACTAACAGCTGTTGAAACAACTGGTGTTTCAACCACTGTTGTCATTACAACAGATGTTGTAACATCTGATGTCTTCTGCTTTTTGACAGGAGGTGATGGTGGTGAGGTTGTTTTCGGTGATTTTATTGGTGGAGTGATTTTTGGTAGTGGTGGTAAGGTAGTGGTTGTAGTGTGTGTTGAAGTGGTAGTTTGAGGTTTGGAGCCTTTAGTAGGTGGTTTGGAAGCATGCTTTTTAGGTTGCCTCACTTGTCTAGTGGGCTTCTTCTTTTCTTCCTTGGGATTTTTATCATCCATAGGTTCAGAAGGACCTTGTGCATTTAGCTTCATGAAAGCTCTCTTCTCCTGTTCCCACCTGGCTTTATCCTTAGCCTCTCTATCCCTTTTTACACTTGCTTTTGCTTCAGCTAGTGCATTTTCAGTAACATCAATCTTTTTACTACCATCTGGCAAGGGAATGTTTTTAGTCATGTTTTCCTTTTCTGGTTCAATATAAATACCATCTTCAATTCCCTTATTTATCCACTGTTTGATTTTCTCCCCTTTTTTGGCATTATCTGGAGAAGGGTTATCAAAGAAGAGAACAGTGGGAGGAGCAGTGCCAGTGGTGTTCAGAATGTGAGCTTTTAAAGCCATGATGTCAGCTTGAGTATCTTTAAACCTTGCTTCCGTGAGAGTTCTGATCTTTTGAATTTGGATCTCATGTTGCTGATCAGCTAATTCTCTTTGATGTCGGAGCAATGGTTGAAATAAACTCCACACCTCATTAGATAATGGAGCAGCTGTTGGGGGTGGTGCAGTAGTGGATGTAGACTTTTGAGAATTTAACACCTGTTGCAGCATTGTTTTGATGTCTGCAATAGATTATTCAATTCTGTCCACTCTCTTCGTCAATTCTTTATATTTTAAACCATCACTCAAATGAATGGGATCATCTGATTTCCCACCAGAAGTGGTTGTATCAATGGTAGACTTAGGGAATGTATCCCAAAAGTCATCCACTGATGCCCCTTGTTCTTGGTACTGGGACTTCTTTCTTCATTTGTGGACACTTTGAATAACTCACCAGTGGTTAAAGAAAACACACCAGTGGTTGCACTAGTTGTCTCTAAAGAAATTGCCTTTAAGGGAGTCTTATTGATAGAACAACTGACCCAATGTAGACCAGTGGGTCCAACACTAGTAGTTGCTGCTCCACTTAAACTACTGACAGGAGTTACTTGTAACTCCTGCAGTGTAACCTCCTCAATTGTTGCTGGGATTGCAGAGGTATAGGCATCAGACCCAGTCACTTGTGGGAGTGTACTCTCATTGATAGGTGGTTGAGAGGAACTGGTTTGTGTCTGAGCTATATCAACTGCATGCAACAAAGGTAGCATGGATTGTGGTAAGATGAGGGGTGAAGGTATTGGTGTAGAAAGAGACATGTCCTTGGGATCAGAACTGAGGAAGGTGGATCTAATTGGACCCAGAGCTTCATAATGTGGGGTCCCTGTGCTTACAACCTGATCCTTTTGTGAGGATGCAGGAGGAGTTTTTGGTAATGGTGGAGATCTTTCTACCAACTACTGTGAGAAAGTAGCAGCAGTGGTTATTGGTGACTTTTGTGTTGTCACTGGCAGTTTCTCTAGGATCTCATCTTCCAGAGTTGCCTTTTTGATGGGTTTGGGGGGTTTTCTGGATGATTTCTTTTTGGTCTTTTTGGTAAGGGCAGGTGTGGGTTTCAAAACAGTGGTTATACTGCCTTGATCACCTAGAGCAGTGGGCTCAACAGCAGATACCTGAGGAGCAGTGGTAGCTGCTAAATTATGCCCATGCACCTCTGTTTGTGTTTTTGTAGGTTTTAACATTGTAGTGAATGTTTCAGCAGTTAAGCTATTTATTTGAAAAGGGGGACCCTGTACAAGTACATGGGCATTCTCTTTTGAAAACTTTTTATCAAAATAGTAACTCAAAAATCTTGGAAATAATAGAAAAGCCTTTTTCTCAACATTTTTTTACCAAATTATCAAAGATTACCTGGGAGTAATTAAAATTTTCACCTTGAAATATAGCATAGCCCAGATATTGTATCTTTAATGGGATTTCATTAAAGGCAGTGGTTTGGTTAGAAACACACATAAGGTATGAAATAAAAACCTTGTAGCAGATGGAAAACTGCCCTTTTGTAAAGTATCTATTTTCATTTTGTCTCCATACCCTCTTTTAATGAAATCTCCTTGGTACTCTGTTTTCGGAAAAGAATTTTTACCTTCCAGATCATTGAGCTTAAATACTTCAGATATGGCTTGAGGTAGAGGTGCACAAAATAACCTGTTAATTAACCGTAACCGGTTATTAACCGAAACCGTAACCGGTTAATAACCGATTTAGGAATAACCGGTCCAGCCGGTTAGTTAACCGTAGGTTAGTAACCAGTTACAAGTTTTTAGTATAATAACCGGTTTTTCTAAACCGGTTTTTTAACCGATAGACTGGTTAACCGAAAAAATAACCGAAAAATTCAAAAAAAAGGCAAAAAAAACCGGTTTTTAACCGAAAATAACCGGTTAAATAACCGAACCGGTTAAAGTAATTAACCGGACCAGTTAAAAAAATAACCGGTTAAAGCATTAACCGGTTAAAGTCAAAAAGTCAAATTAACCGGTATAACCGGTTAACCGATCCGGTTATTAAAATTAACCGGTTTGTGCACCTCTAGCTTGAGGTGTGATTGAGATTTTTACACCTTTTATTGTGGAATTGATGGCAACAACCTTTTTGTCCATCTTCTCAAGAGTAGCATTTTTCCAAAATTCTCGTTGAGTAGCAAGGTAGACGGTTGCATTGTAAGTGAGCAAAGTTTTGTACTTTGTGGAGGATAATGTGTCTAGGATGGAATCGAAGGTCTTTGTGTCACTGGGTTTTTCAAGAATACCCAAGTAATTGTGAGACCATTTGTATGGAATTTCAACCTCGGTAGGCTCCTTTGTTTTGGATTTGCTTGCCTTTTTTTACCATGATTGAAACAAAGTATGAGAGAAATGAAGTGAGGAGGAAGAAGATTTTGGGAGAATTTTTGTGGAAAACTGTTTTGAGAAAAGAATTTTGAATTCGATTCGACAGTGAAAACCTTATTTGGGGGTTTAGTAAAGGGTTTTATATGATGAAAAAGTGAATGCTGACGTGGCAGCGGTTACAAAGATCTGAAGGATAAATACTGACCACGTGCCAACCTCTGATGATAAGATGAATAATGGAAGACAGTTGTTTAGGAAACCACTAATGAAGCAATACCAGTGGTTCACAAAGGAAAATAGGAACAGTGGGTGACTTTCACTATCAGTGGGTGACTTTCACTATCAGTGGATAGTTTGTGTCAGTGGTTTTACAGCACTGAAGTTTGTCAACAGTGTTTTACCAAGAGAAATGAGAGAACAGAGGTTGACTTTCAGCAGTGGATAGCAAATAACAAACAGATGTTTGCACCAATCAGTGGTTATGGCAGACTTTTAAGGATTTAATGAAAATTTCATTTTTAGCTATTTTTAAGGATGGATTTTTGATTTTCTGAAAACATTTTAATGCTTTTACTCATAGAAAAACAAGATTTTGCTTGTTATTCCATGTTTAGCATGCCAATCCTAGAGACCAAGCTTTCAAAGGTAGATGTATCTAAAGCTTTTGTGAGCACATCTGCCAACTGGTCTTTAGTTTGAACATGATGCAGAGAAATCAAACATTTTTCATAGCAATCCCTCACAAAGTGATGTCTGATGTCGATGTGCTTGGTGGTTGAATGGGAAACTGGATTTTTGATGATATTTTCTGCTGCCTGGCTATCCAACATGAGTGGTGTCTTTAAGGCAGTGATACCAAAATCCAGCAACTGATTTTGAAGCCACAGGAGTTGGGCTGTACAGCTTGCAGCAGCAATGTATTCAGCTTCAGCAGTGGATGTTGAAACAGCTGCTTGCTTTTTGCTTTGCCATGAAACTGGCACCCTCCTGAAGTGGACTTCCTTGTGGTGTTACATTAGCTGGATACCAGATACCAGATACCAAGTGTGGGAGCACCTTTTATGTATCTGAAGATCCTTTTTACAGTAATGAGGTTAGATTTTCTGGGAGCTGATTGACTTCTTGCACAGACACACGTTGCAAACATGATATCTGGTCTAGATGCAGTTAGGTACAGCAAAGACCCAATCATGCTTCTATAAAGTGTTTGGTCAATCAGCTCATCCTTTTCATCAGACATGACAAGCTTATTGGTTGCCATGGGTGTGCTGCATGGTTTACAATCATTCATATCAAATTTGTTTAAAAGTTCTTTAGCATATTTGCTTTGATGAATGAAAGTTCCATTTTGCATTTGCTGAACTTGGAGACTAAGAAAGCATTGCAGCTTACCCATTGCACTTATTTCAAACTCAGTTGTCATGAGTTGCCTAAAATCTTCACACATTTTATTACACATGCTTCCAAAAATAATGTCATCCACATAAATTTGGACAATCATTAAATCTTTTCCTCTCCATTTTAGAAATAGTGTTTTATCAATGGTACCTCTTTTGAAACCGTTTGAGAGTAGAAAGGTGGAAAGAGTTTCATACCAGGCCCTAGGTGCTTGTTTCAGGCCATACAAGGCTTTGTTTAGCCTGTAGACATGATCTGGATAAAATGGATCCTCAAAACCTTGAGGTTGACAAACATACACCTCTCCTTGAATTGTACCATAGAGGAAAGCACTTTTGATATCCATTTGGAACACCTTCATGTTGTGGTTGACAGCAAAGGCCAGGAACAATCTTATAGCTTCCAATCTTGCTACAGGGGCGAATGTTTCATCATAATCAATCCCCTCTTCCTGTCTGTAACCTTGAACCACAAGCCTGGCTTTATTCTTGACAACAATGCCCCTTTCATCAGTTTTGTTTTCGAAGACCCACTTTGTGCCTATGGGGCTTACATCTTTTGGCAGTGGTACAAGCTCCCATACTTGTTGTCTTTTAAACTGTTGGAGCTCCTCTTGCATGGCTTCTACCCAGCTGTTGTCTTTCAGTGCCTCTTGGTACTTGACTGGCTGATGGAGTGATAGAAAACCAGCAAAAAGACAAATGTTTTGGGTTTGGCTTCTTGTGAGCACCCCTTCATTGATGTTGCCAATGATTTGGTCAGGTGGATGAGATCTCAAGAAGATTAAATCTCCTTGGTATGGTATGATGGCATTTGTTGGTGAAGGCTGCAGATGTGTATCATCTGAGCTAACCACTGCAGGTGACTTTGATGATCCAGCAGTGGCTTCAAAAGGTGGTGGAATAGGAGGTAATGGTGTGGACACATGCTGACTTTTATCCACTGTTTGGGGACTTTTGTCAGCAGTGTTTGATGATGTGGAAACAGAGGTTGATGGGCTACTTTGGTCAACAACTATTGAGGTAGCAGTGGTTGAGCTTTGACAGTTGTTTTGTACAACTGCTGCTTTTCCCATTGCTAGTCTTGACTGCACTGTTAGTCTTGACAGCAACACTTTCAAATGTGAATTTATCAAGATCAAATAAATCAGCAGGATTTGCTGGGATTTTCATTGATGAAAGTTCATTGAACTTCACTTTCAAAGTCTCTTCCACTGTTTTAGTCCGTGTGTTAAACTTTGTAGGCCTTAGCAGTGGTAGAGTATCCCAAAAGATAATCACTGTCTACTTTGGCTGCAATTTTGAGATGGAATCTTTTAAAATCAAAATAAAGCATGGGCAGCCAAATACCTTAAAGTATGAGATCAATGGTTTGATTTTATACAGAATTTCATAAGCAGTCTTTTTGTGCCTGGGGTTTATTAAAACTCTGTTTTGAACATAGCAAGCAGTGTTTACTGCCTCTGCCCAGAAAGTCAAAGGCAAACCTGAGTCAGCAAGCATGGTCCTAGCAGCTTCAATCAGTGTCCTATTCTTTCTTTCAACTACCCCATTTTGCTTTGGTGTTCTAGGGATGTTGTACTGCCTTACAATCCCTTTCTTCACACAGAAGGCATCCAACTCCTTATTTTTGAATTCTGTGCCAATGTCACTCCTGAAGACTTTTACTGGAAGGTCAAATTGCTTTTCAACCTGTGTCACAAAGTCTTGCAAAATGCCTGCAGTCTCATCTTTTGAGTGTAAAAAGAAAGTCCATGTAAACCTAGAGAAGTCATCAATAATAACCAAACAATATCTCTTCTTCTTGAGACTCATGACTTGAACTGGGCCAAACAAATCCATGTGCAGCATTTGCAAACACTGGGTTGTTTTGGACTCTTCAATGGACTTAAAGGAGCTTTTATGATGTTTCCTTTTAAACAGGAAACACAATGCTCAGGACATGAAAACAATTTTTGTGGTAAGCCTCTTACTAGGCCATTTTTTGAAATTTCAGTGATTGTCTTGAGATTTGTGTGCCCCAATCTTCTGTGCCAACGTTCATTCTCTTTGTTAGAGGCAGCTGAGAACAGACAGGCATCAGTTCTGGGACACTCTTTTGACATATCAACAACATAAACATTGCCACTTCTTTGAGCAACAAGTTTTGTTTTACCAGTTTTTATTATTACTTCAATCTTTTCAACCATTTCTGGTCCAACAATCCTACAACATTCCTTTCTGAAGAATGATCCATACCCCTTATCACTCATTTGTGAAACACTTAGGAGGTTGAATTTTTTATTGCCTATCAGATTGACATTTTCAAATTTTACATTTCCAGTTTGTACTGTACCAGACCCCATAACTTTCCCTTTACTATTATTACCAAAGGATATATCACCGCTTCCATGGATTTTGAAATCTTTGAGAAGGGTTTACATCCTGTCATGTACCTGGAGCCTCCACTATCTACATACCAAATACTATCTAAGCATGCAGAAGCTCCCTGCACATGAAGTAAAAGGATTAGTTCATTAGGGTCTCCAAAGCCAATAAGGCTTTGGATGGGGTCTCAACAGTGTCTGGGATGAGTTCAGATGCATGGGCAGTGGTTAGGTCAGGGGTTTGGACAGTTTCTCTCTAACCACTGTTGTGGGTTTTAACCAATCATCTGCTGATAACCAAAAGGATGCCTGTTCACTCTTGGTTTAGAGGGCCTTTTGTAGGTTTCACAAATGTGTGGAATCCTTTGGTAAGATGATTGTCCCTTGCCTCTTCTGAATTGATTGGAAGGGGGTGCATCAGTCACTTGAACATCTCTTTGGACAGATGTTTGATTCAACTGTTTTGTAACAGCTGTTTGGACTGGCACAAACAGTGGTTGATTCTTGCTGAATTTGACAGATGATGTTGATGGACTCAAGGATGTTTTAGCAGTGTACTCATTCTTTTTAACATCAAAGTTTTTGAGATACACACATGCTTGAGTTTTGTGGTTTGTTTTACCACATATGGTGCAGCTTTCAGCATGTACAATGATACTTGTTTTGTTTAAATCATATGCTTTTAAATGGAAACAGTCTTTTGTTAGATGATTCCTTTTTTCACAAAATTCACAGAACAGGTTTTTGATCTTTTCTCTCTTCTTTCTCTTTTCAGACTCCTTTGCAACAGAGTTTTTAACCTCTGTTGGGATGTCCTTGAGAGGGATGGCTTTTGCTTTTGGAGCTTTAACACCATCAGTGGTTGTGAAATCCATGGGTTTAAAATTTTCAAGAATGTCACGCTCGTCAGACCATGAGGGTTTAAATTGGTATTTCTCAATTTCCTCAAAAGTAGAGGTTCCCACTGGTCTTTCAAGTGTGATTTTGTTACCAAGTTTATCAGTGATTTTCACTTCTTGGTCATTCTTGTTTGTGGGAATGAATTCAGTGGTTACATCAGTGGTTTGAACAGACTTTTCAAAAGCAGTGTTTTCATCATCTTGTTTTCTATAACCAACACCAAATTTCACATTGCTTTTAATCTGTTTTTCAAGCATTATTTCATACCCTTTGCAGGATTCCACCCGTTTTTCACATGTGATTTGGGTGGATTCCAACTCCTTTTTACAAACATGATATTTTTCTATCATTGTTTGGAGTTGGGTTTTAGTAATGCTTTGCTCTTCTTTTAGACAGCTAATTTCGTTGTCCTTTTCAGCCAACTTGATTTTAAGTTCTTTTAATGACTTTTCAAATTTGACTTCATCAGTTAAGACCCTATTCCGGAGGTTTTCATTCACCTCTTTGATGCTAGCAAATGCAAAAATGCATTTGTCTGAACACAGATTTTTAAGAACCTGAGGTGATACCTTGGCAGTTGCCATCATAGCACAAACACATTGATGATTCTTTTCTTCATCAGCTCTTTCTTCTTTCTCACCCTTATCTTCTTTGGACCAAGGATAAATCAGTGGTTCAATTAGGGTTTCTGAATTTTCTCCCAGCAGTAGTTCACCAGCAACTGCAGTAACCACTGCTTCAGTCACTTCATCCACTGTTTCAGCACTTAGCTGTTCACCTTCAGTTTCTACCCCTTCTGGTATAGACTCTAATGCCATCAAACAAAATTCATCATTAGTAGGATCATTAAAAGCATTGAGTGCAAAATTTTCATCACTAAGCTCATCAGGCATACTGCTCCAGTCAACAAAGCCTTGAGTGAAAAAGCTTTGCTGATCTGGTTGTGTTACTGTTGGGGCAGCTAGTTGAGATGCAACAAGTTGCACTTGTGCCTGAGGGACAGGGGTTTGAACATGCTGAATTTGTGGAACAGTGGTATGAACATAATGCACAGGCACAGGGGTTGCAGCATAGTGAGCAGTCTTAACATGAGCTGCAGGGGTATATTGGGTATAGTGGATAGTATTTTGGTGTTGTGGTCTTGGATTTGAGCTGGGATGAGTTATAATAGGACCAGTGGTTTGACTCCTACACTCCCTAGCAAAATGACCTAGTCTATTGCACTTATAACACTTGATTTTTGATTTATCCAACCCCACCCTCAAATTCCCATGTAACCCTAGGAATTTTCTCCCTGTTCTTTTATAGAATTTGCTTGTTCTTACACTAAGCAAAGCCAATTGAAGCAAAATGTCCATTTCTTCTAAGTCAATGGGATCAAAGTGCTGTAAGTCATTTAGTTCAAAGCACAAGTTATCTGAGTTCTGGCTTTCTCCATTTGCTGTGAAAGCAAAGTTGGATGAGTGAGGATCAGAGTTGAAATTACCTCCAGCAGTTATGTCAATAAAATGATCATAACTCTGATCCTTACTACTGCCAGACTCTTCTTGACCCAGAAGAGCTGTGTTACCAAATGAATAGCCATCTGTAACTTTGCCAGACTCTTGCAATTATGTCCCATTTTTCAGGTAGTGATCTAAGAAACCTACTATTTTGTGTTGATTTTGGAAATTCAACTTTAACAAGTCTTAGCTCACTAATGAGACAACTGAAACGTTCAAACTGTTGGGTCAATGATTCACCCTTAATGTGACAAAAGGTTTCATACTGCTGATTCAGAATTTACCTATTGTTTTCAATTACTTCTTCGGTTCCCCCAAATTGTTCCTTAAGTGCATCCCATAATTCTTTGGCACTGTTACAATGTAACAGCCCAGCATAGATTTCATTTGGTAATGCAGATGCAATGATGCTAAATGCTTTGGCATCCAGTTCGAACTTTTGAAAATCAGTTTCAGTATAGTTTTCATAACTTTTAGGTTCGAATTTCTTTGGATCCTCAGCACTTGGCACCATTGGAACATGGGGACCAAAAACAACTGATCTCCAACATCCGGTATTTTGTTGAGCAAGGATATGACCCATCCTTCTCTCCCAGATGTTGTATTCATTACGTTTAAGCATGGGTGGTTTGAAAAGAGAGCCAATGTTATTCTTATCCTCTTGTGGTTGTGACGTCATCCTGGTTGTTTTACAGGCACTGATTAATCAACTTTGATGGTGATTAAACCTTACTCTGTTTTTCAACAAAACGAACAAATATCAGTATCAACGATTATGAGCTGAACTATTTACGTCAAAATGATTGTTAGATCAAATTTGATTGTCCAAGCTTTGATACCAATTGTTAGGATCTGAGCTTGGTTTTGATTGTGTTTTACGTTTGAAATAAGATGAAGATGGATGAGTAGTGCAGCGGAAATAAGATGGAAACAAACTTTGCACACAATCAAACAGGAGAATTGCTTTAATCAAACATTTTCAACAAAGAACCGAAAGATTGAATTTATTTCAATAACGATTACAATGCATGTATGAATACAAACTCCCCCTCAGCCTGAGCTCACAGTGTTTGTTCGTGCAGGAAGAAGATTTTGTGAATAGCTAATAGAACAGTGTATGGTACTGTTCTATTTATAGGCACGAACAAACCACTAAGGCATTAATGCTGATGTCACCATGAAAGTGACATCTAACCTCCTAACAACTTCTAACAACTGATCTATACAAACACTGCTTAAGGTAACAACTGCTATACAATACATTACATAATTAAACTAAACTACTGTTGGTCCTTCCACTGTTGTGACTTCAGCAGTACTTGATAACTACCAGCAGTGCTTGACCCAAAGCAGTAGATTGAACAGCAGGTCTTTAGTCTTTGACTTGATCAGCGGTTGTAGGGCATCAGTTGTAATCGATCAGTAGATAGGAGGTCAGCAGATGTTGAAACCACTTTCAAGGGGAGAGACTTGTAACACAACATCTGCTTATTCTGGATCCACTGTCCTGATCCAGTTTTGGCTTTAATTATCTGTTCCTCTGATAGGGTTCAATCCCAACACAAAGCAAACATCAACTATATACACAACTTCATCAACTTCTATTGCAACTAAATACTTCTTTTTGTATTTTTTTTCATATTTTTCTCTTTTTTTCTTTTCTTCTTTTTTTAAAGATAAGATATACAAGCTCAACAATATTTACAAGAACATCAACACTACATACTAAACTCCTAAACCGGGTCATCTCAAAAGATAAAGTTTTGTAGGAAGTAGGTTTGGGTCGCAACCGAATGGTATAAGGCTCAAACATGGCTTTCTAAATACCAAACCCCCACCCCTCACAATACCAAGCTCATATATGTAATGTATGAGGTCCAACCCCCAATTCCCACACTCTCAGACATCTAGACGAGGCTACCTAAAAGTCCATTATCATTTTCACAAGCATGCTAATCCTAGGCTTCAACAAGAATTCGTACACAAGTTCTATTAACACAAAACACGCACCGCCACTCAAAACAAGAAAAGCATCTATAATAATCTTATGTGGCTCAAACTCCCACCAAGAAATGACTAGAACGGGGTGTCGGTGTGTCAAGTGGAACAATATCAAGTGTTCAAATTTCGACAATTTTCGCTTGGTTTCACAAATTTTTAAAATTCTCAAAAATTTCCCCCCATCCCACACTTGGGATACATTGTCCCAATGTATGGTTTTGAAGGGAAGATCGCTTAAACACCAAAAACATCAACTGTGTTTTTATATTTTTTTTATAAACAAAAGCAAACTAATAAACGAACAATATTTCAAAGCTAAAGAACATGACAAGTCTAAGGAAAAAGTACATTGACCTGGTGAAGTTTGACACAACAGATATTGTAAATGATCCAATTTCCTATCACCACCTTCACACAAATATCCGCACATCTTCCCCACACTTGAGTGTTGCCATGGCCCTGAAACATAGAAAACTAAAGAAATAACAAGATCAGTGAAAAACCCCGGGTTGCCTCCCGAGCAGCGCTAAGTTTTCAGGTCTTCAGCCAGACCGTGCCACCCCCATTTAAGGTTGATCAAAGAAGCGGTTCCTTCCATCTCCATCACTTCCTCGTGCCATTGAGCAAAATGCATCCGTCTCGTTTCGACTCGGTGGGTAATCAAATACACTCTTGCTTAAACCCATATGCTTTTCTTCACGATCCGGTGGGTGATTTCTTCTCATTCTTTGAAACACCTTTTCACTAAACCCGCTATCCTTCGCCTCAACAAAATCGTAACTAATCATCTTAGTCTGAACATCAAATGACAACTTACTGTTCTTTTCGGTCATGGTAATGATTCCATCTCTACAATCAATTTGAGCATTTGCCGTATAGAGAAACGGTCGACCCAAAATCACCCTTTGTTGTGACGCCATCATGGTAGTAGCATAATCTAAAACCAGAAAATCCACCGGGTATTCGAATTCTCCCAACCGAATCATAACATTCTTAACCATTCCCCGTGGACGCCTCCAACTTTCATCCGCCAAACTCACCATGGTGTCTGCATCCTAAAGCGGACCAAAATCATACATATAATATATGTCACCTGGTAGCACACTCATACTCGCCCCATAATCCAATAATGCATGGGGAATTTTTAATTTTACCACTCGGATCGGCACAAGTGGTGCTCCATGCTCCTTGTCCGTTTCAACCTCAGCATCCCTTCCTATACCTGCACTCACTTGACAAGAAGAAGTAAGAAATGTTTCATTAATTTCATTATTAGGAACGGTGCTTATCACATTGATGTTAATGCTTTTTGTGTTCTTGGGATTTATCACCGTGTCACTTGGTGATTGACCTTTTGCTTTCTTCAATAATGCCACGTCACTTGCAAGTTGACCCATTTGAGTGGTCAACGATTGAATAGCTTTGTCACGGATTTCATCTTTTTGCATGCGAACATCATCCATTTGATTTCATCTCTAGTTGCATTACCTTGAGCATCTCCATGACCTCATTTCCACCCGAAGAGCTTTGACCCGAAGACCCACCATGCACTTGACCCGCTTGATATTACCTTTGAAATCCTTGGTTTCCTTGGAAGTTCGGGTTGGCTTGATTTGACGAATTCCCGTATCTAAAGTTCGGGTGATTTCTTAAGCCAGGGTGGTAAGTATTGGAGTTCATGTTGTAATTTCTACCACCCCCTCCTTGCCCTTGCACGGCATTAACCTCTTCATATTGCCCTTCCACTCCTTGGCAATTTTCAGCCGCATGTCCTAACTCATTACAAAGAGCACACACGTCATAAATTTTATTAGAGGTTTGAACATTACCATCGTCTACCGCGTGCACTTGATTCGGGTAATGGCCGGTCGTGCTCTCCTTGATGCTTGAGCTTTTCTCTTTGAAGTGACCGCCATTTGTGTGACAACCCTCACTAAACCAGGTATCCGTACGACTTAATTAATAATTAATTACTACTTAATTGCTGTGCTTACTTGAACTTGTGGATAAACTGCTACTTGAATACTGATACATGTACTTACTTGCATCATACTTTACTTGCTGTCACTCCATGTTTTGCTTACAGCACCTTTGAGACAACCTTGATGCACCAAAAGCACAGTAGCACAATGAACGGATAACCTATTAAACGTGCTGTCATAACTAGCACCAGGCAGGTACTGCCTCTAAGGCCTGTAAGAGCCTGAGATAGTTTGCTACACTAGTGGTGAGTGTAGGGATATAAGGGTTGTAGAACTGCGTCACTAGGAATGAGATTACAGTGACCGGATGTGCCTAAAACGTACTTTAAGTACAAAACTCAGCACTTTAATTAAAATTCAGCATTTAGCTACCTATTAGAGTGCCAAAACATGAGAAAAATATTACTAGACACTTTCCAAAGTGTCGGGAATAAATTGTGTCACTAAAAATAATAATAACGACACTTTAAAGCTTTGTTAAGCACTTTAACGGATCTCTATCCAACCGAACCACCGGACTTTACCCGGAACATAAAAATATTGTCATCAACCTTGTTTTTCTTTTTCTGAGCCAGTTAGGGTCCCTGAATACCCTAACACCCGTCATAATGCACGACACGCTAGTAACCGAGTTAACCTTCACTTAACTTAACTAATACTTAATGTTTAGTTGGAAACCAACCAGATTACCCCCCCCCCCCTAACGAATTCGGTCCCCTTGGGGGACACCCATGTCCTATTTTGATTATAATAATCACTAGTGTCTAATATCTATTAGACACATAATCCTTTGGATAATGATCCTATCTTTTGCCTATAAGTTCGTAACATAACACACTAACCATCCAACACTCAAACTCTCTCTCTCTCCCTCTCTTTGGCTCTCGGCCGAACACACACACCCACATCCATCCATTTTTCGGTTTTGATCTTCTCATTCCAAGAGCATACAAGTGTTGAGGATCACATACGAGGAGGCTTGGTGCATTCGGAACGCGAAGGACCTCACCCTATTGCTTTTATCCACTCATTTTGCGACTAGAATCTTCCCTAGCCTCGAGCTAGTAGTAAGTTACTATAATCACACTCTTGATCTATTTTAAAGTGGTTAAAAAGAACTTTGTCTGTTAAAATCTATGAACATACAAGATGATATGTTAAAAGTCTACTAAAAATGCTAAAAATGATGGATAAAAGCTTGATTGTTGTGTAAATCTTGTAAGACTTGTTTTGTGGTGATTATTAGTGCCGATCTACATTGTGGTGGCTCGGATCATCATCTAACCCGGATTAGTCATGTTCATGAATCATGACATAGAGTATGTTTAAGTATGAAAAGGGTCAAGTGATGAAACTCTACCACACACTAAACATGAACTTGTGTAAAATCAACTTTACTTACGAAATAGTGTTTAAAACTAGTAGATCTACGGATCTACAAGCGGTATTTTCAAAGGACCAAGTGTCAAGGAAATCTTATTTTCTAAAAACCGGATCTTACATGAACAAGAATGATTTTTAAACACACAAGTGTGTAAACACTTGTGTAACACTAAATTTCGACAAGGAACTAGTTTTGTCAAAATTTTACTAGAAGTTGTAAAGATGGAATTTCGTTAGAAACGAGGCTTTTACGAAACCGGAATGATTTATACAAAAGATCCACTAAAAGTAATGAGATTTACTTCATATTTTAAATAAACCACAAGTTCATGCATTTTTACGATTTACATATATATTGACTAGTTTGATGCTTTGAACATTGTTTTGATGGAATGAGAAAAATTGTTGGTTTGATTTGTAAAAGAAAATGATACGCTTGAAAGCGTGGCCACCTCCAGTTACAGAGGAAACTCTGGCGAAATTTTTCCAAAAACCTAACACTTAGAAATATTGTCACTACAAGTGTTAGAAATACATTTTTAACGTGTTTTCGAATTATAGACTTCGCCATGACTTTATTTACAAAATATCGGAGGTGGGATTTCACAAAATGAAACGTGATAAATATATGTATTTAGTATATATACTTTTCATAAGCGTCACTTGTAAAATGATTATGATTATTTTGTGAAATATACAAATATTATTTTTTTTTGGGTAAAAATAATATTACCGAATGTTAATGATTATATTTTGAAGTAAGAAATGAAATATATTAAGTGAGACTTAATAATATATTTCGAATTTTACGAACGCACATGTATTAAATCCCCCATCCTTGGGAAGGAAAATAATTACCAAGTATTTACAAAAATATAAACACGAAATAGTTGTCTAACTATTTCCCAAAAACTTAAACCTTAAGCTAAGGCACGGCCGTCCGTCTAATAGAGATAGTACGTGTAGGTCGTCGCACAGCTGCTTGATCCGGAGATATACTTGGTAGAGACGCACCACTGTGAGTTCATGCTCCCCCTTTTCTCTAACTGTTTTCAGTTTTCTAAACTGCGGGGGTGAAATACATGTTACTATGATTACGAATATTTCTTACATGGTATGGTTAGCGTAAGGAGGGTTATTATTTAGATCATGTGAGTTGGTAGGCGGAAACTTGGGACTATTAATCCTCGTGGTAGGACCGAGGGGCAGGAATGGTAGATCTATCTGGGTGTAGCGAGCCCAGCCCCAGGCCCAAACAGTACGGACCTCGGGGTGACTTTGTACCCAACGCATAAATCTGCTAGGCTTGAGTCTTCCTACATGCACTTCACACATATCAATGGCCTTGCAAACCATTGGTGATCTCTTTTTCCTTATTTGCTACATACCAGGGTTTTTATACTTACAAAGGTTTATTTACTCACTTACACATGAGCTCGCTCAACATTATTGTTGATTTTTTCAACTTACATGTATTTCAGGGAATTAAAGATCTGGCGCGGTATGTTATGTTTTCCCGCTGCATATGGGTTCCGAGGTCATCCCGGTTTAGGAAATGTGACTTTTTCCTGGACGAGTCACAAATCTTAAACTGCGTTTTATTCATGTTGATGTTTATGTCTTTCAAAACAATGTTTTATGTTATGGTGTTGTAGTCCCTAAGACAATGTTATGTTACTTTGGTTTTAAAACTTAAATCTATGGATGATCTTGCATGGTTTTTATTTCATATAGCTTGTTATGATTAAGCTATGGTATTAAGAAGTCACACCAAAATAACCACGCTTCCGCAAAGCCAGGGTGTGACAGCTTGGTATCAGAGCTCTGATCATAGCGAACTAGGATTCCTTCTCGAGTCTAGACTATGATCACTAGGGCTCTCACGAAAACATTTTTACACTTCATACCACTTAAGTCCAGATCCAAAACTTTTTACAAACAAATGTTGAGCACATTTATTTATTAATTATAGGCTCAGTCTGGGAGGCTGAGGCTCGGTCTGGGAGGCCGAGGCTTGGTCTAGGGGACCGAGGTAGTTGGCTAGTGGGACTAGGGAGTCAGTCTGGGAGGCTGGGAGGCTAGTGGGACTAGGAAGAGCAGTCTGGGAGGCTGGGAGGCTAGTGGGACTAGGAAGAGCAGTCTGGGAGGCTAGTGGGACTAGGAAGATCAGTCTGGGAGGCTGGGAGGCTAGTGGGACTAGGAGAATTATTTGATTGCTTACTTGGTGACTAATGTGCTTATCTGATTATATGATTGATTATTTGTACATATTTGTGTTTGTGTTACAGACACCATGGACTCGTCCGACACAGGTGATTCGGACACCACAGGCCCCACACCCATAGTATCAGACGACTTAGAGTCTTCAGAGCACGAGGTCCACACATCAGATGTTACCAGCACAGACGAGGACGACTTTTAGCCCTTTGCGCTGCCCGACGCTGTCGATGAGCCCGCTGATGGTCCTTTTGCTGGGCACCTACCACTCGTAGAGATCCCTGCTCCCATACCTTTGGCCGTTTATCCTGCTTACGATATGCTCCTCGACGCCGACGATGACGACGACGTCGATCTATTTGATGATGAGCCCCTGGAGGACGATGTTGAGGGCGAGGCCCTTCTAGCTGACGGTGGTCTTTTGTTACTCGCAGACGCTCCAGCTGAGGAGTCACCTGCACACTCACCCGCTCCAGACTCCTTCGAGTCTGTGGCCTCCGCACCGTCACACACTCGGAGCGCACAGCACTATTCACACGGTTCAGATTCTGACAGGGCAGCATCTGCTGTCTCTGCTCCTAGATTTGCTTTCGATCATGACCTCGATGAGGATTCAGACCCTGTTTTTCCCCCTGGATTTGACCCGGACCAGGAGATAGAGTTCATCCACTTGGATCAGCCTATGGTTGACCCAGTAGACCTAGTTGACCCTGCATTCGCTGATCATGCAGATTTTGATATGGAGATCGTTGATCCCGAGCCTGCCATGGCCCTCGAGCCAGTAGCTGCTCCTGACCCAGTGCTTGAGCATGACCCTGCTCATGCTGGCATACCTATTGATCCTGTGATTGCTGACCCACCCATTGGTGATCACCCTGCTGATGCACCACTACTGGAGGGTGACCATGTTATTGCTGCTGATCATGTTGATCCCCCACTTATCGTTGATATACCTGCTGACCCTCTTGTTGCACCCCATCTTGACCCTATGCCTGTACAGTTTGATCGAGCACTTTTTGAGGCACAGATTGACCCACGAGATGAGCACGCCCAGCGTGGGTGGATTCCTGCGGATGATGAGCTTCCACCTATTCCTCCTCATACCACCGATGCACGTCACGTTGATTTCTCTTTTTCATTTGCACAGTACACACCTCCAGCTCGACCTGGAGAGGGTTCCTCGGCTCGTCCCTTTGGACATGTGCCGACATATATTCCAGTTATGCCATAGTCATCATCTGCTATTCCCCCTGTACCACCATTCTTTGTGCCACATTTTGATCCAGCCAGCGAGCCGTTTCTCTGGACGTCACCGACTGTTATGCCACTGACCGACCCCTACCATTCTTTCCATATGGGGTATACTATTGAGGACGTTCTGATGTCGTTTGTTGTCCAGCAGGAGGCACTCACACGGCGTATTCAGGAGCTTGAGAGAGCTCAGCCACCGTCGTGCCAGTGTCAGGGTCAGACCCACCCTGCTTCTTCGTAGCACCCTCGACCGTTGTTACCTGACTATGCTGCACGTCTTTTGGCACTTGAGCAGCAGGTTGCTTCTTGGTTGCGTACCCAGAGAGCCATGGAGGAGGACTGGCTCCATTTGCGACGTTTGTTCTACACCCATTTTCCCCCTCATCCACCACCATCAGCCTAGGGCATCCTTAGTACAGCATGGGTAGACGCTGGTGAGAAGACGGCGATTGTTTTGACTGCACAGCATTTTTGGAGACTGCAATTTGATTCTGACTTTTGTGACATGTATATGGATGTATTGACACTGGTTTGATATTCTTTTGGACTAGGGTGATGTAGCCCTTAGTCGATGATGATATATGACACTATTATGTACCTGTACACTTACTATGTGGTCTCGATATATGGCAATCGCAGTATTCTCATCATATGTGATGTTTTGATTGATTATTTATGTTTTATAACATGGGATGTTGTGTGATTGATATGATTATAACATGAGATGTTATGTACTATTACTATCATAATAAAGCGTACGTATTATAACATGGGATCTTTACTATGGCCTGACCGACGTGAACCCATCTTTTAGAAGATGCCGCCGAGACGTCAAACGCCGATGCCTACCAATGAGGCAGAACTCCAACAAGTCATCGCTGCTGCCATCGTGCAATACGCCGCCTCGCAAGGAGGACCCAGCGGAAGCAGCTCAAACAACAATGGCAACAACAATCCACCTCATGGTAATACTAAGTCATTAAGACATACCATGATCTAATTGGATATCTCTAGCAAGGATGCTAATGCCATTCATATGTTGTAACGTATGTGCAGGGTGCACCTAGAAGCAGTTTTTAGACTGCAAGCCTGTCAACTTTGATGGCACCGGAGGTGCTGTCGCTTTTGTTCGTTGGGCCGAGAAGACTGAATCTGTTCTCCGCATGAGCAAATGTGCACCAGGCCAGCAAGTCACCTACATTTCTGGGCTATTTTTGGATGGAGCCCTATCTTGGTGGAATTTGCAAGTACAGACACTTGGTGAAGCTGCTGCCTACGCACTAACATGGACCGAACTGAAGGAACTAATGCGCAAAAAGTATTGTTCTCGCGCTGAAATCCAAAGATTGGAAACTGAGTTCTGGCATTTGAAGATGGAAGGTCCGAAGATCGCGGAATATGTTCAGAGGTTTCACGACCTGTCGCATGTGGTACCCTATATGGTCACTCCAGAATTCAAGCGGATTGAACGCTTCATTTGGGGATTAGCTCCTCAAATCATAAGCATGGTGACCTCCTCCAAGCCTGCAACAATTACTGAGGCAATCGATTTAAGCGTAGCTCTTACTGAGGAGGCTATCCGCCTAAACAAGTTCTCTGATGTTGAGCAAAAGAAGAAAGAGACTCACGTCGAGTCATCCGGAGGTAACAAACGAAAGTTCTCGAACTTTAAACAAGGCACTAGTGGTGTTGTTAAGAAAGTAGAGCCAAACGCGCCAGCTCAGGTTACCGCTGGTGGTGGAAAGAAAGGAAAGGGATATATGGGCACCCAGCCCAAGTGCAACACCTGCCAGCGTCACCATTCTGGCCGATGTGGTTTGAAGGTATATGAAGCGTGTGGGAAACCTGGCCACTTGAAGGATTCTTTTTGGGCCACTGTTGGTCAGGGAGGCCAAGGAGGATTTGGAAACAGAAACAATAACCGGGGTGGAATTGGGAATCGCCCACAAGGAAACAATGGAGGTAATGGGAATCGAGGCAACAATGTGAATCAAGCGGGCACTGTGAATCATAACCAAAGGAATAACCAAGCTGGAAATGGAGGTGGAAATGGGCAAAGACTTGGATGCTTTAACTGTGGTGATATCGGGCACTTTAAGAGGAACTGCCCAGAGTTGAACCAAGCCCGTGGAAGAGTGTTCCATATCCAAGCGAGGGAAGCGCGCCAGGACCCCAATGTCGTTACTGGTACGTTCCCTGTAAACCAACGCTATGCATCCGTTTTATTTGATACGGGTGCCGACTATAGCTTCGTATCATTAGAATTTAAGAATATGCTTGGTTTAGCCGCTAGTAAGTTAGATATTCCCTACTCAATCGAATTGGCTAATGGGAAGTTAGTAGAAGCCAATGAAGTGATCAGAGGTTGTGCAATCAATTTGGGAGAACATGAGTTTACTTTGGATCTACTACCAGTCCAGCTGGGGAGCTTTGACGTGGTAGTAGGAATGGATTGGTTATCAAGCAACAAGGCAGAAATTGTTTGTCACGAAAAGGTCGTTCGTATCCCGACCGAAGATGGTGAAACAATTGTGGTTCATGGTGAAAAGCGCGATACGCCTTTAAGAATCATCAGCTGCCTGAAAGCACGAAAGTGTTTGCAAAAAGGGTGTGCTGCCTTCCTGGAACACATTGTAGACAAGAAAGCTACAGAACTGAAGATCGAAGACATCCCTGTCATGAGGGAGTATCCGGAAGTCTTCCCGGAGGACTTGCCTGGACTGCCACCTCAGAGGCAAGTGGAGTTTCACATCGATTTAGTCCCAGGCGCCGCGCCTGTGGCTAAGGCACCTTATAGACTTGCCCCGTCTGAGATGCAAGAATTGTCGACACAACTTCAAGAGTTGTTAGACAAGGGATTTATCCGACCAAGCTTCTCGCCTTGGGGAGCTCCGGTCCTATTTGTCAAAAAGAATGACGGTAGTTTTCGAATGTGCATAGACTACCGGGAGCTGAAAAAGCTGACGATCAAGAATAGATATCCTCTGCCAAGAATTGATGATCTGTTTGATCAACTGCAAGATTCAAGCTTTTACTCAAAGATCGATTTGCGATCTGGATACCATCAGTTAAGGATACAAGAGGAGAGTATCCCGAAGACAGCCTTCAGGACTCGTTACGGACACTACGAGTTCCTTGTTATGCCGTTTGGGTTGACAAATGCACCTGCAGTCTTTATGGATTTGATGAATAGAGTTTGCAAGCCGTACTTGGACAAGTTCGTGATTGTGTTTATCGACGACATCTTGATTTATTCAAGGACAAAGGCTGAGCACGAACAACATCTAAGAGCTATTTTGGAGCTGCTGAAGAAAGAACAGCTGTATGCCAAATTCTCTAAGTGCGAATTTTGGCTGCGTGAAGTCCAATTTCTTGGACATGTGGTAAATGGAGATGGAATCCATGTGGATCCAACCAAGATCGAAGCGATCAAGAATTGGGAAACGCCAAAGACGCCAACCGAGATTCGACAATTCTTGGGTTTGGCTGGCTACTATCGAAGGTTCATTGAGGATTTTTCGAAGATCGCTCAACCATTAACGCTCCTCACCCAGAAAGATAAGAAGTTTGATTGGGGAATCAAACAGGAAGAAGCGTTTCAGCTGTTGAAGGATAAGCTCTGCAATGCGCCAATCCTAGCACTACCGGAAGGTACTGACGATTTCGTGGTATACTGTGACGCCTCGCGTCAAGGATTGGGTTGCGTGTTGATGCAATGCCAGAAGGTTATTGCTTACGCTTCACGTCAGTTGAAGGTACATGAGAAGAACTATACCACGCACGATTTGGAGCTAGGCGCAGTGATATTTGCTTTAAAGATCTGGAGACACTACCTATATGGTACGAGATGTACAATTTTTACAGATCATAAGAGCCTACAACACATATTCAACCAGAAGGAGCTGAATATGATGCAAAGACGATGGGTTGAGTTGTTAAATGATTACGATTGCGAGATAAAGTATCATCCAGGGAAGGCGAATGTGGTTGCCGACGCCCTAAGTCGAAAAGAGAGGATCAAGCCCATAAGGCTTAGGGCTTTAGAAATGATTATCCAAACCGATCTTTCCTTGCGCATTTGTGCCGCGCAGAAAGAAGCTCTTAAGGAAAGAAATCTTGAAGAAGAATATCTCCGTGGGATGGAGAAGCTATTGGTGCCAAACGAGGAAGGAACGTTATGTTTTGAGAAAAGGATTTGGGTTCCTCTGTTTGGTGGTTTAAGGAAAGTTGTTTTTGATGAAGCTCACAAATCGCGGTACTCTATCCATCCAGGAGCGGATAAGATGTACCAAGATCTCAAGGATTACTATTGGTGGCCTAGGATGAAGGGCGATGTTGCTGTTTATGTGAGCAAGTGTCTAACGTGTGCTAAGGTGAAAGCAGAATACCAGAAGCCTTCAGGACTTCTGCAATAACCTGAGATTCCCAAATGGAAATGGGAACAAATCTCCATGGATTTTATTACAAAGTTGCCAAGAACGCCAAGAGGCCATGACACTATCTGGGTGATAGTTGACCGCCTAACAAAGTCCGCACACTTTCTGCCAATCAAAGAGAAGGATAACACCAGCAAACTGGCAGAAATATACATGAGAGAGATCGTCGCACGTCATGGAGTGCCTCTCTCGATCATCTCTGATAGAGACGGAAGGTTTGTGTCAAGGATATGGCAATCCTTCCAAGAAGCTTTTGGTTCACAATTAAATTTGAGCACTGCATTTCACCCTCAGACCGACGGTCAAAGCGAGCGGACTATTCAGACCTTGGAAGATATGCTGAGAGCATGTGTTATGGATTTGGGCGGTAGCTGGGATAAGCATTTGCCACTGGTCGAGTTTTCATACAACAACAGCTACCACACCAGTATTGGAGCCGCGCCATTTGAAGCTATTTATGGTCGCAAGTGTCGATCACCCCTATGCTGGGCTGACGCAGGTGATAGGCAGCTTGTTGGTCCCGAAATCGTCCAAGAGACGACAGACAAGATTGCGCAGATTCGAAAACGCATCGAAGCAGCCCGCGAAAGACAGAAAGCCTATGCAGATCCAAACCGGAAACATTTGGAATTCCAAGTTGGAGATATGGTTTTATTGAAGGTTTCACCCTGGAAGGGTGTGGCACGCTTTGGAAAGCGTGGGAAGTTAAATCCGCGTTACATTGGCCATTTCAGAATTTTGGAAAGAATAGGGCTAGTAGCATACAAGCTGGACTTACCTGCCGAGCTGAATGGAGTTCACAATACATTTCATGTATCTAACCTGAAGAAAAGTCCAACTCAAGACACCATTGCCATTCCCACCGACGAGATTCATGTTGACGACACGCTCCATTTCGTTGAAGAACCGGTGGAGGTTACGGATTGGAAAGTAAACAAGACCCCCCGGAGCAGTGTCAAGCTCGTCAAGGTTCGTTGGAATGCCAGACATGGTCCTGAATACACCTGGGAGCGTGAGGACCGGATGAAAGAGAAATACCCCCACCTATTTCCTAAGAACCCTGCATCTACAAGCAGAACTTAAAATTTCGGGACGAAAATTTTCTAACGGGGGGAGAATGTGACAACCCTCACTAAACCAGGTATCCGTACGACTTAATTAATAATTAATTACTACTTAATTGCTGTGCTTACTTGAACTTGTGGATAAACTGCTACTTGAATACTGATACATGTACTTACTTGCATCATACTTTACTTGCTGTCACTCCATGTTTTGCTTACAGCACCTTTGAGACAACCTTGATGCACCAAAAGCACAGTAGCACAATGAACGGATAACCTATTAAACGTGCTGTCATAACTAGCACCAGGCGGGTACTGCCTCTAAGGCCTGTAAGAGCCTAAGATAGTTTGCTACACTAGTGGTGAGTGTAGGGATATAAGGGTTGTAGAACTGCGTCACTAGGAATGAGATTACAGTGACCGGATGTGCCTAAAACGTACTTTAAGTACAAAACTCAGCACTTTAATTAAAATTCAGCATTTAGCTACCTATTAGAGTGCCAAAACATGAGAAAAATATTACTAGACACTTTCCAAAGTGTCGGGAATAAATTGTGTCACTAAAAATAATAATAACGACACTTTAAAGCTTTGTTAAGCACTTTAACGGATCTCTATCCAACCGAACCACCGGACTTTACCCGGAACATAAAAATATTGTCATCAACCTTGTTTTTCTTTTTCTGAGCCAGTTAGGGTCCCTGAATACCCTAACACCCGTCATAATGCACGACACGCTAGTAACCGAGTTAACCTTCACTTAACTTAACTAATACTTAATGTTTAGTTGGAAACCAACCAGATTACCCCCCCCCCCCCTAACGAATTCGGTCCCCTTGGGGGACACCCATGTCCTATTTTGATTATAATAATCACTAGTGTCTAATATCTATTAGACACATAATCCTTTGGATAATGATCCTATCTTTTGCCTATAAGTTCGTAACATAACACACTAACCATCCAACACTCAAACTCTCTCTCTCTCCCTCTCTTTGGCTCTCGGCCGAACACACACACCCACATCCATCCATTTTTCGGTTTTGATCTTCTCATTCCAAGAGCATACAAGTGTTGAGGATCACATACGAGGAGGCTTGGTGCATTCGGAACGCGAAGGACCTCACCCTATTGCTTTTATCCACTCATTTTGCGACTAGAATCTTCCCTAGCCTCGAGCTAGTAGTAAGTTACTATAATCACACTCTTGATCTATTTTAAAGTGGTTAAAAAGAACTTTGTCGGTTAAAATCTATAAACATACAAGATGATATGTTAAAAGTCTACTAAAAATGCTAAAAATGATGGATAAAAGCTTGATTGTTGTGTAAATCTTGTAAGACTTGTTTTGTGGTGATTATTAGTGCCGATCTACGTTGTGGTGGCTCGGATCATCATCTAACCCGGATTAGTCATGTTCATGAATCATGACATAGAGTATGTTTAAGTATGAAAAGGGTCAAGTGATGAAACTCTACCACACACTAAACATGAACTTGTGTAAAATCAACTTTACTTACGAAATAGTGTTTAAAACAAGTAGATCTACGGATCTACAAGCGGTATTTTCAAAGGACCAAGTGTCAAGGAAATCTTATTTTCTAAAAACCGGATCTTACATGAACAAGAATGATTTTTAAACACACAAGTGTGTAAACACTTGTGTAACACTAAATTTCGACAAGGAACTAGTTTTGTCAAAATTTTACTAGAAGTTGTAAAGATGGAATTTCGTTAGAAACGAGGCTTTTACGAAACCGGACTGATTTATACAAAAGATCCACTAAAAGTAATGAGATTTACTTCATATTTTAAATAAACCACAAGTTCATGCATTTTTGCGATTTACATATATATTGTCTAGTTTGATGCTTTGAACATTGTTTTGATGGAATGAGAAAAATTGTTGGTTTGATTTGTAAAAGAAAATGATACGCTTGAAAGCGTGGCCACCTCCAGTTACAGAGGAAACTCTGGCGAAATTTTTCCAAAAACCTAACACTTAGAAATATTGTCACTACAAGTGTTAGAAATACATTTTTAACGTGTTTTCGAATTATAGACTTCGCCATGACTTTATTTACAAAATATCGGAGGTGGGATTTCACAAAATGAAACGTGATAAATATATGTATTTAGTATATATACTTTTCATAAGCGTCACTTGTAAAATGATTATGATTATTTTGTGAAATATACAAATATTATTTTTTTTGGGGTAAAAATAATATTACCGAATGTTAATGATTATATTTTGAAGTAAGAAATGAAATATATTAAGTGAGACTTAATAATATATTTCGAATTTTACAAACGCACATGTATTAAATCCCCCATCCTTGGGAAGGAAAATAATTTCCAAGTATTTACAAAAATATAAACACGAAATAGTTGTCTAACTATTTCCCAAAAACTTAAACCTTAAGCTAAGGCACGGCCGTCCGTCTAATAGAGATAGTACATGTAGGTCGTCGCACAGCTGCTTGATCAGGAGATATACTTGGTAGAGACGCACCACTGTGAGTTCATGCTCCCCCTTTTCTCTAACTGTTTTCAGTTTTCTAAACTACGGGGGTGAAATACATGTTACTATGATTACGAATATTTCTTACATGGTATGGTTAGCGTAAGGAGGGTTATTATTTAGATCATGTGAGTGGGTAGGCGGAAACTTGGGACTATTAATCCTCATGGTAGGACCGAGGGGCAGGAGCGGTAGATCTATCTGGGTGTAGCGAGCCCAGCCCCAGGCCCAAACAGTACGGAACTCGGGGTGACTTTGTACCCAACGCATATATCTGCTAGGTTTGAGTCTTCCTACTTGCACTTCACACATATCAATGGCCTTGCAAACCATTGGTGATCTCTTTTTCCTTATTTGCTACATACCAGGGTTTTTATACCTACAAAGGTTTATTTACTCACTTACACATGAACTTGCTCAACATTATTGTTGATTTTTTCAACTTACATGTATTTCAGGGAATTAAAGATCTGGCGCGGTATGTTATGTTTTCCCGCTGCATATGGGTTCCGAGGTCATCCCGGTTTAGGAAATGTGACTTTTTCCTGGACGAGTCACAAATCTTAAACTGCGTTTTATTCATGTTGATGTTTATGTCTTTCAATTCCTATAACTTTATCCCATGATGAGGGCAATTCTTGATCATCATGTTAAACCGTTCAAATGCCTCATGGAACATCTCACCTGATTGTTGTTGGAAACTTCTCAACCCTTTTCTAGTATCATTTGTCTTTTGAGCGGTATAGAATTCATCCAAAAAGATTTGTTGCATTTCCGCCCATGTGTAGATAGATGCCGAAGGTAATGTGTAGAACCACTTCTTTGCCTTGTCTTCCAAAGAAAATTGAAATAATACCAATTTGACATCATCGGCCGAAAATCCTTGACTCCCAAGAGTGTTGCAAATCGATTCATAAGCCTCCAAATGAAAATAAGGCTTCTCCGTTGCTAGACCCTTATATTTTGGCTAGCTTTGCAATGAATTGGTTCTCACTTCAAATGTCCTCCCTTGATTATTGTGAGGAATAACTACCGGTGAAGGATTATGAGTGATTACTGGTCTAAAATGTGCTTCAATGCCTCTCGCATGTTCTCTAAGATGTCTTCTTGGTACACCCAACCGACCCCTTGGACGAATAGGACCCATTGGTCTTTGCATAGGCCCTTGAGGTACATGTGGTTGAAATTGATGGTGTGGCATCAGTGGGTGTTGAATTGGCCTTTGGAATTGTGGTTGTGCATTTTGTGGATGCACTTGTTGCAATGGTATAGGACGTTGCAATGGTATAGGACGTTGCAATTGTGGCCCTTGTGGCCTTGGCCGAATATGTTGTGGAATAATTTGTTGTTGTCGAATCCCACCAACACTTGGAATTCTTTGAGTTTACCTAGCACATAAGTAAGCTCCTCTTGATCTTCATCACCACCATATGCATATCCTTCTTCCTCATAACCCTCAAAATCTTCGTACCCTTCTTCATATCCATCTCCTCCTATACCCGATGATTGCCCAAATGGAAAAGATGAATATTGGAAACCCGATTGGTTCGGTGGTCTAAATGATGAAGTAGCATGAAAAATGGTTGAATTTGGTGGTATTGAATAAGTGGAAGATGATTGACCCAAACCTGGGAAGAAATGGGATAATGGTGGAATTGTAGGTAGAAGGGTTAAAAGTAAGTGTAGGTTCATCTTGGGTGGTAATGGGTTGTGTAGTGTTGGTTGGTGTAACATCATGAGGTGGAATAGGGTCGGTAGTGGTGTTAGGCATGGTGGTATTTGGTGAAGGTTGAGTTGTTGATGGTATGAAGGGTGGTATAAGTTCACCCGTAGTGGGTGGTGGTGGTGGTGGTGGATCCATGTATCGAAGTGGTGTAATTGGTGTGGTTGGTGTTGTTGGTGAACTGTTGATTCTGTTTTCCCTTAACAAAATTTTGTTTCCTCTCAAAGTTCGTTCAATCTCTGGATCAAATGCCAATGGTGATAGCTTGTGAGAGCTTCTAGTACGCATGCACCTGTAAATACCTGCACACTAACACACCCAGCGTAAACCAGAAAAATAACAAACCTAAGAAGAGTAAAAATAACACACGTTGCGCACTACTCCCCAGCAACGGCGCCAAAATTTGACGTGATGTCGTGGTCACAATCAAATTTAATCCAAATACTACTAAATAGACATAGTTCATGTGTAATTACTTGTTGTGATAAAAGGGAACTTAGTACTCAGATTCCTAGAACATGAGGTTGTTACCCGATGACCAATTAACCCTTACCCAATCCTAATTCTACCCATGATATCTCGATTGCCAACGGCACCAAGAACGTATGGTTTCAAAATAGAATAATCATAAGAATTAACACTTTACAAGCAAATAAGAACACACCATGATAAACAAAACATAAATTAAGTTTATCATTCTAGAAATACGAAATCAAAGCACAACCATCTCAAACAAACCTTCAACTAAAGATGACCACCACAAGTTTAGCCGCATATGGCTTGGACAATCATCATCACAAAAGTCTTAATGTTCATAACAATCAAAAGCATAAAACCAATGTTTAACAAGTGTCGTCAAGCTCCAAGCACTAGCAATTTTCGTCTCCAAGTGTTGTGTAACCGAAAAACCATGATAGGAGACATAAAAACCCATCAAAATGACCAATTAATGCATGAGTTACAAAACAAGATCAGTCGGCGCCGTAAGCTACGCCAATGACCGTAGCTTACGGTGATCAGTGGTTAACGGAGGGTCAGTATATTGCCGTAATCTACGTCGGGTACCGTAGCTTACGGCACCCATTGTTTCCTTACGCCATCTTGAGCCTGGGCTACGGCGAACATGTTGGCAAGAGGTGGAGGGCCGTAACCTACAGCAGAAGCCGTAGGCTACGGCGCTGTATGTTTCTTTTTTCTCATTTCTTCATCAAATCTTGATTTCTTCACATCTTGATTCCACCAACTTCCAACATTCATCTAGACTTCACAAAAACCACTCCTTATACCCGCTTAGCACCTGTAACATCGAACATCTAGTAGTTACCAAGTTCAAGCAATTAACCATGTAAAGTATGGGATTTTAATCTTTTTAAAGCACTTAAGGGTGGTCCTATGGACCACCCGTCAATGTCCACGCCCTCGATTTATATAGAAAGCCGCTGGTCCGGCAGTGTTTGAGGGCGAGGAGGGCACGGTAGTAGCGGGCTGAAGTTGCAGCCCTAGTTAGGAAACAAGCTGTTGAAGGGCCTGCATTGTATTAGTGGGAAGAGAAGAATTCTGACTGCTGGAGGTTGTAAAAGCCTGCGTTGGACCAACCTCGGGAGCTGATTTCTTGATCATGTTCTCATAGTCTGCTAAAAGACTACGGAGTTCAGAAAAGACAGCCGTGAATTTACGTGTTACCAAGTTTTGTTTAATCGGGTTGCATTCATCGCGGAGACGTGAAACCACAAGCATCACAATGTCTTTGTCTGACATTGGAGATCCGATGTTTGCTAGGGCAGAGGCATACTCTTGTGCCCTAGCAAGATATGCACCATACGTTTCATCGCCTTTAATTTGTATCTTCATCAGCTGAGTTTTGAGGGTAAATTCTCGTGACGTAGTATGCGGTGCATAAGCTCGTTCAGGAGCAAGCCAGAAATCACGAGATGTTGTACCTTGTACGTGTTGGAAAGATGCTTCAGAAATAGTTGATATCATCAGTATACGAACGCGTGCATCATTGGAAATCCAAGCCGTGTAACTAGGGTTAGGACTTAGGAGTGGAGGCTGCTGCAGGTGTCTCCTTTCCAGTGGCAGCAGGTGGCTGGATCTTGGGTTCTGGACAGAGTATTGTGCCATCAACAAAACCAAACAAACCGTTTGTAGTGAGAAACGGCTGGATCATGGCCTTCCAATAGCCATAGTTGGTCGGGGTGAGAGTAAAACCGAACTTGTGGGAGTTGTGTGTGGTTTTATCAGTAGAGGAGAAGGGAACAATCAAAGACATTCTGATTCTTTCGATAAAGTACAGAAAGAACATGGGCTGAGCAAAGATCACAGCAGAGAAAAAAATAGGATCTGATCAGAACCAGGCCGGATCGGAAACAATCTGATCGAAAATCACAGCAGAGGCTGTGATGATGTCAGCTATAGAGAGACTAGGGTTTTCCTAGCTCTGATACCATAAAGATTGGTATCGATTGTATATTGATTGTAATTGTAATTGTGTGAATGATACAATGTAGGACAAGATATATATAGATATTCTAGACCTAATCTAATTAAGGTAATATAATTAGGGCCGACTATATTAATATTCAGTCTAATAAGCATCTTTACCCTTTCCTTATTTCCCTTTTTGTGACTGTCGTTCCACCATTCTGGGTAGTTGACGAGTTGAAAGCACTGGCTTTTGGTGTGTCTAGTCATACAACAATGATCGCATTTAAGCTTTGTTTTGTCAATCTGTGATGATGATCCAAGATTAGAGCTTTCTAATTTGTTCACCCTTTCGATAGAAAACCTAGACTTTCTGGTTTGAGTGACCCACTAGTATTCAGTCATGCCGCCAAACTGCTTGGGGAAGATGAGTTATCAGTGGTCCTAAGATTCCTGGATGCGACATTTCCTTCTGAACGGCGGTGTAGGCGCCCTCAGCCGAGGGTAGCGGGTCCCACCGGAGAATATCTCTTTTTATCAGGTCATATTGTCGATCAATGGCATTTTAGAATTGGAAAATCTTTTGTTCTGACCAGAGTTTGTTGTATGTGGCTATGTTAACAGGACACGACATAGGATTCGGGTCTCTCCTTTCAATATCTCCCCAAACTCTTTGCATAATGATCCAAAAATCTTCCAATGGGGATCCATTTTGTTTTACACCGTTCGATTTCACAAGAAGATCGAAAGTTTGAAGTTTATCTTTCTCGCTACTGTATGTAACGACTAACGCATCCCACAATGTTTTGGCTGTCGGGAATTTGTTTAGGTTACTGGCTAGGGCGGGTTCAATATTCTGAATCAACAATGAGAACCCGACTAGGTCGTCTTGTTCCCATCATTCGTATTGGTGGTCGGTCAGTTCCGGAGGTTTCGGATCACCCGTCAAGTGGCTTAAGAGATGTTTCGATTTATCTCCGATTGCGACTCGATTCATCCGAGACCACAAGGCATAGTTCTGACTGTTCAACTTGAGGCTAACTTTTAAGGAGTCAGAAAGGCTCTGTTTTTGGGTTTGAGTTTGGTTATTTATACTATTTTTGAGGAGATTGGTGATCTGCTATGCAAGATCATCATTCTTGTTTTCATCTGACATGTTTGGTTATTGAGAAAAAAATGGACAGGAAAGAATTGAACTGGTAAGAGAAAAAAGAGCAACGATAGATGAGTGGGTTAAGATCTATCTCACCGCTCTGATACCATGTTTTCAACACAAGGTACATAACTGAAATACAAGGTATGGAACTAAATTAGGAGTCTTGTTTGAATTAAATTAGGAGTCTTAGTTTAGCTAGGATATAATTCATTGGCTTGCATGCCAAGTTAGTAGGTAATATATAATATTGAGTCTATGTATTAGTTTTCATATAAGTTTTAAGTTTCCAGTCAATAAAAACACAAAAAGCCGTCGTGGGCGAGTCCTTCTGTCACACCCCAACCGATGGCAAAAACATCGGGGTGAGGCACTGAGCGAAACAGATTGTCCAAGAGAATCCATAACACTATTAGTGACAATATATTTAACGTTCACGTCCCACACCATAAACATATATAACATAAATAGTTATTACAGACATTGTTCTCAAAGACAAATAATTGTTCGGACAACTCAAATTTTATTTGTGGGTTTCTAGACCACCTAACTTGATTCCATAACGATCAGAAAACATATCATCCTAGACACCTGTCACATACGTTAAAATAGGTCAATACACATAGTGTAAAGGTAAGTACACAAGTTTAGTAGCATATAGTAGCGAAACCGATTTACGCATAACCAGCATGTAACACGTAGAAATGTGAAGCAAGTAAGCTATCGACAATGACATATGCACAGACATGACTGCGAGTTGTAGAATGCGCAACACATTATTACGACTGTGACCATGTGAAGTAAAACCCTTAACAACCCCTGTCCACGACAGGTGCTGAGTCTAAACTATAGTACTATCGTTGCTAAGGTGTCAGGAAACAATCACTGTGTAAACATAACATACAAGCATTCATCGAAAACACGTGTAACATTCAGAGCGGTTAGCATTTAAAATTGTTTGCGTTGTGTGTCGATGTGATTTGATATAGGTAACGTATGTAACACCCAAAAGTGCGTTAAGCAAAAAGGGATCGAGTATACTCACAGAGCGTGTTTAGTAAATAAACACGGTCTTGGATTGAAGGGAGCGCTTGAGTGATTAGCATGATCAGAGAACGATAGTGTAAGCGTTGAACAATGCGAAAGTAGCGAGCCGAGTGAGATGAGCGATCGGATGGTGGTTCGATCGGATAACTGTCCGGACGGATGACCGTTCGGTCGGATGGTCATTCGATTGGAGAGGTGTATTTGTAAAATGTTGAACTTTTGAAGTTTTCGTTGTAGTATAAATAAATTCATTCGATCTGATGGTCATCCGGACGGATGGCCGTTCGATCAGATGGCTATTCGATTGAAAACTGATATTCTTTGAAGTTTTGAAAGTTTGTTTAAGTGTTGAAATTACAGGTCACCTGGTCGAATAGTCGTTCGATCGGATGGTCATCCGATCGGACGGCTATTCAATCGGCGATCTGATGTTTTGCAAGTTTTGTAAAATCAGCTAAGTTGAAAAGTTTGCGGTTTGACGGAGACGGCATGACGGCGTGTTAAACAACGGAAATCACATCAAGTCCAACTCGTTCAATCGGACGGGAATCACCCCGTTCGATCAGACTCAACTGTTCTTGACTGAGTTTCATATTCAACCAGTGGATCGGTCGTCTCTTCGATAGAAATCCGTTATCGGACCGGTTCTCCATTGGAGAATGGGTAGAGAGCCTGAACGAGTCCAGATTCTAACGGTTTTGAGTGAAAAGTGAAAGAATGTTGAAGAAAAGTGAAAATCAGTTGGAAAATGTTTAGATTTAGGCCAAATCAGTGTAAAAACATGTAGAAATCATTTAGATCCGAACTGTTCTTGATGAGATGAGGTCATTCAACAGTGTTCATCGGAACCCGTGATGACGTCACCCTAGAACAACCCAAATCAGATGATTTCATGGTGAAAGTATAAGCTTTGTTGGTGGAAATGATGAGAAAGTGTGTAATGAAGACGGAAGTACAAGATTTATGTAGGATCGTTTTGTGACCCAAATGAGTCGATCAGAAGAGTGCTCAGACAGAATCAGAGGCGGAATTCATTGATTCTGTCTTTGTTTAGCTTGTATTCACTATTAATTGTCTTGTTTATTGATCCGGTAACAATTTACAGCACGGAGACACTTCGACAGAGCTTCGCCGTCGGAAACAACCTTCCTAATTCCGTTTCAAATGTCACGGACCTAGCACCTATATATAGAACAGCTAATTCTGCTTGAACAGACTCAAGCGGAATTACGTTTCAAGCGAAATTATCATCTCAAACGATATTACATGTTCAAGCGGAATTAGGTAGTTAATTCCGTGCGGAATTACCCTTGGTAATTTCGTGCGGAATTAGCTTCAACCCTAATTTCGACATTTTCTCGTACAACGTGCCATGGTCTGTCAGATCTACTCTAAGACACGAACGAAGATGAAGTCGACAGACAACTGCACCAACAGACTCCCCCTTGAATGTTGACGGAATCTTCAGTGAGAGTCTTCATCATAACGACTCTTCAATCTTGATCGGTCTCCTTTCTTTCTTAGCATGTACCAGGATCTTCTCTTTGGCTCTAACCTCGTCAGACTCCCCCTTTCATCATGCTGGGATCGCTGTCTGGAATTAGCTATCACCTTGAGCTCAAACCCTGGTTTTAGCTCTGTTTAAGACCTCTACAGGTTCTGAAACATCTCCTGGCTCTTCGTAGCAACAGGATCAGAAACCTAGCTTCTTCACTATTTCCTGCACACATTTTCTCACCAAAACATAAGTTTTTACTTAAATCAATAAGAAAAACTTACTGGTAGAAACCATTCAATCATACTAGTTACATCAAGTTCAATTTAATGACCTTGATTAACTAATCAAACTTTTTCTCAAAACAAATTTCTTCATTTAATCACACATTCCCATCCCTGTTCATCATGTTCAGCACTTGAAATTTTGAAATTCAGCTCTTCAACATCAGTTATCGAACATCTTTTTGAATTTTCAAATAAAGACTAAACTTCTAGAAAGAACAATAAAGAAATGCAGTAAAGAAATATTTACAGACACTATTTTTGTGAGTTTGCATTAGAGGATCATATCAGTTTATGTGACCAATCACTAGCACCGTTAAGCTTTAAACATTTTTAGTTCTAAATGATTCACATAGATTGACGATATTGTTGTCCACTTAAACTCAATCTAAAAACTTTCGAAAAGTTTACCGATACGTTAAGGTATATTAATTTTGCACTAAATTCTTATGGACCCCACGATCTCAGCATATCCCCTCATCATGCAATACACTGACTCAAGTAATGCCTTTAAACTTTTATCAACTGTGATTTGTGCGAAAACAACTCAGAATGTTTAAACATTAACAATCAGGTCGATACTTCCGTATACGCAGTGAAAGTCCAATGTTTAAACAAAATAGGAAAAATAAAAACAAGTTGAAATTGTTTAGGCTTTAACCACCAGTTCGATACTCCCGTATACGCAGAGGTGATCCAAAACTTAAAACGAAACACCAAAGAAAATAAAGCAGAACGTTTAGGCAATAACATCCAGGTCGATACTCACGTATACGCAGAGGATGTCCAATGCTTAAACAAAATAAAGAAATAAAACAAGTTTAAATCTTTGCAAAATGAAATGCACAATTACAGTGATTTTTAGCAAAGTTGTGAAAGTTCACAAACTTAACCAGTTTTATGTCTTTCGACAATCAGCGATTACTGAGTAGGCACACAATCAAGAAGGACAAAACTAAGTACTATGCTTTCAACCGTGTTTCCCACTAGAACTAGGCTTTTTCATTTAAGTTTGTATCGTTATCGCAAATCTACTAGTCTAGCTGAGCCTATCGTCACATCTTTAGTGAGACCGTTTATCACATTTTATCTTTCCAATTCTTTAGCATGTTGTGACAGTTCAACTGATCTACTATCATTTCCTCTTTTTTCACAACAAAACTCATTTTTCATTTTTCAATGTTTTTGGAATTTTCAAATTTTCTAATTTTTTAAAATTTTTACTCCCCCTAAAATCAAATATGTTTCAATTTTGATTTTCTGGGAAAATTTGAAAACAAACTGTACAAGTAAATTGACAACTGATATCAAATCACTTCAATTCGCCATTCACTTTGCTTAAACAATCAGAACTCCCCCTCACAACAAAACATTTTCCCATAGTGATTTCAAAACACGTAAGTTTGTTTTAATCAAAATGGTTTTTCCGGAAAATAAGTTTTGTTGATTTAATAAAACCACTTGTAGGTTAGGGAATTCATCACATTGTTCTTTAACCACTTGAATGTAAGTTAAATCAAGTTCAACTCAATGACCTTGATTTACCTTTTGAATCACTTGTAGATTCACTTACCAACCATACCATTTGTAAAGCAAAATATAACAATTTAAAGAACAACTACCACTTGTAGGTCGAAATCACTTTCGTGAATTTCTCAAGAAAGATGTTGATTCCTGCTCCTCGCTTACCAACCTGGGAGCTCCGGCAAGTCAGAATTTTTCATTTAAACAGATTAACCCAAGCCTGACTAACCTTGGATGTTTTTGAGCAATCATCACTCACTTTCTTTTCAACTTTTTGTTTTGAATTTCCGTTTGACAATGATGGAAAATCTGCATCATTCATTGTCTTAACAGAAATATCACCTTTTACCTCAACACATGGCTCTTCTGGCTTTACCAAAACAGATTCATCGCCTGAACGTGGCTTGTCTAACTTTGATGAGTCAGATTTATCGCCAAAACATGGCTCCTTTGTTTCCGAAGAAACAAACTCATCGCCAGAAAGTGAAGATTTCACTTTCTTTTGTTTGTTAATCTCTTGATTAACCTCTTTATCTCTCTTCATTCCCTCTTTCGTCCTCAGATTTGTATATGATGAATTCGTTTTGTTTGACTTGTCATTCTTTGGCGAGCAAGACGATTTATCAGAACTACTATCTGATTTTCCTTTTGTATCCGAGGACAAAATCCTTTCAAGATATTCTCGTGCTTTCTTCCTCTTCTTCCTCAGTCTGTCTTTTTGCCCCTGCGAAAGCTTCGCTTTTTGTTCTAAAACTTTTTGTTCTTGAACTTTCTGTTCTTGAACTTTCTGTTCTTTGGGCTTTGCTTTGACACTGACTGGTTTCTTTGCCATTTTCTGAGATTCATCCCTCGATCTTTCTTTTAATCTCATTGGGCAATCCCTGGCAATGTGTCCTTTGATATGACATTCAAAGCATCTTCTCATCTCAAAACTCCGACTCTGGCAGTTAACAGCAATGTGTCCTCTAAAACCACAGTTGTAGCACACTCTGTTATCATACCAATCACCACTTTCATTCCAAACACTTAGATCATAACACTGTTTGGCCTTGTGGTAGTCTTGTCGTCTCTTGCATGCTGAATTTGGCTTTTGAGCACTGTGGTCAAACCTGCACCACTTCTTACCAACAGTTTTTGAGTTTTGTTTTCCAATTTTTGTGGTTTTTTATCACAATTGGATGATTGAACTGATAAGCTTTTATTTTCTTTTTGAAAAATTTTCCGCCTTTTATCCTTTTGTTTTTGTTCCACATTCTTCTTTACAGGTTTTTGCGTTGAGCATTCACCTTTCTCAGTAGAATGTAAAACAGTTTCTTGAAATTTTTCTTTTAATTTCAAAAATATTTTTCGTTTCTCAACTTCATCATCAGTTTTCTCATCACAATCTTCAATTTTTACTTTGTCAAAATTTGTGACATTGTCACTTATTGGAACAGAATTGATCAGTTTTCGACAGATATAATCTGGTACTGATGAATTCACAAAACCTTTCAATTTCTTTTCAAGCTCATCAATTTTATTCCGAGCAAATTCAGCTTCATTTTCAAGCCGAATGATTTTCTGAAGATGAAAATTTATTTCAATCTGTTTTTCAATATTATTTTTAAAAATAACAGACTTTTCATCTTCTAAAAACTTTATTTGACTCTGAAAATCTTTTTCAATTTTTAATTTTTCATTTTCAAACATTTTTATTTTATTTTCAAAAACTTTTTCTTTTTCTTTCAAAATTTTGTTTTCCAATGTCAAACTCTCTACTTGTTTCAAGAGTTTGACATTTTCTGCTCTAGATTGATCACATTCTGAACATTTCCCAGGCATCTTTCCAACATCAGCTTTCTTCTCAATTGTGAGAGCTGGAATTTCTTGAACCTGTTCTTTTACCACTTGGACATTTACTTCAGGTTTGACTTCATCAACCTGTGACAATCCAGTTGTCTCTTTTTTGTTCAAATGTTTCTTGATGAATTTTGTCAACCTGTTTCTTTTCAACTTGAACACTTTCATCAGGTTTGACTTCATCATTCTGTGACAACTCAATTGTCTCATTTTATTCAGGTGTTTCTTGATGAAGATTGACAACCAGATTTTCTTCAGATTTTATACTTTCTTTCACAATAACTGCCTCATCAAACGTTATCTTTGCATCTTGTTTATTTTTAAGCTTTTCCAGTGTACCTGCATAAAACATATTAAACAATTCAGGTCCAAACATTCTTTTATAATTTTCAAGTTTTTCAATTTCTTCATTGTCATCGTCACTCTTTTCATCTGATGAGTGATCAAACACCGGAGCTTTTTCTAAAACAACTTCTGTAAGATTATCAATTTTTTCTGAATCAATTTCTAAACCCTTTTCAGTTTTATCTAAAACACTTTCTGAATCTTTTTTTATTGAAACTGGTTCTCTTGAAATTGATTTTTTGAAAACTGATTCTTCTTTAATCTCAATGTAACTCTCTTGTTGAGATACAAAATAATACAATGCTATATCTTCTTCAGAATCCATGTTTCGAACAATCCCGACAAATTTCAACTTTCAAACGAAATTACGTAAAGCAAAATTCATGTTGAAGCGAAATTACCTGCAAAAACAACTTTCAAACGAAATTATAATTTTCAAGCAAAATCCCTTCAAACAAAATTACACTTGAAATGAAATTATCTTAATTTCGTTTGAGGTTCAAACGGAAATGTAATTCCGTGCGGAATTATCAAACCAAATCAGAGTTTTCAAGCGAGATTAGGTGTTTGGCACGGAATTAGTTAAACAGAATTACGATTCGAACGAGATTAGTAATTTCGTATGAAATTATTTCAGTTTTTCAAACGGAATTAAACGTTCGTTCAAACGAAATTAACAGTTTGGCCCATTTTTGTCACTATTACTTCGAATTTTGATCTGATAGTCTCAAGGGTTTGTTAAAACAGTGTTTTACACACAATATCAGAAAATCAGTCCATTTTGTCCGTTAAAACTTGATGAAACTTGAAAAGATGGTGTAGAAATCATAATTTTCCAGCGAAAACGAGCTAAACAGTAAGAACTCTTCCTTCTGAGCTCTGATACCACATGTAGGATCGTTTTGTGACCCAAATGAGTCGATCAGAAGAGTGCTCAGACAGAATCAGAGGCGGAATTCATTGATTTTGTCTTTGTTTAGCTTGTATTCACTATTAACTGTCTTGTTTATTGATCCGATAACAATTTACAGCACGGAGACACTTCGACAGAGCTTCACCATCGGAAACAACCTTCCTAATTCTGTTTCAAATGTCACGGACCTAGCACCTATATATAGAACAGCTAATTTCGCTTGAACAGACTCAAGCGGAATTACGTTTCAAGCAATATTATCATCTCAAACGATATTACATGTTCAAACGGAATTAGGTAGTTAATTCCGTGCGAAATTACCCTTGGTAATTCCGTGCGAAATTACCCTTGGTAATTTCGTGCGGAATTAGCTTCAACCCTAATTTTGACATTTTCTCGTACAATGTGCCATGGTCTGTCAGATCTAATCTAAGACTCGAACGAAGATGAAGTCGACAGACAACTGCACCAACAATTTAGGAAGAAAACTTACAAGAATCGCTAGGAATCGAGAGAAAAGAGCTTGAGAGTGCGTGGGTCGGACGGAGCTGTCACATCAATGAACAGTTGATGTGACTAGGTGAAGAGTGAGAAAGGCGGTGTAGAGTAAATGGGTCGGACGGCCGTTCGATCGGATGGCCATCCGATTGGATGGTTATCCGGTCGGATGTCCAATTGATCGAATGGTCGTTCGATCGGTTGGCTCGTGTAGGTTAGTTTTCCAACTTTCGTTTCGTACGTTGAGCGTTGCATTGCATTTAAGCGACTTGCGAGTAAGCGATGCGATAGTATTAAACAATAGTTAAACAAATAACATAACTAACACATAAAAGCATACAAGTAAGTAAATTTGCGTTTAGAGTTTGCGATGAGATTGTGTTGCGATAGAGTTGCGATTACGTTTGCGAATAACATCCCAAAACATACAAGTCACACACAAGTAAAGCACATAATAACTCACACACATAGAACAATACCAATAACTGCGATTCGAGTTGCGATGCAATAGCAATGGCGTTTAGATTAGCATGTGATGCGATAGAATGCGTGAAATAGTATGCGTTGTAAATAAGCGTTATAAAATGTGTTGTAGAACATAGTTTAAAATATCGTTAATTAACATATCGATCAACATAAAAGGGCTAAACTATTTATCGAGTTTCGAGAGTACAAGCAATAGTTAATCAAGAAATGTCAGATCTGAGTAACGACCTGACTTTGACTTTGACTTGTACTTTGACTTCCTGAAAAGTCGGGTTGTTACAGCCTCCCCTACTTTAGGGAATTTCGTCCCGAAATTAAGGTGCAGGCGTAACGAATAGTTGTGGGTATTTAGCCTCCATATCACTCTCGAGTTCCCAGGTGAACTCGGCACCGCGTTTGCCTTCCCAGCGAACCTTCACTATAGGAATGCGTGAGCGTCGGAGTTTCTTGGTCTCTCGATCCATGATCTCAACTGGCTTTTCCACGAAGTGTAATGTTTTGTCCACTTGTAGATCCTCAAGAGGAACATGTAAATTTTGCTCGGCTAGACACTTTTTGAGGTTTGAAACATGGAAAGTCGGATGTACGTTGCTGAGTTCCTCCGATAGTTCGAGTCTATAGGCCACTTTGCCAATTCTTTCCAGAATCTTAAAGGGTCCAACGTATCGAGGCGCTAGCTTTCCTTTCTTGCCGAATTGGATCACTCCCTTCCAAGGTGAAACCTTTAGGAGTACGTGATCGCCAACTTCGAACTCAAGGGGCTTGCGGCGTTTATCGGCCTAACTCTTTTGACGACTCCGAGCTTTTAAGAGATTGTCTCGTATCTGGAGGATCTTGTCAGTCGTTTCTTGCAATAACTCAGGACCGGTAATTTGCGCATCTCCGATCTCGTGCCATACAATAGGCGATCGACATTTTCTTCTGTATAATGCCTCAAATGGTGCCATTTGAATGCTAGAATGATAACTGTTGTTGTACGAGAATTCGACTAAAGGTAAATGCGAGTCCCGATTACCACCAAAATCTATAACGCCCGAATGAAGCATGTCTTCAAGGGTGCGAATCGTGCGTTCAGTCTACCGTCGGTCTGGGGATGGAAAACGGTACTTAGATTAAGAGTAGTACCGAGACTGGATTGAAAAGTTTCCCAAAGGTGCGAGGTAAATTGACCATCGCGGTCAGAGATGATAACACGAGGTGTCCCATGTCGACAAATGACTACGTTGGTATAGATTCGTGCTAATCGTTCCACCTTATAGTCTTCTCGTATCGGCAGAAAATATGCAGATTTCGTAAGAGGATCAACAATAACCCAAATGCTATCATGACCTGATGGCATGCTCGGAAGTTTCGTAATGAAGTCCATAGCTATACTCTCCCATTTCTATATAGGTATCTTGGGTTGTACGAGTAAGACAGAGGGTCGTTGTTGTTCAGCCTTGACTTTCGAATAAGTCAGTCACTTCGAAACATAGTGAGCGATATCCTTCTTCATTCCAGACCACCAATACCGAAGACGAAGGTCCTGGCACATCTTGTCAGCACCGGGATGAATGGGATATCGTGATTTGTGGGCTTCAGTCAACAATATCTCCCGTAGGTTATTGCGACTTGGGATCCAGATACGATCGAGCTAGTAATAGATACCGTTCGATTTGGTGATAAGTTGGTTTTCAGCACCGCACTTCTTCATTTCCTCTTTCAAGGTGTTATCAATGAAACATGCGTCCTGAGCGTCACGGATTAGAGCTTCGAGGTCGTGCTAAGCTTGAGTATTACGAACACTATGTAAATAGCTTCGTCGGCTGAGAGCGTCCGCAACGACATTTGCTTTACCAGGGTGGTAACGTATTTCATAGTAGTAATCGTTGAGAAGCTCGACATATCTGCATTGGCGCATGTTCAGTTCCTTCTGGTTGAAGATGTGTTGTAGGCTCTTATGGTCGGTGAAGACCGTACACTTGGTACCATAAAGGTAGTGTCGCCAAATATTTAACGCAAAAACAACTGCACCGAGCTCGAGATCGTGGGTTGTATAGTTCTTCTCGTGGATTTTGAGCTGACGAGACGCGTACGCGATAACCTTGTCCCGTTGCATGAGAACCCAACCAAGGCCGAGGTTAGAGGCATCGTAGTAGACTACGAAGTCGTCGTTTCCATCAGGTAAAGCGAGGATAGGAGCATTGCAGAGCATATGCTTGAGAGTTTGAAAGGCTTCCTCTTGTTCAGTTCCCTAAACAAAAGGCTTGTCTTTATGCGTGAGGGAGGTAAGCGGGATGGCGATTTTAGAGAAATCATCGATGAATCATCGGTAATAACCCGCTAATCCAAGAAAAGAATGAACTTCGGACGGGGATTTCGGTGTAATCCAACTCTTAACTGCTTTAATCTTCGCGGGATCGACGTGAATACCTTGACTATTGACGATGTGACCGAGGAATTAAACCTCCTCAAGCCAAAATTCACACCTGGAGAACTTTGCGTAGAGGCGATTCCCTTAGAGTAGCTCAAGAACCAAACAAAGATGCTACGCATGTTCGGCTTTCGATTTCGAATAGATAAGGATATCATCGATAAACACGATGTCGAAGTGGTCGAGAAAGGGTTTACACACGCGATTCATCAAGTCCATGAAAACCGCGGGTGCATTGGTAAGTCCAAAGGGCATAACGACAAATTCATAATGGTCGTAGCGGGTTCGAAAAGCGGTTTTAGGTATATCTTCCTTCTGAATTCGCAACTCATGATAACCAGAGCGTAAATCGATCTTTGAGAAACACGTAGCGATAACGATTCTTGATAGTAAGCTTATTGAGTTCCCTGTAATTGATGCACATTCGGAACGATCCGTCCTTCTTTTTAACGAAAAGGATAGGTGCGCCCCAAGAAGATGTGCTAGGGCGTATGAAGCCTTTATCAAGCAATTCTTAGATTTGACTAGAAAGTTCACGCATTTTGGACGGAGCGAGGCGATAGGGGGCTTTAGCAACAGGGTTAGCTCCAGGAATGAGGTCGATACGGAAGTCAATATCACGACTCGGGGGTAAACCAGGTAAATCGTCAGGAAAGACAGCAGGAAAATCACGAACCACATGTACCTTTTCCATCGGCTTCTTTTCCTTTTCCTCCGCTACTACGATGTGTGCCAAGAAAGCCTTGTATTCCTTTTGGAGATACTCGCTTGCTTGCTTGAATGCACGACATGATTTTCAGATCCTTCGAAGATACTTCGCCATTGACACAGAGTTGGTCGCCATTAGTAAGAGAGAAACAAATCATCTTATCGAAACAAACGACTTCACCACGATTTTCATGAAGAAAATCCATGCCTACTATGATACCAAAACTACCAAGCTCCATCGGGATAAGATCGATCGGGAAGATTTGATTGTTGAGCTCAAGAGTACAATCACTGAGAACATAACTAACGGTGACGGTTCTTCCAGTGGCAATTTCTACGTCGAACGTCGTTGGGAGGTTAGCGCGTTTACGGTTTAGGAGCTTTTTGAATTCAAACGACACAAAACAGTTATTGGCTCCAGTATCAAATAAACACGAAGCATAAATACCGTTGACAAGAAACGTACCAGTGACAACATTGTTGTCAGTTTGAGCCTAGCGGACGTTGATGTTGAATGCTCTTCCGCGGGCTGCTTGTTGAGCTGGCTGTTGCTACTGCTGCTGAGGCTGCCTCTGTTGATGTTGTTGTTGCGCTGGTTGCTGTTGTGGCTCTTGCTTCACCACTCGTCCACTCGGTTCGGGCAGACATTTGCGAAGTGGTTAGGATCACCACATGCGAAGCAGGCTCGTGCATGAGCAGCGGGAGCAGGAGCTGCTTGATTACCCTGAGAAGCGGGAAGAGGAGCTGGCAGTGCAGGAGGAGCTTGGACTTGAGCTGGACGAGGGCCAGTGCAACAGTTCGCGGTAAAGTGTCCGTAGAGATTGCAGTGGACACAAAAACGGCAAGCGATCCCAACTAGATGATGATAATTACAAGTAGGGGTGAGGACCGGTGTGCGCACGCTTTGTAGACGGTGCGTTGGTCACGGGTGCTACTACTTGGCGGTTCTTGTTCTGAGGTTGGGCAGGGACAACATTGAGAGGAGCGGCGGTGACAGCACAGTTCTTGTTGTTGTTGCTCTTGCGCTTGCAGCGTGAAGATTTCGATCCTTGAGATGCGGCGGTTTCAGGAGGGGGAGTAGCGGTTACTTGATGGAGACTTTTGGTGGTTTTCTTGAAGTAACCAGCCAAAACTCGCTTATCATTAATCTCAGCGGCAAGTTGGAAGGTCTCCTCAATGGTGGTAGTCTTGGCTGCTTGAACGAAATCGGCAACACAATCAGGTAAAGCGCGAATGTATTTCTTGATTGTGATGTCGGGAGTTGAGACTTGTCCAGGACAGATGATACTAAGCTGCTTAAAGCGAGCAGTAAGACCAGCATTGTCGCCACCTTCTTGCTTGATATTCCAAAACTCGTTCTCCAGCTTCTAGAACTCATGTGGGGGACATAATTCTTTCATCATGATTTCCTCCAGTTCCTCCCAAGAAAGTCCATAGGCTGCGTCGTTACCTCGCTTGTTTCGTTCGGCAGTCCACCAGTCCAGAGCCCTGGACTGACAAACGCCAGTTGCATTAACAGTGCGGAGGTTGTCTAGGCATCCGCTTTGACGAAGAGTGACTTCAATCGAGTCAAACCACTGAAACATGGCGCTGGGCCCATCTTCACAAGTGAAGTCTTTGGGGCTACAGGCCTTGAATTGCTTGAAGCTAAAAGAAGCTCTGGGCGAGTCGCTCTTTGAGTCAACAGAGGACCTGCTCTTCACCTCGTTGATCTCACTGACGATTTGCGGAATGACCTTAGCCATTTCCTTGGCGACTAGAGAGGCAATGCGCTTGTCAGCGTGGTTGCGGTGAGTAGTGCGAGAAGTGTGTAAACCAAATGACGACATTGTCTGCAACAGACATCGTCATAGGATTTAGAAGGGGTACAATCGAATCTCTCCACACCAACATACTTATTATTTCTAGATAAAGCATCAGGAACACGTCTAACACATAGGCACACAATCACGTAGGCACATAATCCACAGAGGCACATAGGCACATAAGCACATAGAGCACATAAACACATATTCAACTATATTTTGCACGTATTCACCTGCATATTTTTCACGTATTCATCCATCTTTCAAGTTCACGAAGCACGTAGGAGAATCAAGCGTGGTTTTGAGTATCACAGCGTATAGATCTCACACTTCCGTAAATGCGATGGGAGATAGCGAGTAGCATAGTGTGCGAGAGTCTGCGATTTCTTAGCGTGTTGAGATAAATGTGCAGTGCGAGTGGTGCGCATTTGTCAAAGCGAAAAGCAGAAAAGCGTATGAGTCCCCAAAATTGAAACACATATAAATTCATAAAACCACATAAAACACATAAAATCACACATAAAAGAGAAAATTCACAGAGTTAGCGGCTGCTAGTTCAGAATCGAAACGGAGTGTCTGGGTGTGAGACATCGACTACCCAAAGCGATTCGACTATTCTCAAGGACTTCGAGTACACGCTTTGGACTAATAGACTGTGCTCTCTCACTGACATACGGTGAACGGCATGCATCCTTTCGGTTACTAGGTGAATTGAGTCGTTGTAATCCATCGAGACTTTGGTGAGAGTTTTGTAAAAACCAAATAGAGAACGAACCAAGTCATTAAGATGCGGGTTTCACCCCTAACTTAACAACTTGATTCCTGGTTGTGTGATAGAATCACAAGAGAGATAGGGAGAATTTCATCGAGATATGGATTTCACTCCTGACTCAACGCAAATTCTCATTTTTGTAGTAAAAATGCGCGTCGAGCGAGCGATTTTATCGAGAGTTCTCGGTTTTCACACCTAATCTCGATCAAATCAGTTGATTGTGTTATGCGAGCGTTTTTCGAAAATCGTGTGTGTCGTTAGCCGTATTCAACCTTAGGAAAGGTCGTTCCTGCATGAAGATGTAGTATGCGGTGTTCGCGCAAGAATGAGTTCGAGAGAGTAGTAGAAATAGGCTCGTGCGGAATCCCCTACTGGGTTCGCACAAGGCGGTCTGTTGGTACTTAGACTATAGACTAGGTCATTTCTAAGACATCGACCTGGACTAGGTCGAGTCCTTCCTAATTCCCTATAGTTATGGCTCTGATACCAATCTGTCACACCCCAACCAATGGCGGAAACATCGGGGTGAGGCACTGAGCGAAACAAATTATCCAAGAGAATCCATATCACTATTAGTGACAATATATTTAACGTTCACGTCCTATACCATAAACATATATAGCATAAATAGTTATTACAGACATTGTTCTCAAAGACAAATAATTGTTCCGACAACTCAACTTTTATTCGTGGGTTTCTAGACCACCTAACTTGATTCCATAACGATCAGCAAACATAGCATCCTAAACACCTGTCACATACGTTAAAATAGGTCAATACACATAGTGTAAAGGTGAGTATACAAGTTTAATAGCATATAGTAGCGAAAGCGATTTACGCATAACCAGCATGTAACACGTAGAAATGTGAAGCAAGTAAGCTATCGACAATGACATATGCACAGACATGACTGCGAGTTGTAGAATGTGCAACACATTATCACCGTTGTGACCATTTGAAGTAAAACCCTTAACAACCCCTGTCCACGACAGGTGTTGAGTCCAAACTATAGTACTATCGTTGCTAAGGTGTCAGGCAACAATCACAGTGTAAACATAACATACAAGCATTCATCGAAGACATATATAACATGCAGAGCGGTTAGCGCTTAAAAGTGTTTGCGTTGTGTGTCGATGTGATTTGATATAGGTAACGTATATAACACCCAAAAGTGCGTTAAGCAAAAAGGGATCGAGTATACTCACAGAGCGTGTTTAGTAAATAAACACAGTCTTGGATTGATGGGAGCGCTTGAGTGATTAGCCTGATCAGAGAACGATAGTGTAAGCGTTGAACAGTGCGGAAGTAGTGCGCCGAGTGAGATGAGCGATCGGATGGTGGTTCGATCGGATGACCGTCCGGACGGATGGTCATCCGGACGGATGACCGTTCGGTCGGATGGTCATTCGATTGGAGAGGTGTATTTGTAAAATGTTGAAATTTCGAAGTTTTCGTTGTAGTATAAATAAAGTCATTCGATCGGATGGTCATCCGGACGGATGGCCGTTCGATCGGATGGCTATTCGATTGAAAAATGATATTCTTTGAAGTTTTGAAAGTTTTTTTAAGTGTTGAAATTACAGGTCACCTGGTCGAATAGTCGTTCGATCAGATGGTCATCCGATCGGACGGCTATTCGATCGGCGATCTGATGTTTTGCAAGTTTTCTAAAATCAGCTAAGTTGAAAAGTTTGCGGTTTGACGGAGACGGCATGACGGCGTGTTAAACAACGGAAATCACATCAAGTCCAACTCGTTCGATCAGACGGGAATCGCCCCGTTCGATCAGACTCAACCTTTCTTAATGGAGTTTCATATTCAACCCGTGGATCGGTCGTCTCTTCTATAGAAATCCGTTCTCGGCCCGGTTATCCATTGGAGAATTGGTAGAGAGCCCGAACGAGTCTAGATTCTAACGGTTTTGAGTGAAAAGTGAAAGAATGTTGAAGAAAAGTGAAAATCAGTTGGAAAATGTTTAGATTTAGGCGAAATCAGTGTAAAAACATGTAGAAATCCTTTAGATCCGAACCGTGCTTGATGAGATGAGGTCATTCAACAGTGTTCATCGGAACCCGTGATGACGCCCCCTAGAACAGCCCAAATCAGATGATTTCATGGTGAAAGTGTAAGATTTGTTGGTGGAAATGATGAGAAAGTGTGTAATGAAGATGGAAGTACAAGATTTAGGAAGAAAACTTACAAAAATCGTGAGGAATCGAGAGAAAAGAGCTTGTGAGTGCGTGGGTAGGACGGAGTTGTCACATCAATGAACAGTTGATGTAACAGTGGGGTATTTATAGGTGAAGAGTGAGAAAGGCGGTGTAGAGTGAATGGATCGGACGGCCGTTCGATCGGATGGTCATCCGGTCAGATGTCCATTCGATCGAATGGTTGTTCGATTGGTTGGCTCGTGCAAGTTAGTTTTCCAACTTTCGTTTCATGCGTTGAGCGTGTGTTGCGTTTAAGCGAGTTGCGAGTAAGCGATGCGATACTATTAAACAATAGTTACACAAATAACATAACTAACACATAAAAGCATACAAGTAAGTAAATTTGCGTTTAGAGTTTGCGATGAGATTGCGTTGCGATTGCGTTTGCGAATAACATCCCAAAACATACAAGTCACACACAAGTAAAGCACATAATAACACACACACATAGAACAATACCAATAACTGCGATTCGAGTTGCGATGCGATAGCGATGGCATTTAGATTAACATGCGATGCGATAGAATGCGTGAAATAGTATACGTTGTAAATAAGCATTATAAAATGTGTTGTAGAACATAGTTTAAAATATCGTTAATTAACATATCGATCAACACAAAAGTGCTAAACTATTTATCGAGTTTCGAGAGTACAAGCAATAGTTAAGCAAGAAATGTCAGATCTGAGTAACGACCTGACTTTGACTTTGACTTGTACTTTGACTTTCTAAAAAGTCGGGTTGTTGCACCTTCCCACAAAAATATTCCGAGTACCGTTTTACGTTTGTTTTGATTACTCATTGTCCCCAACAATTGGTATCAGAGCACGGTTTCGAAGTTGCTTCCTGAAGCGATTCAGTCGGGGCGTATAACCAATTGAATTCCGGGGTAGAGTTTGTCGTTCTTGATTTAGAGATCAAATGAGAATTGTTCAGGGTGTCTAACCGAACTATACCAAAACCGACCAGCCATCGAAATAGGGCTGAATTTTTGGTACGGAATTTTGATCAGGAAGAAATCAAGAAGCAAAGACTATGGCCGAAGGAGAGCAACCCAACAACGCATTAGTGAACGTGCGTGATCACCAGAATGTTAGCCTTCAATACCCAAAGTTAACCTCGACAAACTACTCGTCATGTTTTGTAGTGGCACGAACCATTCTGGGCGCTTACGGGTTAGCAGATGCAGTCGACCCGGAAACCGGAGGAGCCGTTAATAATCAGAGAAATCAAACGACGATGGCGATCCTTTTTCAATCACTTCCGGAGGATATACTTTTGCAAGTCACAAAGTATGCAAGAACTCATGAAGTATGGAAGGCCATTCGGGTTCGTTTCTTGGGGGTAGATAGAGTACAGAAGGCTCGGATTCATGTGTTAAGGTCTGAGTTGGAGATGTTGAAGATGAAAGATACCGAGACGATTGATGAGTTCGCTGCTAAGATAAGTGCAATTGAAGTAAAATTTACTAATCTTGGAACCACACTTGAATCGGAGGTACAAGTACGAAAATTGTTTAATTCGTTGCCAATAAGATTTTTGCCGATCGTTGCATCAATCAAACAGTCGGAGGATCTTGAAACAATGTCGTTTGAGGAAGCAATCGGCAGATTAAAGGCTTTCGAGGACCGGGTAAAATTATACGTCACGAACGAAGGTGACTATCAAAGTATGCTTTTGTTTACAAAAACAGAAAGCCAAAAGAAGTCTAATGGAAACAACAACCGTAAAGGGCATGGCAGGAACCAAGAATCTTCAAGCAATTATCGTGGCCGAGGACGTGGTCGTGGAACCAATAGAGGATGAGGTCGACATAATTATCATAATAACAATCAAAGAGATCAAGGGTAAAATAGTCGAAGTAATTATCAAAGTAACAATCGACGAGATCAAGGGCAAAATAGAGACAAAAGTAAGCTCCGTTGTTATAATTGTGACGAGCACGGACATTTTGCGTGGGAGTGTACAAAAGAACAAAAGGCTGAAGCAAACTTGAATGCCACTGAAGCTACCGGACCTGTTTTGATGATGGCTAAAATTGAGACGCGGACAGATGAAGTCCTCTTGAATAAGGAAAAAGTGCATCCAAAGTTGTATGCGAACGACTCTAGTGACGACACCGTGTGGTACCTTGATAACGGTGCTTCGAACCACATGACGGGGATAAAAACACACTTTACTGAACCAGACACACATGTCACGGGGTTGGTTAAGTTTGGTGATGGCTCGAAGGTTAAAATAGAAGGAAAGGGCTCGATAATATTTTACTACAAGAATGGAGAGCAACGTGTTTTGACGGCGGTATATTTCATTCCGGATTTATGTAGCAATATTATAAGTCTCGGGCAACTAACGGAAACGGGAAACAAAGTATGGATGGAAAACAATTACCTTTGGTTGTACGAAGAAGACGGAAGCATATTGATGAGAGTACCCAGAAGTGCAAACAGGTTGTACAAAATATCACTACGTGTGGGAACACCAGTATGTTTACTCTCTTCATTAAATGACCAATATTGGCTTTGGCATGCACGACTTGGTCATTTAAATTTCAAATCCATAAACCAATTAAAAACCATGAACATTGTTAAATAACTTCCACACATTGTGCGTGCAGCGCGAGTGTGTGATGCTTGCTTGGCCGGGAAACAAACCCGATTGTTGTGTCAAAAACAAACATTTCATAGAGCAAGAAAACCACTCGAATTGGTATACACTGATTTGTGTGGACCAATATCGCCACCAACCCTAGGAGGAAAGCAATATTTTATGCTACTTGTGGACGATTATTCAAGGTTTATGTGGATTTACTCTATACAAAACAAAAGTCATACTCTTGGTATTTTTATGAAATTTAAATAGGAGGTGGAGCTTCAAACTTCACTTAAAATCAAGACCTTGAGGAGTGACATGGGGTGTGAATTCGTTAATAAAGCTTTCACAAAGTTTTGCGAAGAAACCGGTATCAAACACATGTTGATGGCACCCTATTTGCCACAACAGAATGGCATGGTTGAAAGATGTAATAGGTCGATATTAAACATGACACGGAGCATGTTGAAGGGAATGTCAGTACCACAAAACTTTTGGGGAGAAGGAGTTCTCCAAGCGGTCTATATCTTGAATCGTTCCCCTACTAAAGCACTAAAACGGGTAACACCGTACAAGGCCATAAAAGGATATAAACCAGATTTTAAATATTTAAAGGTTTTCGGTTGCATGGCACACATGACCATACCACCCGTCGGAGTAAAGAAACTTGATGATTGAAGCCGACCGATGGTGTACCTAGGGTCTGAACCAGATTCTATGGGTTATCGGCTTTATGACCCGGTAAATAAAAAACTACGTGTCACTCTGAATGCCGAATGCGAAGAAAGTAGGAAGTTTGAATGGGAAAAACATAGCAGAGAAAATAATATTGGAACTGGGCCCGAGTGGGTTGAATTTATTGTCGAAAACCAACAAAACTTAGAAGTTCATGACACAACAAAATTTAATGATGAAGTTTTGGATTTTCCACAAGCTTAAAGTGATAATGAATTAGAAGAAGGTAGCAATCTGAGGAGGTCCACGAGACAAACTACCATACCAAAAAAGTTTGATGATTTTGTTTTATTGCATGAAGACATAATTAGTGAGGAGCCTGAGAGTTTCAAAACCGCAAAAGATGATCAAAATTAGGTTCTCACCATGCGAACAAAGATAGAGGCCATTGAAAGAAATAAGACTTGGGAGCTAGCCAAGTTACCAAACGGGCATCAAGCAATCGGTCTTAAGTGGGTCTACAAAGTTAAAAGAGATGTCGCGGGAAACATAACAAAGTATAAAGCGAGGTTAGTCGCAAAAGGCTATGTTCAACAATACGGGGTGGATTTCGAAGAGGCATTTGCACCCGTTGCACGACTCGAAATAATTTGATTAATACTAGCTAAAGCCGCAAGAAAAGGATGGGGTGTTCATCATTTAGACGTTAAATCTCATTTTCTTAATGTGGAGCTAAAAGAAGAAGTATACGTTAAACAACCGAAAGGCTTTGTCACGAAAGGCAAAGAATATATGGTTTATCGTTTACATAAAGCGTTGTATGGGTTACGACAAGCTCCACGAGCATCGAATGAACGGCTTGACTCAACTTTGAAAAGACTTGGTTTCATTCGATGTCCAAGAGAACAAGCGGTGTATAAAAGAAGCTCGAAATCGATGTTAACTATTGTGGGGGTGTATGTAGATGATTTAATCTTGACCGGCACAAGTCTTCTTGAACTTGATAAATTCAAGTCTCAGATGAAAGCGGAGTTTTAGATGAGTGATCTCGGACCGTTGTCACACTATCTTGGTATTGAAGTTAAGCAATCAAAAGATGGTATAAGTTTGAAGCAAAGCGGGTATGCGAAGAAGATTTTAACCGTGGCCAGGATGACTCATTGTAATCCTTCTAAGTATGCCATGGAAGCTAGGTTGCAAGTTGATAAAGATGAGAAGGGAGAACCCGTGGATGCTACACATTACCGACGCATCATTGGAAGCTTGAGGTATCTCACTCATACCCGACCCGATCTAAGTTATTCAGTCGGTGTTGCTAGTCATTATATGGAAACACCGAAGCAAAGTCACATGATGTTAATTAAACACATCTTGCGATATGTTCAAGGGACGTTGAATTATGGACTTAAATATACACAAGAAGGAGAAGAAGTTTTAAAAGGTTTTAGCGACAGTAGCCATTCCACAGGTCAAAGTGATGGAAGGAGTACTACTGGAATGGTGTTTTATTATGCAAATGCTCCTATATCATGGGTTTCACAAAAACAGAAAAGTGTTGCATTATCTTCTTGTGAAAGCGAGTTTATGGCAACCACGTCAACGGCGTGCCAAGCATTATGGTTAAGAGGGTTTATGAGTGAGTTAATGAGTCCCGAAGAAAAAATTGTTACACTCTGTATTGATAATCAATCAGCAATCGCTCTTATGAAAAACCCGGTGTTTCATGAGAGGAGTAAACACATAAACACTAGGTACCATTTTATAAGAGAATGTATAGAACGCGGGGAGATTCGGGTTGAATATGTTGAAGGTGATCAACAAAAAGCGGATATACCACTAAAGCATTACCAAGGCTAAAGTTAGAAGAGATGAGGAAGCTGCTAGGAGTAGTTGATCTTGGTGGGACTAACCAGGATTAAGGGGATGATTGATAGGTTAATCCCGGTATGTCGGTTTCGAAAAGTGCGCGCGTGAAAGTTACTGATGCCGAAAAGTTTGTATGGATTAGCATGGAGTTTATTTTATTCAAATATTATATTGCTTCTTGTTTGAATTAAATTAGGAGTCTTAGTTTAGCTAGGATATAATTCATTGGCTTGCATGCCAAGTGAGTAGGTAATATATAATGTTGAGTCTATGTATTAGTTTTCATATGAGTTTTAAGTTTCCAGTCAATAAAAACACAAAAAGCCGTCGTGGGCGAGTCCTTCCCACAAAAATATTCCGAGTACCTTTTTACGTTTGTTTTGATTACCGATTGTCCCCAACATTGTTTACAAAGGAAAAAGATACAATATACAATATACAGATGTTTGTTCAAACCATACATGGAAACAAGAATAAAAAGGATGGCTGGCAATCCTTAATTGTAGGACAATGATCAAAAAATAATTTGATCTTGAGGAGACTAAAATGGGAGATGATGCAATATTGATCCCAAAAAATATCTTTATTTTCTGACAGTCTCATCAATATTTATTAGAACAAATGAGTAGTAGAATTCAATTGACTAAAAACTCATTCAGTTGTAACGTTTAAAACAAAATAAGCATTTGGTTATTTATATATATATTCTATATCTATAATATATACATTATTAAGGAGGAAGAATAAAGACAAAAGTAATCTACACACATTTTGAAGATGACATACGAAAGCTTTCATGTTCAAATATCTCATTACCCTAAACTAATCCCAAAGTGCCCTCCTACTCACACAAAAGCTGCATGGGCCAAAAAGGGAACGACGAACCACACACCTGGTTCAGATTTTCACCGATGGTTTTTTTAGCTACCATTCTATTCAATGTCAATGACCACAATCAATTGGTTATGAGCATGGAGATTCCATACAGGCAGCATTTCCTTTTCCTTGAATAACTAACCAGTATTTTAGTTTTGTTGATTTGATTTTAAAACTATCACACGAAAGGTGAGTAAACCCTTTCGATCAGTGATTATCTCCGGATTTCTTTAAATACGTACTTAGTAGAATTGGTTTTGTAATTCTTCGTCGCTAAAGGTTTCAAACTTTGTATTTAATAGAATTGGTTTTGCTATTCAAAAGGGGGTGGCGGCGCAACTTGTTGCCCGACTACCTGCCATTGCTTTGTAATTGCCTTTTTCGTGTGGAATGATATTGAAAATTCACCAAAAAAAAATACGTACTAATGAGTTTTTCAACACAACTGATGCAGATTTTGATAGGGCTAGAAATCGATATCAAATTGTGATGGCAAGTTCGGTAGATGTCGTTGGAGAACCGATTCCGATATCGGCAGTGATGATTCAGCGTCTAAGCATATCGCAGGTAGATGCAAAGGCCAAAATATCGCCTTTTTGAATAAATCTGCATTCTGTTTCTTACGTACATGCTATTTCTTTTGATACAGTTGTTTTTTGGTTTCTAGCATTCAACTTCATCATGCTCATAAGACTTACTAATTTTGTGGTTCCACAATAAGGTAAATTAGATTTTCAAAAAAGTTCTGTTAACATCTATAGCCAATTGATTGTGGTATTGTGTTGATAACTTTGTGTTAATTTTGTTTGGAAGGGAAGTGGTGAGAACTAAAAGAGTAGTTTCAATGTCAAAATTAATGTCAATTAGCTCAAACATAAGTGATTTATTTATTTTCTTAAAATCCTAAAATGCTAACTGAACTTAATCTTTGTAATTATTTATGGTCCAACATGGATTGTAAGTTTGAATTGGGCGACTAGGAAGCCCTTGGTTGTCATACTTGCACCAATATTGGTTGTTTGGAGGTTAATTGGGTTGGTTTTTACGAAATTTTGTTTTCTTAACGTAGTGCCGATGTGCATAAAAACCAGTTCTCTTGTATACACATGTGTTTATAATTAAATGGATACACCAATCTAAAATCTATAATACATTATTAAGGAAATTGTATTGATCATTCGGTAATTTCCATTAAAATTAAGATGGCAGACGAAAGGTTTTATGTTCAAATCTCTGCTTTCCACAAAATTTGTTCCATGTTTACCCTTGCTCACCCTGGAATTTAAGAAATCTTTCTTTTGTGTGGCATAACCGTCTGAACTCTAAATTCAGAAACCCAACTTAAGATGAAAACTGTCGGAGTGTAATTATTATCATCCATCAATGACTTAAATTCACTCGAAACCCTTGAGCTCTCGGATCAGATTCATCCCTTTTACCCTTTTAACGTTCATTTGTCTATTTATAGAAGCAAACCCTAGGTGTAGTCAGTATTGATAATGTGATTTTGTTATTTTTTCAAGTGTAAGTTCATTACTTTTAGTTTTGAAATTTGTCTCAGTATTAGAATTTATGCATATAATTTGTTTATTTAATACGCTTTGCTTTAAACAAATACCTTAACTTTTAATCAGTCTTGAACTGAGTAGGTTCCTATCTCTAATCAACCTCCTCCTGGCGACTACCTTTCCAATCTCCGATAACCGTAGTTATTAAAAGCGTTAAGCGCACTCAAGGTGCATAGGCCTCGCCTGGGGCCTAGGCGCAAGGCGCAAAAAAGCGCGGGCCTGAGAAAAAAAAAGGCGTACAACAAAAAAACATAAAATATTTTTATATAATAGAAAATTAATACTATTCGTCAAATAAAATAAACTAAAGCTACTATATAACATTTAATATCGTCTATTTAGTACCAAAAGCTATAAAATGCTAGTTTATTAGTGTAGAAAAGTAGTTTCGTTAGATAAAAGTAGAAATCTAGCTAGAATCTTGCAAGAATTTAGAGAATTTGACCGAAAACTCTCAAGAATCTAGGAATCTTGCCGGAACCTGCGCATGAACCATCACTTGGAGAATTAAGGCGCAATTGCCTTGACTCAAGGCGCAATTGCCACACCTCGCTAGGAAATTGGGCCTAGGCGCAAGAGGCGATGGCTTTTAACAACTATGCCGATAACACACAACATGACCGAAGAAGGCAAGAGCAGAGGCGTCGTTTTCTCTTCAACCAGCCTTCGCCGTCGTATTGTGTGTTTTTGGGGTTTCACCAAAATCTATGCATCTCTCTTTCGACTCTAGAGGAAACATCATCCCCATGATCCTTTTAATGATGCAGAGTCGCTTGTATTCTCAAGGAGGCCTTCAGGTGTCATTATGTGCATATATGCATTGCTGAGTTGTACCTTAGATGTTTCCAATGCATCGTCGTACAACTCAAAAATGGATCGCGTGACCTCCAAACTTTGATTTTCCACAAGTTTCCAAGCATTTTGAACTAGAAGTAATGATGTATGGTTGTTATTTTGTAGGCTGAAGGTATCTTTAGAATCAATGGTTATAATGGACAAGAAGAGCAAATAAGGGAACAATAAGGGAATAATAGAATAGAGGAGAGGTGCCCGAAAACATATATGTACACAGCTTAGCAGGTCTAATTAAGGTACACATTTGGGTAACGGGTCAAAATGGGTGGGCGGGTGGAATTGACTTGCAATCACTACTTTTGCCACATTTAGTATTTTATTATTTAATTTATAATTAATAGGCGATACAAAAAGATCATAGGAAATAGACACGCTGTGTACGGGTTGCCTATATATGTCTAATGCTATGTTCTTGTCATGCACTTATCTATTAATCGAATGCATGTTCAGCCATTGTTAATCACTGCTAAATATTTGTTTTTGTTTTTAGCGATTTTCAATGTAGACAACTTGCTTTCTGTTAATTATACTAATAATACATTGAAGTGTTATTAGTGTAGGTACAACTGTTATTTCAGGTCACAAAGGTAACTAACTGTGCACCCCTTTAAAAGCGAGAGCCGTGCCCTTGATCGATTCCTCTAGTAATGAGAACGGATTGCAGACATTGAGGCTAGAAACTGTGACAAGTTGTAGGATACAGAATTTTTGTTTACATTTTCTTCTTTTTGTTACTTTGTTAACAGTAGTAATTATTTTTTCATTGTATATGTTATTAAATTTATTAATTTTGTATGTTTATCGAACTTTGCTTTATTTTATGGTTATTCAAGATATATATTTCTATTAAATTTGAATTGGGTTAAGTCATCCTACAAAGACTCCTAAAAAAATAAGAAGTGTATAAAGACCCAATGAATCGCACAAGATGTCATAATGTCGAGCAAAATACAATACAATGCCAAAAAATATAACACAATGTCGATGAAAAAAGACACAATAAGTCACAAAAAAGACAAAATGACGCAAATATAGAAAAGTCACAATGATAAATAAAAGACACAATGATAATAAACTAAAATTTTAAAATCTACAACCTATAAATCCAAAAGTGAACCTCAAATCTCACATCGTAGAGTTCGATGAAACGGTTTCAATGCCGCTTGAATGAGATCAATCGGGATCCGTTTGATACCCTTTGTACGACTTCATTTTTTAGGATCCTTGTATTTGATCATAAACCATTAGTCTTTTAAATTTATTTATTTTGTATGTTTATCTAATTTTGCTATAAATTAAAATTACTTGAATATTAAACCATAGTCATTATTACAACTACACTATTTATATCTAGTTATTACATAGTCAAACCAAATCGAACATCGAACTTCATTTTCAATCAAAACCTGTAACGCCTCGTATTTCCGTATTACTATGCTTTTAGAAAACTTGTGTTCGTTTTATATTTTTAGAACCACAATCGAAATCAGATCGAAAAACGGATAAAAAATGACAAATGATGCGCGTTACGCGCTTTTAACACAACCGACAAACGAACGCGACCAAAATCGACAACCGACATCATTTCACGAAACTTTTGATCCTAACATAACGTTTAACAACATTTCACGACGTTCAGGTTCGAAAACGGGTTTCAAAACCATATCGGGCGGCGCAAAACACAAGAACCGGGCTTTGGGTCCAACCCACTTAAACCTACCTATAAATACACTTTATAACTTTCATCTCCTCAAAAACCCTAGCCCCCAACCCCCTGCTTTCTCTCTGCAATTCCGGTGACGATGCCGGCCGGTTCCGGCTGTTCGTCTCTGGCCACACATCTCGACACCACCCTCTCATCTCCCTGTTTCAATAACAAGTCGCCAGAACAACAAGCTCGTCGCCGGAGACGACTGAATACACGTCGACGAAACCTACGGAACTCGCCTCATTTCGAATTCGGATAACTAGGAGTCGCTACGGCCAAAACGCACTCTAGTGTTAGATCATTCACCGTTAGATGATTCGGAACCTGCCCGCATCCTCGCCGGAGATTGGAGGCATTGTCGGAGACGTTCGGAGCTTACTGTTTCGGTATAACTTCTTGTTTTTTTTTTTGTTCTACGTTGACACATATCTCTTTTTAACAAAGTTCAAAAAACTAAAATTGCGGGTTTCATAACAAACAGTTTGTTTCCTTTAATGAAGAAGGTGATACGAACACGTCGGGACTCGCGATTCACGTCGTAGTTTAACTCGGTTCGTTCGGTATACAATCCTTTCCCTCTTGTTTTCTTTCTTTCCTGCTTATGTTGTGCACATCCAGTTTCTTTGCTTCTGTCGTTGGTTCATTAAAAGCAAGAATATGATGGCTGATGGTTCAAATGAAACAAAGATACAAAACAGTATCGTACATAAAAATTATATTCAGTGGAGTTCTATTTGTTCTAAAGTAAAGATGATGAACCCCACTCTTTTGTCTTATTCTTATTTTATTTTATCTGTTTGATGTTTAATTATATATTTACTTGTTTTTTTTTTTCTATTTTTCTTCTCTATTGCAATCATCCATACTCTAAATATGTTATTTTTGCAATTTGTGTACACTAATATACTTCTTTACTGTACATTGATTAAAAGTTGTGTTTTAATATTAAAAGCATTAAATTAAAGCCAATTATTGATGTTCCATATTTTTTTTCTTCTCAAATTTGGTCGCACAACATTTGAAGATAGTCAACAAATCATTTTGTCCATATGGTTTAAAGTGTTCGTGTATCTTAAAACTATTTTTTTATTTAAATAGTTAGTAATATCCTTTCATAAAAATAAATAAATACAATCTAAGAGTGTAAATTACTTTATGAAGGTATGAATTTTTAATAGAATAATTTATTTAAATTATGTGTCCTATGTATTCTATTAAGAAGATAAAATGAGGAACCCGTAAAGTTTAATATAAAATAATAATAATAATAATAACAACAACAACAACAACAACAACAAATAAGTAAGGTATAAGCTAATATGCGTGGTTTTATTAAGTTTCATTTTTAAGGCATCATGTTTTCAAAATAATAAACGAGACCCATAACTTCAACGCACAAACCATAAATATTAGGATTGTTAACTAGATCGTGTTATGTGTTTTAATATTTACGGTAAACATTCCCATTCGTTTGGTTTTCCAAACCCTTTCATCGTGCGTTATTCTACAAGGCATCACAAGCGCAACCAATTATCTCAAGATTTCGTCAATTCCACTCTCGGTTTTCGTGGAACTTTACGCAAAACTGTGAGCATACTCGACCCTATTTACGCTTTAACGCAATTTTGGGTGTAACATGTATCAACTAATAAAATTCACAATACACATAATCAAATGTATTTAACCACTCAATCCATCAAACATGTTATTTGTTATGCTTAGGTTATTTATATATGCTAGTTTCAACTTGTATATCCATGTTATTTGTTTTGCTTAGGTTGATTATGTATGTGAAGGGGTATGGTCCCAAAAACCTTGCGTAGGCATATTGGACCATACCAAAACTTCATCACAATAAACATCTTTAAAGGAACCCTGCGCGGCTGCGCACCGGTTCTAAGTAAAAACATAGAAGAAAGCAGTCTTCAATATCCGCGCGCCAGGAATGGGATAGAACTAATCTAACATCCTTGCGCGGGCTCATGCAAAGGAACAGTTAGATTTGAGAACAAAATCCTGAAACATCTCCGTGCAATTAAAGCTAAGACTTAAGCAAAAGAATTCCTCTGTTGTAACAGAATTGACACGTGGCAAGAGGATAAAGGGTTACAGCTGTAAAACCTTCTGGAAGACTCCATCGTGCATAAACCATTCAGTTACAACCGAATGATGATGTGGCATCATCCTGAATGCTCATCTGGGTCACGATGATGGCACTAACTTGGAGAAGGATCCACACACATTCACTTTCCACGTGGCATCTCCCCGGCCGTTGATCACGCCACGATCCGTGTGCATAAACGTCACGTTAGTGATCAACGGCAAAAGGCGTAACCGCTTACGGAAAGTGATTTCCGTTACTATCTTCGTCAACAAACTTTCCTGCCTAAATCCAGCTATAAATAAGTTAGGCCGTGTATAATCTCTCAAGTTACATTCACTTCACTTTCACTACTCCTTCTTCTTCATTGAGATCTGTACTTATTCTCACGCCGGAGGGTGGTCACGGAGAGAACCCCCGTTCTCCCCGTGGCGAGTCTAACGGCTATCTGTTTTGCAGATATCGTTAGGAGAAGAAGCTCAGTTAAACCCTGAATCAAACGAGAGGACTAACCCTTTTATGCAGAACTAAACCCTTGGTCCGATTGATTTCGGTCATTTGAACCACTGTTTCTTCATTGGCGCCCACCGATTCTTCAATTTTTATTCTCATCTTCTTGTTTTGATTCAGTTCTTTCCAAATCTCTGTTTTCCATGGCAGAGACTCCGTCAAACCGTCCATCAAGCCCTCGGCTGACGAATTTTACTCATGATCCTCGTGTCGAGGGGATTGCGGAAGAATCTTCTGACGATAACGATTTCCAGCACAACGTTAATCATCCAAACGACCATGTTACACCGGGAGCACAACCCGAGATCCCGATAAGTTCAATCTTACCTCCTGATGAAACCCCGATCTCATGGTATGTCAGATCTCAGGGTGCATTAAACGCAGTCTATGCACAGCTCTGTTCACAGGCTGCTCCTCCTCCAACTCAATCACGGAGATCCGCACCTCATATACGAGCACCGTCTGAACCACGTACATCTCACTACGATGCACCATCACGAATGTCCGTGGACGATACAGAAGTCTACTCCAGATCTCCTACTAGGTACGAATCTACTAACTCTGAGTCTCGACAAAGAGATTACCGTGATGAACAATATTCCCATAGACGTCAGTCAGTCCATTCTCGGTTGGGTCCGCGTTCTTATCAGAAAAGGGACACCCAAACCGATGAATATGACAAAACATATAAGGAAGGTGATAACACAAGCGTTTTCAGCCGATTGCAACGAGATCATGCATGTAGGATCATTTTGGGACCCAAACAAGTCATTCAGAAGAGTTTTTCTCAATACGAGAGGCAGAAACAAACGTATCGAGTTCAATTCAGCTAGAATATCACTTTAAACTGTCTTTTGATTGATATTAGATCGATTACAATGCTGTAGACACTTCGGCAGAGCTTCGCTACCGGAATCAGAATCGTTACAATTGACTAGGCACAATAGGTATTTATAGGTGATGTGATTTCGTTTGAAACTGCCCAAACGGAATCTAATTCCGCACGAAATGGCACAAACGAAATCAGCATGTGATTTCAAACGGAATCATCAAGTTAATTTCGTTTGAAATGACCTTGTGTCATTTCAAGCGAAATACCTATAAAAACACATTTCTAGTTTTTCGTGCCCAGATCTATCTATACACATACAAGACTCGATACAAGACGAAGTCGACAGACGTATGCACCAACAGACTCCCCCTCGGATGTTGACGAGTCTTCAGTGTCGAGTCTTCGGTTGTCAAACCTTCAGCCTTTATCAGTCTTCCCGCTCTCTCCAAAGATTCTCCATTGTAAGCTTCTTCAATCCATCTCTTTCTCTTTCTCCCAGAATCTCAACCTGGTTCTATACTCCTCTTGATCAGGTTTCTTGATTTCTTAAGATCATTAGCATCAACAGCTTTAAACTCCCTCTTGATGTCATCAGACTCCCCCTTTTCGCTAAACAGGGATCGCAGTCTGGAATTCTCTTCTCACAGGTTCTAAGATCGTAACCTGGCACTCATCCAACTCAGGTATCGGAACCTGGCTAACCTGCACATTCTCTACCATAAACATAAGTTTCACAAATTTAAAATATTTGATAAAATTATATCATTTGCAAGTAATTTCCAGAATGATTTATCATTTAAAAGCTTCTGATGATCACTTGTAAGCAAACATTCTTCATTTCAAAAACTCGTTTCCCAAACCTGTTGTTCATCATGTTTAGCACTTTGGAATTTTGAAAATCAGTTCTTCAACATCAGTTGTCGAAAATCTTTTTGGATTTTTCAAAATTTATGCTAAAACACATTCTTTTTGGGTTTTTCTAAAGATTTTAGTGTGTTACAATGTAATAAGAAAATATTTACAGACAATATTTTTTGTGAGTTTGTGTAAGAGGATCATATCAGTTTATGAGACAAATCACCAACACCGTTAAGCTTTAAACATTTTAAGTTCTAAACGATTCACTTAGATTGTCAGTATACTGATCCACTTAAATTTTCACACAAATTTCAATCATTTCGAGATACGGAATTAGTGTTTTAGAGACTTAAACTTATTCATGTGTCCCACCTCAGAATATACTCCCGTATCCAGATCCCGATATTCAGTCTTACAGGTGAGTATACCTAGATGATATCTGTAAGGGGTTAAATGCGAGGGCCGTGAGAGCTCAGGCTATTGCTTCCGCAAAATCAGAGAGATGACGACTTCGACTTTTGGTGGGTCCCCTTTAGAGGATCTTTTTTACAACAGCACATGATTAGCATTTTTCAATGTTTCATCATTTTTTATGTTGAGGGCAGGCTTATATTTCAAGCAAGCGTAAAGTATTCTCCGGGAACTAGGCCATTGCTTTCGCAAAACCAGAAGTCCCGGGATAATACCCCAGATATCACTAAGCATAAAGACCTAGTATCTCAGAAAGAGGAACCTTTCAAACAAGATTTCGGGGGTTACCCATATATCCGAGAGATCTTCCCCACGAATTAAGTAAGTTTGAAATTTAGGTTTATATCTCGACATAATCTACTAAATGTGCAAAAACCTACTGGCACATCATCAGTGAGACCGTTTATCACTTTTTTTATCCTTCCAATTCTTTAGCATGCTGTGATAGTCCACTGATGTACTATCATTTCCTCTTTTCTCAACAAAACTCTTTTTCATTTTATCATGTTTTTGTCTTTTTCAAATTTTCAAATGTTTTTGGATTTTCTGAAAATTCTTACTCCCCCTAAAATTCAAAATCATTTAAAGGAAATTTGAAAACAAACTGTATAAGATAAAGTGACAACTGATATCGAATCACTTCAATTCGCCATCAGAACTGGCATAAACAATCAGAACTCCCCCTCACAACAAACTATTTTCCCATTTGATTTCAAAACACTTAAGTTTGTTTTAATCAAAATGGTTTTTTCGGAAAATAAGTTTTGTTGATTTTATAAACCACTTGTAGGTTAGGGGATAAACTCATCACATTGTTTTCCAATCATTTGAATAAAAGTTAAATCAAGTTCAACTTAATGACCCTGATTAACCATTTGTAGATAAAACCTCTTTTTCAACCACTTATTGGTTTGCATACCAACCATTACCACTTGTAGGTTGAAATCTCAAGATGTCGATTCCTACTCCACACTTACCAACCTGGGAGTTCTGGTAAATCAACCTCTTCAAAAACAATTTTTCAAAAAATAATGCCGATTCATGCTCCGCGATTACCAGCTTGGGAGCTCCGGCAAGTCAGGTTTTTTCAGTTAGAAAGATTCTCCCAAGCCTGACGGTCCTTGGGAGATTCCGAGTTACCAACACTCGGTTACTTACCTGCCATCTTTTTCTCATAGAATTCTTTAACCCCATTGACCTTCCCATCAATCATTTTACCAAAAATGTTTTGCACTGTGGGGTTAAAAGCTTTTTCAACATCAAATTCTTTCTTCTCAGGAAAAAATTGAATTGAAATTTCAATTTTACCAATTTTAGATTTAAAATTTTCAGCCCTCAAAGGTGGAAAATTTTCATCATTCATTGGAGGGACTGATTTCTCATCTTTTACTTCAACTTGTGGCTCCTCTGATTTTGTGGAATCAGATTCATCACCAGAACCATCACTTGATTTCTTAACAACCCATTTTTTATTGTTAAGATTTTCTTTTCTTTTGTAAACAAGTTTCGAACATTCACCAACTTCAAAAATTGAATTTTCAAAAACTTTAAATTTGTTTGTTGGTGATTCATTTCTCTCAACAATCTTGTCTTTCAGTTTACCAGAGACTCCCTGTTTTGTTTGAATTGTCTTTCGACAATTCCTGGCAATATGACCAACTGTTTAACATTGAAAATAGGTTCTCGTCTATATCTTCTTCTGAGCAATGTTTTTCTTCATTTCTTCTTGCTTCTAGGCAAGGAATTCTTTGTTGGATTGCTTTATGAACACTTGCTCTTTTTCTTCTTCAGGTGTTTTTCCTGTAACAAAAACAGTTTTTGGTTTATAAGTTTTCTCATTTTTATAGTTTTTCGGTGGAATAAAACCAAGACCTTTCTTTTTGAAATTACCATTATGGTTTGGTTTCTTTTGAAACCCAGAACCAGAATTGTAACCCTTTTTCTTGTTTAACCTTTGTTGAACTCTTGAGGTGTAAGGTTTAGGTTTTCCAGAAAGATTTACATCTTTTATTTCAGAATATTAATTTCTATTAGTTTGAAAACCTTTTTTATCATTTCTGGTTTAACACCTCTTATTGGAAAAATCTCATCAGAATATAATTTGTCAGAATCTTTCAAAGTATATGCCACTTTGATCGATTCGTCATTCAAATTAGATTTTGATAACAAAAATTCTTTGTCATAAACCCGTTTGTCCTTTTTGACTGTTGACTTTGACATGTCGGACTCACACTTCGACTCTGATTTTAACTCCGACTTTGACTCCTCTGTTTCATCTTTATCCAACACCTGATCGACAACTTTCTTTATTAACTCGGACTCATGATCAGTGTCAGACGATGTGAACGTGACATCAATATTTTGTGGCAAGTTATCTGAAGACTCAGACTCCCACTGTAAGTTTGTTGCCTTTTTGACTCTTTCTGAATTTGGATTTCGAGGATAATATCCATTTTCGACCAGAGGTGGACATTTGTTATAGACAACACTTGGTTTCTTACCAGAAATCTTCACTTCATCATCTTCTTTTGTTTCAAACTTCTTTTCTTCCGAAGTCTTCTCTTCTTTAAATGTCTTCATTTCTTCTACTATAGGGTAAATCCTGTCAACCACAAAAGTAGAACATGAGTAACTTTTTAATAAATCATTTACTCTCTTGGTTTCTATTCTCTGTGTTTCCAGTTTCAACTCAAGCTCAGCACACTTCTCCGTATAATAGTTGACATTGTCAAGTTGTCTCATGTATGCTCCTTTGAGTGTATTCATTGCTATGGCTTGTTCACTGCTTGTCTCGATGTATTGATTCATGGCTTTGTTCAAGACATCATATGATTCTTTCAGCCTTTTTAAGTTGTGCAGCAATTCATTGTTCTGCTTTAACAGAGATTCACAGTTCATACACTTTTCATAAACTTTGACAGCTTCAGCATCTGTTTTAATTTCAAATTCTGGAATTTCTTTGACTACTTTCACTTGAACTTCTTCTTCAACTTCCTTCTTTTTCTCAGCTTCACCACTTAAACGTTTTCTGATTTTTTCTGCCCAATATTCATCAGTATAATCATTAATAACCTGAGCAACAAAACCTTTAGCTTTTAAGATCTCTTTGTCTGGACAATAATTATCCCAGCTAAAGTTTTCCCAACTAAATCCTTCTGGTAATCTTTCAGCATCTTGGTTTATCAGATACGCTTTATTATCAGCTGGAATATATTTATCCCAACTGAAATATTTTGATGAACTTCCATCATTTTGATTGACCAGACATGCTTTCTTTGAATCTTCAATCACCTTCCTAGCATGTGCAATTTGTGGCTGTTCTTGTTGATACGGCTGTTGAGCAACTTGATGATAAATCGCCTTTCGATAGTAGTCGTTGTTTCCGAACGGATTTTGAGCTCCACTTGCTTTGCGATTTGTGCACTCTCTCTTGAAATGCCCCTTTTCCCTGCAACGAAAACAAGTGACTTTAGATTTATCAAATCCTAAAGTAGAAACATTCGCATCACAAAAATCATCTCTTCCTGTAATTTGTTTAAACTTTTCTGCTCTTCTCAACACGCTCGCCAAGCACCACTTTATATCCATCAATTCCATCTCCTCAGCATCAACTTGATCGTAATCCTCTTTTGTAAGCATTGGATTCCCGATCCTCCCTGCAACCAAACTACCATAAGATTCAAGCACTGTTACCAACAAAGACATATGGCTTTTAGCTACTTCCTCTTAATAATTTTGATCATTTTTGAGATTTAATGCAATGTTGCATTAAAGTACTTTGCCACTCTTTGTTGTTGAAAATGTGGATTAAATGTTGGAAATGAAGTAAATCCTGTTTTGCTGCTTGAACCCTGAGATGAACTTTCAGAAGAACTTTTCGCATTGAAAGCAGTTTCAACTTTTGGAGAAAAGTTTGTTTTGTCACTAACACCACCTTTGAAATACAACCCAATATCTTGTTCTCCATCGTAGTTCTTCATTCTAGCAATCTTTCTTTGTTCCATTTCTTGAGCTTCAAGATGTTTAATAAACTCGCTCAGTGTAATCTTGTTAAAATCTGTTTTATTCTTCAACATCATCAGATATGTGCCCCACTCATCACGTGGCAACGCATCAGCCAGCTTCTCAATCAGCTCATCTTTATCTTTGTTGATGCCCAATCTTTTCTTATTTTTCAATAAATTGCAGTATCTCTCAATAATCTGCTTGGTGCTTTCATATCTTAAACCTCGGAACAAATCAAATTCCTTCTTCATAAGCGACTTTTTGTTCTTTAGCATATCATCACTTCCAAGAAACTTTGATTCTAATTCATTCCATATCGAACATGCACTTCCATTGTGTTGAAGTAAGATCAAGATGTCTTCTTTAATCGCTTGCTGCAACAAACTAACCATCAACTTCTCATCTTTGTACTTCTTTTTCTCATCAGCACTCAATTCTCTAATTGGTGTTTTCACATTGTTGTTTCCGATTGGTCTAGTATATTGAACTTTAGTATGTTCCCATGCATCTAAGTGATAAGCTTCCACCCAATTACCAAAACGTTCAGACCATCCACTAAAATCATCAATATCCATAAGCTTCGGTGGTTTTTGTGTTGTCCCCGTCTCATTTTCAAGCAATGTACTTTGAGTAATAGTTATTGGACTAGCAAATGCATTATAAAACTCGCTCTCCATGTTTCGGTATTCAATGGTTCAAAATCAGTCAATTTCAAACGGAATAATCTTCTCAAACGGAATCAACTTTTCAAACGGAATCAAGTCTCACACGGAATCAACTTTTCACACGGAATCAACCTTTCAAACGGAATCAACCTTTCAAACGGAATAGCTAATTTCGTGTGAAATTAACTGCTATTTCGAGCGGAATTACACTTTGATGTACACTCTCAAACGAAATAACCTTTGAAGCGGAATTACAATCTAATTTCTTGTGAAATAGTGCAATGTTCAAGCGAAATTATATCAATCTTTCAAGCGGAATTACACTTTCGGACAGTTTCTTTAAAAATTGATCATGTTTTACTTCGAATTAGAGTCTGATTCTTTCTAGGGTTTGTTAAAGCACTGTTACGCACATTATATTTGAAAATCAAGCCATTTTAACCGTGAAATGAAGTTTAATTTTGAAAAGAAGGTGTAGAAATCAGATTTTGCAGCTGAAATGGTAAGAACTATTCCTCCTGAGCTCTGATACCACTTGTAGGATCGTTTTGGGACCCAAACGAGTCGTTCAGAAGAGTTTTTCTCAATACGAGAGGCGGAAACAAACGTATCGAGTTCAATTCAGCTAGAATATCACTTTAAACTGTCTTTTGATTGATATTAGATCGATTACAATGCTGTAGACACTTCGGCAGAGCTTCGCTACCGGAATCAGAATCGTTACAAATGACTAGGCACAATAGGTATTTATAGGTGATGTGATTTCGTTTGAAACTGCCCAAACGGAATCTAATTCCGCACGAAATGGCACAAACGAAATCAGCATGTGATTTCAAACGGAATCATCAAGTTAATTTCGTTTGAAATGACCTTGTGTCATTTCAAGCGAAATACCTATAAAAACACATTTCTCGTTTTTCATGCCCTGATCTATCTATACACATACAAGACTCGATACAAGACGAAGTCGACAGACGTATGCACCAACAATGCAAATTACAAACCGAAAACCCGTGCGGTTTACAACCTGGATGCAAAATATGATTACAATCTAATTTACCGTCCTACAGAAGTAGCTGAGAACTCAAAATTTGTCAGTGAGATCACTCTAGCTCCGCTTGAGAGGGCGAAGCTACCATCAAATGTTGGAAAATTCAACGGGATCTCAGATCCAGACGACCATCTTCGTGTATTCACCAGCGCAGGCCTAGTAGGGGGATGGACATTACCTCTGTGGTGTCACTTATTTGTCCAAACCTTGACAGGTGCAGCACGATTATGGTACGACAACTTACCGGTGAGTAAGTTAACATCATGGGTAGATTTGAGAGAGAAGTTCCTGGTCCATTTCAGCCAACAACGCAGATCCATCAGAGACACCGTCGACGTAATAAACATCTGGAGACGAGATGATGAAAGTTTGGAAGATTTCATAACGAGATACAACAAGGAGGTGCTAGAGATTGGCGACGTACATGAGTATCTAATACGAGCGCAATTCAAATACGTCGTGCGTTGTGATGATATGATTAAAGTCTTGTCAGGAACTGAGGGTCTACCAAAAAGTTGGGAAAATTGATGGCCGCTGCCAAAGTTTATGCGCAAACAGAATGAAATTTAAGTTCCAACAGGCCACCGCTACCACAAAACCGTCCGCAGGACATGAGTGGGAACAGCGGCAAGAAATTTAAGAAAAGTTGGAGGGACTCAGCCTCAGACGCATACTCGTCTGATGACGCCCACCCAACAAATAACAAACTCGCAGCACAGAAAGAGGCTAAGCAGGAGAACCGTGAACGGCAATGGACTCCTCTCACAAAAACACCGGCGGAGGTACTCAGCACTGAGGATTACCAATTTAAAACTCCTCTGCCAATGAAAAACAAAAGAGGACAAGATCCAAACCAAACCTTTACTGCGAGTACCATAAAGATAACGGCCACACCATAAGTAATTGCATCAGTCTCCGCACAGAAATTGAGAAAGCACTGAAAAGCGGGGAACTTACCCACCTACTTCAAAACGTGCGGAAGGACATCAATTAAATCACACGTGGGGACGAAGGGCCGAGCAACAAGAAATCTAAACAAACTTGAGCCCGAGTCATATCAACGCGCATGCAATAGCTTTCCTTCATATTTGGCTAAGTTCTTCAACTTACCAACTTATGACACAGGACTATATGCATGCGCAGGTAAATTAAGTCTCACTATTTATCCTAAAGACAACTTTGTAACTATGGCCTCTAAGCCCTATCCAAAATCAATACAAAGTTCGTTCTATTATTTTTGTGTTTATTACAAAATGCATGCAATTTCTTTTGGTAAGTGCAAAAACACTATGGTAACCTAGTACAAGTCTCATGAATGGTATACGGTCACAGGTATCGTGCAAGGTCCAGCCCTACGTTCACACATGAGCTTTATACCATCCTTATTCGCCTTACCTAAACAAAGTAATTGTACTCATGCAAGACATTGTAATTCAAACATATAATACGTTCAAAACAGTTACTTGTGCAGCAGGCGCATTACCAAATATCCACATGCACAACAGTGTGTTAACATGTTATTTGCGCTACAGCGCATTAACAAATCATCAAAAGGGATCCACATCCCAAACCTATTCAAACTACAAACGATTAACAACTACAAAAGGCAAAGAACCTAATCTTGGTCTTTATCGTCATCTTCTTCATCCGGAAATACTTCCTTTAATTGCGCCACAAAATCTTCGGATTGCAGCGCAGCAGTGACTAGGTAGGGAGGTGCAAAGTGTTGTATTCAGCCTTGGCAGAAGCATGAGCACCTTCAGTATCAACTCTGTACGTAGCGGACCTGCTAGTATCCCAATCTACCTTCAATGCATTAGTAACATGCTGGGTACATTCGGTATATCCTTGGGCATACCCATCATTACGCGCAGTAATCAGCAGATGCGCAACCGTTTGATCCAACTCATTGGAATTAAGGACAAAATTGGCAACCTGCACAATACAACAAGTGAGAAGATATATAACTACATCAAAGTACCACAAAAAGTTGACACACTTACACTTATAATCCCACGGTGCTTCATCCGGAGCATGTCATTCTTCAACGGTTCAATCAGACTCTCCGCCGTCACCCGAGCAGTTTTAGAGTTTTCCAACTTTTCTTCGGTTTCACTCAAGCGGCAGGAGGTCTCAACTTTTTCAACTCGTTCAAGTTGCAAATATTTTTTGGCAAACTCAAGCTCCGCCTTAAATTGTTCCTGCTCAGATAATAAAGAGGTGAGTTCGTCTATCTCCTTGTCCTTAAGGGCAAGTATGGCGCAAGTTTGTACCTCTCTCTGTTCACTCCTCTCTCGATGAGAACACGCTTCATCACGAGCCGCTTCAGCCTCAGCCTTCTCTTTCTTCAACCTCTCAATCTCCGCATCTTGCTTCTTCAGCTTCTCAACCTCTGCCTTAAGATTATTGATCACATTGCGGAGGCCCGTCTTCTCATTATTATCCTTCTCACGGATTTCTCTCCAGCGCTTACGTTCTTCTGAAAGGAGAGCGGCTTCGGCTTCTGCTTTTCTTTTCCAACCCGTGGCTTACCACACTTCAGTTTTCTGATCGCTCTCAAACTTGGCTGGATCAGCCTCCAACTTAGCCCTCAACAGGGCAACTCGAGCCTCCTCTTCAGAAGCTTTTTTCCTGGATGCTTCAATAGTAGACCATTCTTTATACATGCTACGCCACTCGCGCACAATACGGTGTGTAGTAGAAGTAAAGCTAGCAACTTCCTCAAGATAAGCATGATAAGATTGATCATGAGAATGCTCTTCTTGAAACTTCACTTCACCAGGAAGAAAGGTGCCTTGTAACCAATCACGGCACTCCTGCCAGTCGGAAAAAATGTCGTTTTTCTTCAGTTTCCACACCGGCGTGTGGATCTCAGAAGCTTTCTTCTCTGAGTAAGAGCGATAATAATAATCCCCCGGAGTTTCCTCTGGGCGAATAGGAGAGTCCTCCTCATTATGTGCAAAGAAACCCTGATCACCAGAAAGGATCCTAACAACATCCACTGGTGCAGAAGTAGTGGCAGAGGTAGGGATAGTTATCACCGGGTCTTCAGGAACTGACTTCCCTTTCTCTGGATCACGCGCCACAACTTCCGGAGACTTAGGTAGAGAAACATCAACATCCGCAGTCTCCAGATCCACAAATTTCTCCGTTTCAACCTCAACAGGTTTCTCAACTTCAGGATTTTCCTCCTCTTCAACTTTCTGCGCATCGGTTTCAACAGCCTCTGTACCTTCTGATTGCTCCATAATAGAGGCACGAGATGGCAGGAGATCATCATTAAAAACAGCCGTTGGCTCCGCGCGAACAGTAGGAACTGGCTTTTCTGCAAAAATAAACGTTATATCAACACATAGTCCAAGGAAACATTAGTTAAAGAAGATACTCACCTGGAGGAGGTTTTGCAATGAAGGCATCCAGATTGCCCCTTTTGCCAATTTTCGTTCTCGACACCTTCTTAGCAGGCTGCCCCACAGCTCCAACTTCAGTATGTTTCCGCTTCGCCGCCTTTGTCCTCAGTAAAGGCTCTGGACTTGACTCCAAATCAATGGGGTCATCAGGATTCGATGCTGGGATATCAACAGTATCTCGAGGCTCCGCCTTTGGTTTCTTTGCAACTACAGGCGCAAGTCCTTCCAATGAATCAGACACCACTACATAATCACACCAGAAGTCAGAGGAAGGGCGCGTAGCTTTCTTCTCTCCCTTGACATTCTTGGTTTTTGAAGATTGAGCCTTCGGTTAACCTTCGGCTCAATATACATTGACCGACAAAGGAATTCAAAATGATGAATTCGAACCATTCTGATCGGGTGTAATTGAGATATATGAAACTTGTAATACGCAAGAATATCAAGAAAAAACCTTGTCACCGGCAATCGAAAGTTGCCTTCAGTAAAGTAATCCCAGAATAAAGTGATGTAACCGGCCGGAGCGTCAGCAGCCGTCTGGCCATTATCTGGATAAAGAACACCCCAACTATCAGGAAATTTAAAGTTTTGAACTAAGCCGTCAAAGTCTCGTTTGACCACTTCAATGGTGGAAGACCAGCAGACATTTCTTCTAAAGAATCCTCGTGACGTTCTCCGGTAGACATAAAGGTGTAGGATCGTTTGCTGACCCGAACGAGTCGATCAGAAGAGTTTTTCTCAATACGAAAGGCGGAAACAGACGTATTGAGTTCAATTCATCAAGAATATCACTTTAAACTGTCGTATTATTAATTTGATAACGATTTACAGCAAGACGACACTTCAGTAGCACTTCGTTGCTCAGACCGGAAAGTTACAAATGAAATCAAGACACAAGGTATTTATAGGGATCTAATTTCGCTTGAACCGGTTTCAAACGGAATCATGTTTCAAGCGGAATCAGTAATTCTGTTTGAACTTGACATAGTAGGTTTCGTTTGAAATGACACTTTGTCATTTCAAGCGGAAATACCCTAAAACATACTTTCTCGTTTTTCATGCCCTGATCTATCTAGTATAATACAAGACTAGATACAAGACGAAGTCGACAGACGCATGCACCAACAGACTCCCCCTCGAATGTTTACGAGTCTTAAAGTGTCGAGTCTTCGCATCTTCAGTCTTTGTCAGTCCTCTCGAACTCTTTGAAGTATCTGACACTGTAAAGCGTCCTCAAATTTTCTCTCTTCTCTTTTCATCACCAACAGACTCCCATCGATCAAATAATCTTTCAGATCTCTTGATTCCTTAAGTTCATCAGCATCAGCAATCTCAGGATCAGAACCTAGCTCTTTGACATTCAGACTCCCCCTCTCAGTAAGCTGGGATTGTAGTCTGACTTTCACAGGCTAATAAGATCGAGAGCTGGCTCACATTCTTTCACACAGGTTCAGGACCAATTTCTGGCTCTATCATTACCTGCACAAATCTCTACCCAAAAATAAATTTCACCAATTTAAAATTTTACAAATTTATATTTTGCTTACCACTTGTAAAATCAACCTCACAACTGATTTAATATTTAAACATTTTTTATGATCACTTGTGGAATTATTCAAACAATTGAATGATTTTATAATGTTGATCTCTGATAAACCACTCGAAGAAATATCATTTTTATTTTCAAAACACATTCTCCCAACCCAAATGTCATCATGTTTAGCACTTAGAATTTTGAAAATCAGCTTTTCAACATCAGTTGTCTAAAATCTTTTTGAATTTTTCGAAATTTATGCTAAAACACACTAAAATCTTTTTGGATTTTTGAATGAAATGAAATTCAGTAAAGAAATATTTACAGACAATATTTTTGTGAGTTTGTGTAAGATGATCATATCAGATTTTGACAACTCACAAGTACCATTGAGCTTAGTTACACATTAAGAATTAAACAACTCACTTAGATTGCCGATATACTGATCCACTTAAATTTTCACATAAATTTCAACTGATTCAGGATATGAATTAAGTGTATTAAGAACTTAAACTCATTCATGTGTCCCACCTCTTGAATATACTCCCGTATCCAGATCCCAATATTCAGTCTTACAGGTGAGTATACCACAGATGATATCTGTAAGGGGTTAATTGCGAAACCGTGAGAGCTCAGGTCAGAACTTCCGTTCAGCGGAGAGATGACGGCTCGACTTTTGGTGGGTCCCCTTTAGAGGATCTTTTTTACAACAGCACATGATTAGCATATTTTTTCAATGTTTCATCATTTTTATGCTGAGGGCAGGCTTTTATTTCAAGCAAACGTAAAGTATTCTCCGGGGACTAAGCCATTGCTTCCGCAAAATCAGAAGTCCCGGGATAATACCCCAGATATCACTGAGCATAAAGACCTAGTATCTCAGAAAGAGGGATCCTTCAAACGAAATTTCAGGGGTTACCTATATATCCAAGTAGTGTTCCCCACGAAATAAGCAAGTTTGAAATTATGTTTATATCCCGAAAAAGCTTACTAAATGTGTAAAAACCTATCGGCATATCATCAGTGAGACCGTTTAACGCTATTTAAACATTACATTTCTTTAGCATACTGTAACTGTCTACGGATGTACTATCATTTCCTCTTTTTTGACACCAAAACTCATTTTGTATTGTATCATGTTTTTTGTCTTTTTCAAATTTTCAAATGTTTTTGGATTTTCAAAAATTGGATTTTCAAAAATTTCTTACTCCCCCTAAAATTCAAACACATTTAAAGGAAATTTGAAAACAAACTATACAAATAAAAATGACAACTGATATCGAATCGCTTCAATTCGCCATCCATTTGGCATAAACAATCAGAATTCCCCTCACAACAAACTATTTTCCCATTGATTTCAAAACACTGAAGTTTGTTTTAATCAAATGGTTTTTCCGGAAAATAAGTTTTGTTGATTTTATAAAACCACTTGTAGGTTAGGGGATAAGATCATCACTTTGTTTCTCAAAATTACCACTTGTAAGAAAGATAAATCAAGTACAAGTTAATATCCCTGATTAATCTTGAAAAGTAAGTACCACTTGTAAGAATAGTCCAATCAAGTTCAACCTAATGACCTTGATTAACCTTCTTATAAAATCACAATCTCTTTTTCAACCGCATGGCTTACCAACCAATACTACATGTAGGTTGAATTCTCAAGATGCCGGTTCCTACTCCTCACTTACCAACCTGAGAGTTCCGGCAAGTCCAGATATATACTGTTCATAATAGGTACCATCCCAGTCACAAACCTGGGATTACACAACTTCACCTGGTTTCTTTAATTTCTTCTCGTAAAATTCCTTTACCCCTTTGACCTTTCTGTCAACCATTTTACCAAAAATATGTTTGACTTTGGAATTAAAGGCTTTTTCAACATCAAATTCTTTCTTTTCTGAGAAAAATTGATTTGAAATCTCAATTTTACCGACTTTTTGTTTAAAGTTTTCAGCCTTCAATGGTGGAAAATTGACATCATCCATTGGAGGAACGGAATTTTCACTTTTAATCCCAGTTTGTGGCTCCTCTGACTTTGTGGAATCAGATTCATCGCCAGACAATAGCTCCTCTGATTTTGATGAATCAGAATCATTGCTAGAACTATCCTCTGATTTCTTAACAACCCATTTTTGGTTGTCAAGATTTGCCTTTTTCTTGTAAAATCTGTTTGAACATTCACCAATCTCAAAAGTTGAATTTTGGAAAAGTTTAGTTCTCTCAATTGGTGATTCAAACTCAACTTCTTTATCTTTCAGTTTACGAGAAACTCCCTGTTTTGATTGTATTGCCTTGGAACAATTCTTGGCAATATGACCAACAGTGTTGCATTGGAAACAGGTTCTCGTTTCTTTCATCTGATCAGCAGTCTTCATCTCTTCTTGCTTCTTCGCAAGGAATTCTCTGTTCGACTGTTTTCTGAATAGATTTTCTTTCTCTTCTTCAGTTGATTTACCTGAAACAAATATCATTTTTTATTTAAAATCTCGAACATATTTTTCATTTTTATGATTTTCTGGTGGAATAAAACCAAGTCCTTTCTTTTTTAAATTACCGTTATGGTTTGGTTTCTTGTGAAAACCAGAACCAGAATTGTAACCCTTTTTCTTGTTTTCTCTTTATTGAACTCTTGAGGTGTACTTTTTAGGTTTTTCAGAAAGATTTACATCTTTTATTTTAGAAATATTAATTTCTGTTAGTTTGAAAACCTTTTTGATCATGTTAGGTTTGACACCTCTTATTGGAAATTCCTCATCAGAATATAATTTGTCTGAATCATTCAATGTATATGCAACTTTGAATGTTTCGTTATTCAAACTAGATTTTGATAGAAGGAATTCTTTATTGTAAACTCTTTTGCCCTGTTTGACTGTTGACTTTGATTTGTCAGACTTTGACTCTGAGTTTGACTCATAATTTGACTTGTCAGACTTTGACTCTGAGTTTGACTCCGACTTTGACTCCTCAGTTTCATCGTTATCTAACACATGATCCACCACTTTCTTCATCAATTGAGATTGTTGATCAGTGTCAAACGATGTAAAAATGACATCAATATTTTCTGGCAGGTTAACTGAAGACTCCGACTCCCACTGTAAATTTGTTTCCTTTTCGACTCTTTCTGAATTTGGATTTCTTGGAGAATATCCATTTTCAAGCGGGGGTGGACACTTGTTGTAACTAGCACTGTGTTTCTTACCAGAATCTTTCACTTCAGTATCCTTCTTCTTTTCTTTCTTCTTTTTAGAAGTCTTTTCTTTAGATACCTTCTGTTCTTCAGTTACTTCATCATCTTCAAAAGCCTTCATGCCTTCAACAGTTGGATAAATCCTGTCAATGACATAAGAAGTACATGAGTAACTTTTCAACAAACGATTAACTCTTTCAGTTTCAATCCTTTGTGTTTCCAGTTTCTGCTCAAGCACAGCACACTTCTCAATATAGTTGTTAACGCTTTTCTGCTTTATCATAAGAGCTCCTTGAAGTGTTTTCATGGCTGTTGCTTGTTCTTCACTTGTTTGGTTGTACTGATTCATTGCTTTGTTCAGAACATCGTATGATTCCTTTAACTTGTTTATGTTGTTAATCAATTCGCCGTTTTTCTTTTTCATAATCTCACAATTTTCACAAATCACCGGAACATTTTTAGCATTAGCTTCTGCATCAACTTTGAACTTTGGAATATCTATCACCTTTTTTCTTATCACTGGTACTTCTTCATCATCACTGCTAACTGGTGTTTTGACCTTTTTCTTTTTCTTTTTAGCTTTTTCATCATCACTGTCACTCTCTTCCATCATTTTAAAATGAGCTGCCATTCTTCTTGCATAATACTCTTTATCATCATCACTATCTTCTTCAACTCGAGCGACAAAAGCTTTTTAATGTGAAGTTTTGTTTGGATCATAATCATCCCAACTAAAACCTTCCCAGTTAAATCCTTCTGGTAACTTTTCATCATCTTGATTTATCAGGCATGCTTTATTATCAGCTGAGATATATTTGTCCCAACTGAAATTTTCTTGATTCCCCAAACATGCTCTCTTTGATGATTCTTCAATTACTTTTCTACCATGTGCCACTTGTGGTTCTTGTTGTGGTTGAGATACTTGATGATAAATGGCCTTCCGGTAGTAATCATTGTTGTTGAACGGATTTTGAGCTCCACTTGCTTCGCGATTTGTACACTCCCTCTTGAAGTGTCCTTTTTCCCTGCAATGAAAACAAGTGACTTTAGATTTATCAAAACTCAAAGTAGAAACATTAGCATCACGTAAGTCATTTCTTCCTGTGATCTGCTTAAATTTCTCAGCTCGTCTCAACACACTTGCCAAACACCACTTTATGTCCATCAATTCCATCTCTTTAGCATCAATCTGATCGTAATCCTCTTTTGTAAGCATTGGATTCCCGATCCGAACTGCCACAAAACTTCCATACGACTCCAACACAGTTCCCAACAAAGACATGTGACTCTTAGCAACTTCTGCTGAATAATCCTCATCGTTCTCCAGTTTCAGTACAATGTTGCATTGTAGCTTCTTGCCATTCTTTGTTGTTGAAATGTTCGGATCAAAAGATGGATATAATGAAAAACTTGTGTTGCTGTTTGATCCTTTGGATGAACTACCAGATGAACTTTTTGCATTAAAAGCTGTTTCAACCTTTGGTGACATGTTGGTGGATTTATCACTGACACCACCTTTGTAATAGAGACCAAAGTCTTGTTCACCATTGAAATCTTTCATTCTTGAAATCTTTCTCTGTTCCATCTCCTGTGCTTCAATCTTTTCAATGAATTTGCTCAATGTTAGACTGCTAAAACCTTTCTTGTTCCTCAACATCATGAGATATGTACCCCAAGTTTCATATGGCAAAGCATCAGCCAATTTTTCGATCAACTCTTCATTATCTTTGTCGATGCTCAATCTCTTCATGTTAGCTAACAAATTGCAGTATCTTTCAATGATTTGCTTTGTGCTTTCATTTTTCAACCCACGAAACAGATCAAACTCTTTCTTTAAAAGTGATTTCTTGTTCTTAACCATCTCTTGACTACTAACAAACTTTGATCTTAAAGCTTTCCAAATTGAATAAGAAGTTCCATTGTGTTGCAATAAAACCAAGATATCTTCTTTCATAGCTTGTTGTAATAGACTTAACATCATTTTTTCATCGTATTTCTTTCTATTTTCAACACTCAGATCTTTAATAGCAATAATCTCCTCATCATCAGTCATCGGCCTAACATATTTTGTCTCAACACATTCCCAAGCATCCAAATAATTTGCTTGTACCCAGTTTTCAAAACGTCCTTCCCAACCCTTATACTCCTCGATGTTCATGAGCTTAGGCGGTTTTTGCATAGTCCCCATTTCATTTTCCAACATCGTGTTCTGTGCAAGAGTAATCGGGGTAACCGGAGTAGCGAATGCATTGTAAAATTCCTCTTCCATGTTTCGGATTTCAAGAAATTTTCAAACACTATCTTCAAACGAGATTACAATCTCAAGCGGAATACCCAGTTCAAACGGAATCAACACTCTCAAACGAAATTAGACTTTGGAACGAAATTACCCTAATTTCGTTTGAATTTACACCTTTTCAAACGAAATTACTAATCTCATTTGAAATGCTCAAACGAAATACCAGATTGAAGCGGAATCACTTATTTCAAACGAGATTACTGAAGCGGAATTATCAATTTCAAATGGAATTAGCTGATTTCGTTTGAACTTTCAAACGGAATACCAGTTTCAGGCGGAATTAAGGACTAATTCCGTATGAAGAACTGCTGAAGTCATCATCTCGCGCTGGTTTTTCAAACGAAATTACGAATTTTGTCACTTTTAGATCAAATTTTAGCCTGAAACTTTCAAGGTTTTCTTAAAACAGTATTACGCACATCATGTGTGAAAATCAGGACATTTTGACCGTGAAATCAAGTTCAATTTTGAAAAGAAGGTGTAGAAATCAGAAATTGCAACTGAATTGGTAAGAACTCTTCTTCCTGAGCTCTGATACCACTTGTAGGATCGTTTGCTGACCCGAACGAGTCGATCAGAAGAGTTTTTTCTCAATACGAAAGGCGGAAACAGACGTATTGAGTTCAATTCAGCAAGAATATCACTTTAAACTGTCGTATTATTAATTTGATAACGATTTACAGCGAGACGACACTTCGGCAGCACTTCGTTGCTCAGACCAGAAAGTTACAAATGAAATCAAGACACAAGGTATTTATAGGGATCTAATTTCGCTTGAACCGGTTTCAAACGGAATCATGTTTCAAGCGGAATCAGTAATTCTGTTTGAACTTGACATAGTAGATTTCAAGCGGAATTAGCTAAGTGATTTTGTTTGAAGTGACACTTTGTCATTTCAAGCGGAAATACCCTAAAACATACTTTCTCGTTTTTCGTGCCCTGATCTATCTAGTACAATACAAGACTAGATACAAGACGAAGTCGACAGACGCATGCACCAACAAAAGGGAAAATTTTGCAGATTTCTTCAAGGGAATATTGGGGAAGACGAAGGGAAATCAAAGAGTAAACGATAAAAAGAGGGCACTAAAAGGGTTTATATACTAACCGCTATCAGTGACCTAGAAAACCGTAATAGCCCCCTTTGCAGGAAAACACGGTTATCGAAGCATTATGAGCGAGTGGGAAACAACAAGCAATCTCACACGCGCGTATAGGCAACGTTTGACGACGCACAATTATTAAATAACTGACAATTGACAGCCTGTCATCGAAAACATCACACGTCAACAGTCAGAATAGTACCTTTCACCTGCCAAGGATCAAATTTTTCAAATTTGACATCATGAACATTTCAACTCAAAGATAAAGTATCTTCTACAAAAAGATTGTCCATATTTCGTGCCAAAACTTCTCAAAGAAAAGAGCGCACACTTCATTTTATATAGTCCAGTGATCCACTTACTTGCATAAGAGCAACACTGGATTGGGGGGACTTGAAGGGTATGGTCCCCAAAACGTTGCGCAGGCATATTGGACCATACCACAACTTCATCACAATAAACATCTTTAAAGGAACCCTGCGCGGCTGCGCACCGGTTCTAAGTAAAAACATAGAAGAAAGCAGTCTTCAATATCCGTGCACTGGGAAAGGGGTAGAACTAATCTAACATCCTTGTGCGGGCTCGTGCAAAGGAACAGTTAGATTTGAGAACAAAATCCTGAAACATCTCCGCGCAATTAAAGCCAAGACTTAAGCAAAAGAATTCCTCTGTTGTAATAGAATTGACACGTGGCAAGAGGATAAAGGGTTACGGTTGTAAAACCTTCTAGAAGACTCCATCATGCACAAACCATTCAGTTACAACCGAATGGTGACGTGGCATCATCCTGAACGCTCATCTGGGTCATGATAATGCCACTAACTTGGAGAAGGATCCACACACATTCACTTTCCACGTGGCATCTCCCCAGTCGTTGATCACATCACGATCCGTGTGCATAAACGTCACGTTAGTGATCAACAGCAAAAGGCGTAACCGCTTACGAAAAGTGCTTTCCGTTACTATCTCCGTCAACAAACTTTCCCGCCCAAATCCAGCTAAAAATAAGTCAGGCCAGGTATAATCTCTCAAGTTACATTCACTTCACTTTCACTACTCCTTCTTCATTGAGATCTGTACTTATTCTCACGCTGGAGGGTAGTCACGGAGAGAACCCCCATTCTCCCTGTGGCGAGTCTAACGGCTGTCTATTTTGCAGATATCGTTCGGAGAAGAAGCTCAGTTAAACCCCGAATCAAACGAGAGGACTAACCCTTTTATGCAGAACTAAACCCCTGGTCCGATTGATTCCGGACATTTGAACCATTGTTTCTTCAGTATGCTAGTTTCAATTTGTATATCCATGCTATTTGTTATGCTTAGGTCGTTTATGTATGCTAGTTACAACTTGAATATAAGTTGCCATGTTGGATTTGAGACAAACTTTTATACTAATAATTTCATTCAAACTTGTATGCTCACCAATACTTTTTGTATTGAACTATGCTTTTAATACATGTTGCAGGATTTTGATGATGCAAGGAATCTAGTAGGACTGCCTAGAAACGCATTCAAACTTTGATACTATTTGTATTGTAATTTACTTTCAAACATGTTGTGTTTTGTTTCCAATTTTTGTATTAAACCATTATCAATGAAACGAAGTTTAATTACTTGAATATTTGTTGTATATTATTTATTTCACACTTGTGCTATTTCTAGTTCAAACAACATAAAAAGTAACTATTAAATACTCGTCACAAATAGTGTTATGATGTCTCTTGCAATCTAGTTTTCGTCTCACTCCGATGTTTCCGCCATCGGTTGGGGTGTGACAGATTGGTATCAAAGCCATAACTATAGGGAATTAGGTAGAATTGCCATGATTCGACCTAGTCTATAGTTTAAGTACCCATACTTTACCATTCTTGTTTCACACTCAAAACACTCAAATTCTTCCTACTTTGCTTCTTTCTATTTCTTTCGTCATAATTATACAATTCGTTCATCCTATGGTATTATACGCAAATTACACGTTAAGGACTTGAAGACATTCATATTCCACAATCGAAACAACTCATCAAAATAGGGATGATTCCCGCCTTCGGTGATGAATTTCAATCCACCTGACATAAAACTTTGCGCGAAATTTCAAACCATCAAGTTAGGAGTGATATCCATATCTTGATAGGAATTTACATCTCATATTCTAGTGGACCCTTATTGACGACTCGAGATTATATCTTGTTTCGTTCAATAAACCGCATTTTTGGGACGAAATTGTCAAGCTAGGATTGATATCCACACCTTGATGACTGGTCCCACTCTTCGATTTTCAATCTAACCAAAGTTTTGTATTTTCGATCAAATTAGGGACATGTATTAACTGGAAGGGTAAAATACCGTTAATCGCCTGGCAACGAGAGTACTTTACCTATTAGGCCAAAGCATGTCCCCCCTAATTCGAAAGGACTTACGGTTCACTTTGGAATAGTCGAAGTTTGTCAACCCGAAACGCTCCAATATTTTATCAAGCCTATCTTTTATGCTATCTCAATTTTAATATGTTTTACATTTGTACGATATATCATTTCAATCTTGGAGGCGCAGTATGATTCAAACTTTCCCTTTTCAAAATTCGAAATTTATTTCACAACAATCTAATACATGCATGCTAGTATGTTATACTGGATTCGTGTCACTGGGTGATTCTTATGTGATAAACTTGTCATTAACTATGATCAAAGCCACAACTTAACATGTATGGTGCTTGTGTAGCACTATAGGAGTAGCGCCCACCCGTATTCTTGAGGTCATGTTAAGACATTTTGAAGTACACGATGGATTGACAATTAGTCATTAACTTTGATCAAGCCACACCTTAACATGTATAGCGCTTGTGTAGCGCTACAGGAGTAGCGCACCGCCCGTATTCTAGTGGTCATGTTAAGTTAACAACATTACACCCTCCTCGTTGCGACGATGTTGGGTAGTCAACATTGCGGTACACGATGGTTTGACTTGTTTATTCACATGCCAGTAATGCGTTAATCTTGATTAACTAAAGTATGTCGTGTGGATTGTTCAATGATATTTTCTTTTTTTTTTTTCATATGCTAATGCTAGTTATACTTGATTCGGGATTTCTGGAACATTCTTATGTGATAAACTTGTCATTAACTTCGTAAGAAGCCACACCTTAACATGTATAGCGCTTGTGTAGCGCTATAAGAGTAGCGCACCGCCCGTATTCTAGTGGTCATGTTAAGTTAACAACATTACACCCTCTTCGTTGCGACGATGTTGGGTAGTCAACATTGCGGTACACGATGGTTTGACCTGTTTATTCATATGCCAGTAATGCGTTAATCTTGGTTAACTAAGTATATCATGTGGTTGTTCAAAGATTTTACTCATACTCTATACTCTCTCATACTTAAATACAATCATGCTTACATACTTAAATTTCTATACGCTATCATTCTCACTCGTAATACGTTAATATACCCTGACCCGTACACTACTAGTACAAACTATGCGGATCATGCACAAACCAAAATAATCACGGATGCATACGGAATTATATTGGTAGGCGCACGAAAAACATAGTAGGTTCTACTGTGTATCATAACACGAAACGTAACATAACATCGAATAGCGAAACGGACGTAATATGGTATGAGCATGATGGATACGCGCTGGTACTTCCTATTTATAAGTGTTCCTACCATATTCCCAAACTTTCGTAAAAACGTGTCATGAGAAATTCGGTGTATCCCTTATTATATTGAATACAAACTTTGATCACTCGCAATCTATTTTTCGGTTGTACCCAAACATACTCCAAAAATGCAATCTTTTCCCAAAAGTTTTCCTCTTAGATAAATTTTGGGACGAAATTTCCTAAAGTAGGGGAGACTGTAATGCCTCGTATTTCCGTATTACTATGCATTTAGAAAACTCGTGTTCGTTTTATATTTTTAGAACCACAGTCGAAATTAGATCGAAAAACGGATAAAAAATGACAAATGACGCGCGTTACGCGCTTTTAACGCAACCGACAAACGAACGCGACCAAAATCGACTACCGACATCATTTCACGAAACTTTTGATCCTAACATAATGTTTTACAACATTTCAGGACATTCGGGTTCGAAAACGGGTTTCAGAACCGTATCGGGCCGTGCAAAACACAAGAACCGGGCTTTGGGTCCAACCCACTTAAACCTACCTATAAATACTCTTTATAACTTTCATCTCCTCAAAACCCTAGCCCCCAACCTCCTGCCTTCTCTCTTCAATTCCGGTCACCGGATTCCGGTGATGATGCCGGCCGGTTCCGGCTGCTCGTCTCCGGCCACACATCTCGACACCACCCTCTCATCTCCCTGTTTCAATAACAAGTCGTCGGAACAACAAGCTCGTCGACGGAGACGACCGAAGACACGTCGACGGAACCTACGGAACTCGCCTCATTTTGAATTCGGATAACCAGGAGTCGCTACGGCCAAAACGCACTCTAGTGTTAGATCATTCACCGTTAGATGTTTCGGAACCTGCCCGCATCCTCGGCGGAGATCGGAGACATTGTCGGAGACGTTCAGAGCTTACTGTTTCGGTATAACTTCTTGTTTTTTTTGTTCTTCGTTGACACATATCTCTTTTTAACAAAGTTTAAACAACTAAAATTGCGGGTTTCATAACAAACAGTTTGTTTCCTTTAATGAAGAAGGTGATACGAACACGTCGGGACTTGGGATTCACGTCGGAGTTTAACTCAGTTCGTTCAGTATACAATCCTTTCCCTCTTGTTTTCTTTCTTTCCTACTTATGTTGTGCACATCCAGTTTCTTTGCTTCTGTCGTTGGTTCATTAAAAGCAAGAATATGATGGCTGATGGTTCAAATGAAACAAAGATACAAAACACTATCATACATAAAAATTATATTCAGTGGAGTTCTATTTGTTCTAAAGTGAAGATGATGAACCCCACTCTTTTGTCTTATTCTTATTTTATTTTATCTGTTTGATGTTTAATTATTTATTTATTTTTTTTCTATTTTTCTTCTCTATTGCAATCATCTATACTCTAAATATGTTATTTTTGCAATCTGTGTACACTAATATACTTCTTTACCATACATTGATTAAAAGTTGTGTTTTAATATTAAAAGCATTAAATTAAAGCCAATTATTGATGTTCCATATTTTTTTCTTCTCAAATTTGGTCGCACAATATTTGAAGATAGTCAACAAATCATTTTGTCCATATGGTTTAAAGTGTTCTTATATCTTAAAACTATTTTTTATTTAAATAGTTAGTAATATTCTTTTATAAAAGTAAATAAATACAATCTAAGAGTATAAATTACTTTATGAAGGTATGAATTTTTAATAGAATAATTTATTTAAATTATGTGTCCTATGTATTCTGTTAAGAAGATAAAATGAGTAACCCCTATAGTTTAATATAAAATAATAATAATAATAATAATAATAATAATAAAATAACAAATAAGTAAGGTATAAGCTAATATGCGTGGTTTTATTAAGTTTCATTTTTAAGGCATCATGTTTTCAAAATAATAAACGAGACCCATAACTTCAACGCATAAACCATAAATATTAGGATTTTTAACTAGATCGTGTTATGTGTTTTAATATTTAGGGTAAACGTTCCCATTCGTTTGGTTTTCCAAACCCTTTCATCGTGCGTTATTCTACAAGGCATCACAAGCGCAACCACTTATCTCAAGATTTCGTCAATTCCATTCTCGGTTTTCGTGGAACTCTACGCAAAACTGTGAGCATACTCGACCCTCTTTACGCTTTAACACATTTTTTTGTGCAACATGTATTAACTAATAAAATTCACAATACACATAATCAAACGTAGTCAACCACTCAATCCATCAAACATGTTATTTGTTATGCTTAGGTTATTTATGTATGCTAGTTTCAACTTATATATCCATGTTATTTGATTTGCTTAGGTTGATTATGTATGCTAGTTTCAATTTGTATATCCATGCTATTTGTTATGCTTAGGTCGTTTATGTATGCTAGTTACAACTTGAATATAAGTTGCCATGTTGGATTTGAGACAAAATTTTATACTTATATTTTCATTCAAACTTGTATGTTGACCAATAATTTTTATATTGAACTATGCTTTTAATACATGTTGCAGGATTTTGATGATGCAAGGAATCTAGTAGGACTGCCTAGAAACACATTCAAACTTTAATACTATTTGTATTGTGATTTACTTTCAAACATGTTGTGTTTTGTTTCTCATTTTTGTATTAAACCATTATCAATGACACGGAGTTTAATTACTTGATATTTGTTGTATATTATTTATTTCAAACTTGTGGTATTTCTAGTTCAAACAACGTAAAAAGTAACTATTAAATACTCGTCACAATTAGTGTTATGAAGTATCTTGCAATCTAGTTTTCGTCTCACTCCGATGTTTCCGCCATCGGTTGGGGTGTGACAAAACCGGTCTCAGTTTGATTCAATCCAAAACAAGTCTTATTTAATAATTATCTCATAATCACCAGCAAAGTATCATTAATGATCGCTCTGAATCTTGAAACCATCCAAATGTCACATCCCGCCGAAGGCGGAAATGTGAGGCGCGACCACAAAAGGTTTTCAATCATTCAAATAGCAAACGTCTATGTGATAATAATAAATCAACAATACAAAATGTATTTTGAAAGTTTACAAACCTAAGTATTTAAGTTGGCATACATCCCCCGAATAAACATCGTGTTTAAAAATACTTATACAAAAGACATGGTTTATAAAAACAGAGGCTTTGACAAGTATATCCCGCACGAGGACGGGAAATACAAGACAACCCCCCCCCCCCAAAAGTGTATCGTCATATGCATTCTATCCTTGATCCTTAAGCCAGGAGAAACTGCTCACTTACCTGAAATGCATGCTTAAAACATCAACATATTGTTGGTGATTTCACAAGTTTAAATAATACAAATGAATCTTTAAAAACATTTGATAAAAACTGGTATGCGTAGTCTAATGAGGATCATGATAGTCAAATCATGGTCTTGCAAAACCCTGATGTATGTGCTGACATATACCCGTAACCAACCCATAACGATGATGCCTCACCACATCGTACACCATGATGATGTCTAACAAATTCGGACACAATTACAATCCATAGGGTCACGACCGATCAGGAGTGGGGCTCGTTACACCCAATAGATCTATTCGATTGTTCCACGGTCATTACCATGACTAATGGTTACTAAATTAAAACGATACCACGAGGACTTCCGAGCTCAAAAACAACCAACTTATGCGCACAAAATAGACCGAAATGGATTTCATTCCCCACTACCATACCTAGTTACCAAGCATGGATTTCCCCCGATTTAAATAAACATTTAAATAAAGTAAAAGGGGTCGTGAAGACACACAAATTGTATTCCGTGCAAGTGTTAGCAAAACCGAAGTTTCCGAAAATAAATATCTGACCTACACGTGTCCTAAATTTGATAAGACACTAGGCCTAAACATGAGTCTACTCGACAAGTCGTTCACCAAACTTGTTTAGATAAACCGAGATGTTAACCTTTTATTAAAATCATTAAACGTTACGACACATTGGTGGGTCATTATCCAATATATAATATCACACATTGTCACATAATATCGGGACCTAGTCGCATAACCACAAATATGACCAAATAAATATATATTTTATAAACAAAATACCATATTTATTTACATGAAATGACGTCCACAAAATCCTTTCAATAAATATATATATATTAGGACCAAAATACTATATATTTATGTGTTTATCGAAAATCCGTCCGTTGACACGAACATTCTGCTCACATATTGTATATACATATTAACATACATACGTACGTTTATATACAACCATCACTTAACAATCCACGTTCGTTCATATACATATATATATATATATATGCATATATATATACTATGAATATACACTTACAATGTAAACATGTTCCACATATACCATGTATATATCCGATCTTGCACGAACATGTAGCACATAACATGTACACCCCATCTACGTTCGCTTAAACTCGATAATATATAAAAACATATATATATATATATATACACACACACTCATATATACTATCGTAACAAAATACCTAGCCATTTTTTGCTATGCATGCGACCTATCTAACTTATCGAACTTATCCGAATCACATATAGATCACAATTAGCGACATAAACACGTTTTATCATCGACATGATAAAACGTAACTACCGAACAACAATCGTTCATAATCACCAAGTTTCACATAATACCCTTAGACAATTTGTTAACTGTTTTTTTGGAAAAATATATTCTAAAATATTTTATAATCAAAAATATATATTTTGTATTCCAAATATTTACAAGCAAAAATATATATAGTTTTCGTAGCAACATCAAGACTTGGTCGTTTATATTTGAAACTTTGTTTTTATAAGAACCATATATTTTATACTAAATACTTATTCGCATTGGAGAACCCAAATTTTATAAATACAACGACAATTTTTACTAAAAATCTCCCAAGTGTTGTTTTGAAATACAAATTTTGTCATAAACCTTGATGATCGTAACTTGATCATCAAGCTGCAAAATCGTCAATTTTGGTGATTCGTATGTTAATATACTCGTTAATATACAAGATCACCATTTTTCCACATACCTAGTCATTTAAGTAGATAAACACACTTAATATATTGACCCATGTATAAACATACACTTACATCTTCCATAAATAATATCATACACTCTATTATACCAAATTATTTACTTTCATGTTAAGTTATATTATCACCAAAATAGACTTAACACACTAAAATAGGCTTGAATCCACCAAAATCACTTTCCAAACCCTAAATACCAAATATATCGTTAAAATATATTAACTTATATTTTTAACATTTTAACCAAGATCATAATCATCAAACATCATCAACAATCTTTATGAACCATATACTACGCAAAACTATATTTTTAGTAGAATATTACCATATGATCCTTTATATTTTCATCAAGTTTCATCATCCATACCACAAACCAACACTTTCAATATACTAAAACAACTAGAATCACACACACACACACATACTTTTTAAAACCCCATTTTTAAACACAACTTTACTTGTGAAATCTTAACACTTTGTTAACATCTCCTTGGTGATTAACTTACACAAGTAGACACTAATCTAGATGTATAATAAACGAACTTAGGATCCTTACCCAAGCTAAGAAACTCCTTAATATAGATGTGATGAAGTGCGTGATACAATAACGAAGAACAAACACGTTGATTCTGCGAATACCCGTGTAGGTCTTTTCCCAACCCCAAAATTCAACCCAAAGGGCACGGAATTTGAAGTGAAAAATTGAGTAGTTTCAAAATTCAAGTCTGATTGTTCACATTACTAGAGCAACATATAAATAGGAACAAAAATTTGAAATGGGCCTAAAAAAGACAACAGGCCAAACACACGCCCAAAAACAAAATGCCCAAAACAGTTCAAAAAACAAAAAAACATAAATAACTAATAGAAATAAGCATTTTTTGGCCTAGAAGATTACCCAAACCGCCATCGCCTGTTTGCAGTAAGATGGAGCTCATTCCCATGTTCGTTTCGCCTGGTCGCACGCCCAAAACGGACCCCCGTAGCCCAAGTTAGAGACATTTTAGTGAAGCCCCTTTTGTTACACGATCTTGGGCCTCCAAATACAAGATGGCCCGCTCTTCCACACTTGGGCCCGCATCAAGATGGATTTAAGGATGTAAGTTAAGGTGTAGCTCCAAATCTTCTCCTGAAACTTCTAACACCTCAACTTACATAGATTTCTAGTATATATTTTGAGCTGATTGTTGAAATGAACAAGGGTTTGGGTGGTTCTTCCTTGGAGCCAAAAATGAGAGGAAAAAATAGAGTGTTTTGGAAAGTTTGCAAGTGTTGAAATGAAAGTATTATGGTGTAGGTCTTTTGAATCTTGAAAGAAATATCTACAAGCAAAGTAAAGAGGTATGGGGGTGGTCATAAAAGTCAAAGTGGGTCCCACCTTGTTTAAGGATTCGATTAAGTATGTTCTAATTAAGTTTATGTCTAATTACCCCTAATACTTGTAGTTTAGGGTTATTAGGCTAATTAGAGTGATAAGGATCCTAATTAGGTGTTAACTCACTAATCATCATTAGCTAGCTAACGAGGTCTTGCCTTGTTGGTGATTTTGATGCAAAACAGTAAATATTTACGCTAGTTATTTGGCTAACGAACATTTACGCAACAAAAATTAGGATTTATTACTTATATATCCACATGCCAACTCTTATCCCCTAACACACCAAATACTAATCAATGTTACTTATTGATTATATACTTGTGTTTGTTTGGTGAAAAGTGCTAACAAAACGGTTAATTTGTAACAAAATTAACATACACGTGATAAAAACCGGAAATACGATACTGTAATATCCATGTTACGTTTTTATCTTTTTTTCACACCGAGCACATAATAATGCCATCGATTTAATGTTCCAGGCATATTGGAACAATTTCGACACAAAAACGTGTACCTGATAATCACTAACGCTCGTAAAATAAACCTTTATCGATACGCGATAAGACGATACCGATAACACCAAATGCAATAACCCATGCATTTTCCCGGACATTGCAAGACTTTATAGACTCAATTAACACATAATTAAGCCTAATGCGCATAATTAGTTAAATAAATAGTGATTAGGTCGTACAGATTAACCTGGAATTTTTGCCGGTTATCACACCAAACCTGTATTGGTTTGGTTTCATAATCGGTTTTCGGTTAAGAATTTTCAAACCGTACTAAATGTAGAGTTTACAATTTTTACGTGAAACCAATCTAAAAAAATAACTAAACATTAACATTTTAAATAACACAACATTTATATATTACAGGAGCATTTAATTATTTTAAGTTTAACTATACATATAACTGAACTTTATTGGCACTACAATATTGAGAGCAACTCTTTTACGTTTTTTAACTACTAAAACATTATTACTTTCATTTTGATCGTGTTCCCTATTAGGCCATGCGTAATAGGCATTATAAGGGGCGTGAAAGGTTTGATAATGCTCCCACTCCATCCCCCATAGGCATTATAGGGACATCAAGAGGAAGAGACATTTATAAAATAATAGCCAATGAGAAGGAAAAATGTAACACCCCAAAAATATTAAATCATAATTAACCAAGGTTAACTAACTAAGTTAAGTTAACTAACATATTAGGATTTATGAAATGCTTTATTTGAAAATAATAGAGGGACTAAAATTGTAAATAAATGAAACTTGGTTTTTATAAAACAAAATTTTAAAAATCCTAAACACATAGAGGTGTGTGATGTGCGTGTGGTGTTATAAATTTTTTTGTATATTTTAAGCCCTTTAACACTTTTTAGCCAAATATTAAATTTATAAATCACGATATTTACTAACACTAAACACACATATGGGCAAGTGCACTCATCGTGAGCGTAGTATAGTGTTGGTAAGATACCGAGGTCGTCCAAGGACACAAGAGCTTTTAGTACCGGTTTATCCTCAACGTCTAATCAAATCAAAAGTTTAGAAAAAGGTTTTTAAACAAGAAAAAAAAATAAAACTAACTAAAATGCTGAAAAATAAAATAAAAATAGATAGACAAGATGAATCACTTGGATCTGACTAGTATTTAGTGTAACCTTTGATTATTTCCGCACTTTTACACTTTTTAAGAGATTATCTTAGTTATTGTAGTAGGCCCCTCTTCTGAATGTGACGTTACCCTCAACCCAGTAGTTTGAGTCAGCAAGGATACAATCCTAAAGGGTTGGATTATTGAAAGATAATTAATTAAGTTATTAATGCATATTATGGTAGGCCCCTCTTCTGAAGGTGACGTTACCCTCAGCCAAGTAGTCTGAGTCAGCAAGGATACAGTCCTAAGTAGTCGGGTTAAAGTATTAATAGTAGTTTACATATGAGGGGATCAAGGAGTTCGGACCCCCGCCATCCAATACCAGTGGGTATTGAAGGAGGTCCTACTAAAGTTGACCCAGGTCCTTACAGGATCTATACACTGAACAAGGCAAGACTGTGACAACCCTCAAATTCCATGTATTCCGTACAATTTATTAATGACAATTAAAGTGCTTGACGACTGTGTGGAATCACTTAACTGCTTTCTGATATCTGTGTTATGCTTACACGTATTTGTTAATATACTAATAGTGTACAGAAAGGTCACTAAATAGTCTGTTATGACTTCCTGAGTGTTAGAAACCAAAAACGTTACAAAATATATGCATAGGACACCTTACTGATTAATTTAGCACTTAAACGGAACAATGTGAAACCGAACAACCGGACTTTACCCGGAACACAAAAATATTATCAGAAACATAGTTCCTAATTTTCTGAGCTAGTTAGGGTCCCTGATTACCCTAACACCCGTCATAACACGTTATATATTACTAACGGAGTTTAATACTTAACTAACCTAACTAAACTCCCTAACTATCTAGTTATAATCAAACCAACCCCCCCCCCCCCCCTCCTTATAACCGTCCCCATGTGTGGGGGACAAGATTGTACAACCAAGATTAAATTAATCATCTTGCTTAATATCTACACAACACATTTTCCATTGGATAATTACCCTAAAATTTGCCTATAAGATAAACCCTTAACCTCATGATCTTTATCACTCACAACTCAAGACCACAACACTCTCCCTCTCTTCTCTAACCTTCGGCCGAACACCCCTCACCCCACCACCATACTTTCGGCTCTTGATCATCACATTCCATCATCATACACACTCCAAGGATCGCGTATTAGGAGCTTTGGTGCACTCGGAACGCGAAGGACCACTTCCGTTAGCTTTTATCCACCCATTTTCCATCAAGAATCTTCCCTAGCCTCGAGCTAGAGGTATATCACTTAAAACTCACTCTTGAACGTATCTAAAGTGGTTAATAAGAGTTTCGTCGGTTAAAAATTACGAACATATAAGATCAAGTCTAAAAGTTTACTGAAGTAATGAACAAGGTGGTTAATGGATGAATATGTGTGTAAATCATGTAGATCCTGTGTGATTATGATGATTGGGTGATTATCTGATGCTTTACTGAATGATATTAGTATATGATGTTGTTGTGGTCACTAAACTTGTTAAAGGAATCGATCGAACACGATTTAGAAGGTTAAACACAAAAGAATCAGAATCTGTGTAACTTTTACAGCCCACTTCTGTTGGCTGTAAACAGGTCTTAACCTCAACGAAAAATTGATATTTTGAATCTAAAATATGTCATTATGAAATACGGTTCTAATGGCACCGGAATCGTAATTTTTGGACTCCGGTTACTATTTTTAAAGTGTTAATTTGTAACAGCAACTTAAGCTGAATTTTGACAGCAATAAATGGGTGTCGTATTTTTAGTCATAACCTGAGTTTTGTGATGAATCGAACCATGAAATTTGTACAGTAAATGACAACCGATGTATTTGTAATTACCCCACTGGAATTTCGTAAATCGGACACTCGATGAATTTTTAATAAATTGTTTCGTGGACTGTGGTCAGAAATACATAAATCTGAGTTCGGTCCCGAATATGAATTTTTATAAAATGTGGGTAATGAACCGGACCCCGATATTTTTACATAATAAAACATGGGATGTTTATGACATTCTATAAAAATTTGGGAATTTTTGAAATAATCTAACTATTTTATTTAAATGCCCGAAAACAGCCGGTTTTGAATATTAATGCTGAAATAACATAAGTTGTGATTTGCACGTCTAAATGTCGAGTATGCTATCTGTGAATGATTTGACATGTTATATATGTTATGTGCATTATCGTATGTTTGATTTTGAGTGGGGGAATGGACGGGAAACTTAGATGGGCATAAACCGTTACAGTGATGCATGTTGTGTGATAGATACGTGTAGGAACTTTGTGTTCTATTTGAAAGCCACTAAATGACTAACTGGTAAATCATACTAGGACGTGATTGACCGACCTTGACTGTTAGCTATATTGAGAATCTAACCGAGCAAACCAAGGTGAGTTCACACACTTTCTAAGGCATGGGATTCCCGGTGGTTTGGGAATGGGTTAAAGAATTAAAACTAAATCTACATATCCTCCTTGGGTAGGATATGTACGGCCATCCTCCATAGAGCGGATGCCATTATTAATCCTACGAATTCTCCTGGTGCAGAATACGTACGTTCGTCGTCCTGGTGCAGGACAACAACCTTAAAACTAGCTAGACAAAACTCTATCAATAAGTCCCTCTTCATATCGACTTAATCGCCGAGGCCAATGGCGAGCGGGTCATTAGTTAATAGCGCTATTAGGTTTAACAAACCTCACACCGTGCCAGTCGGACGGGCGTGTACTAATGGACTATGGCAGATTGTCAGTGATGATAGACACTGATATAGGGCACAACTTATTTGCGTAGCAGTCGATATCATTCCGTCTAGTAGTTCAAACGGGGAAAACCCCCACTGATCATGGTTATGGATTGGGTAAACAAAAAGTAAATGGTTAAACATACTTTCAACTACGGGGTAACCCCCACGGCAAATAAGCCAACGAAAGTCAAACCACGTTTTTCAGAAACAACTTAAAACAAAACAACCAAACGTGAACTCACTCAACTTTGTTGTTGACTCGTTGTTACATGCCTTACAGGTCGCTAAATGCTTGGAGCTTGCACGGGAAAGGAGTCGTTGTGGTGTACGGACTGTTATGTTCCGTGCTTAATATTTAAATCCTTATGAACTTACTAAACTTGCGTTTTGAAACTTTAACTTATGAACTATGGACTTATGCTTTTGGATTTACCTTTATGCTTCCGCTGTTTAAACTAAACATGGTTAACTAGCTTTGGTCACCTATCGTATTGTGGTTGGTCTTATTTACTTAATTACAATGTTCAATATGATTGGTGGCTCGATCCTGGTCACGTCACGCCTCCAAGCGGTGATACCCCGCATGGTGGATTTTGGGGGTGTGACAGATTGGTATCAGAGCCATTGGTTATAGTGAACTTGGTTTTAATAAGGGAAAAAGTTTTTGTTAAAACCAGACTATAACCTGTACAGTGCTCAACGATCCACAACGACGCTTCGCTCCACGTGCAAGACTCAACACACTAGGTGGTATGATTTAAGTTTATATTTCTTACTTGCTAGATTACTTTTGTCCGGTGTGGTGTATATGGTGTGTTTATTTAGGGTAGTAGCGTGATGTCTATTGGCCCTACTGCGTTCTTTATGATATGCAATTGTTTACTTGAAATTTGACAAGTGATGGTCAAATTCTTTTCTGATTTCTCGTCACCCCGCTACGACAACTGTTTATGCATTTTATCTACTCGCACGTTTACCTCGACATGACATCGCCATCTGACCCTCCGTACAGCCGGTTCGTACGTCAACATCCGCGAAGACCAGACTTGGCTTGCACGAACTCGGGCTTAGGAGAACAAAACCCACGCATCCCGGTTGACGAACTTTATCACCTTCACCTGTCATCGTTGCCAGAAGTGAAGCAGTCACAGTTACACGCGTTTGTCATTATGCAACACGAAACCTTGCCCTGTTTTGGACGAGTGATACACTCGCGCGACCGCGATGCAACGAACTTCCCTTTTGTGCCATGCTGCCCCGCACCACTACTAGAGGTTACTTCTAGACAACAGATTAGCTGGTCAAATCCTTCGGTCATTGTTGGACCCCTGTCATCACTCGATTCTTCGCATGAACCTCATTAATTCCCTATCGCTTCGATTGACAACCGATTTAATGAAACACCAACAACCATACCACGATTTTCACCAATCACAAGACTACCTTATTACCCTGTTGAATGGTTTATTCTTATTCTACTTGATTAGCTCCCTCGTATACCCCACTTAACGAATGGATGCCTTTACTGATGGGATTGCCTTCAGGACATTCGAGGACGGAGTTACGGATCACATAACCTACAGGCGAACACGATGACCTATACGTCTACCCTACCCCTCCTACAATATAAGAGTCATATTTTAAATTCCATGATAGTCTTCTTTAATAGGCAGAATCCTTGCGCTAGCTTTTGCACCGACACATGATTGTTGATTAATGATATGTCCAGTTTCTACCATTGGCTTAGACCAAACCATCACTCTCTTACCACAGTAACATTACGTCCTCGCTTCTCCATGCTGAGGCACCGAAATGAACACCCGCTGGTTTAAGTTGGAAGGCTCGACTCCCGATCATTGGTGACCCCTCCTCGAAACCTTGAGAATGGTGATGTATTGATGATACGATCATAATCTCTTGAACACGTTTTCGAGTCTTATCTTTGGAACCTTATGACTACGCAGACGTATTTTGGATTCATTCGCACGACCTAAGGAAACTCCTCTAAATTTGGTTGCTTACCGACTCGATAAACTGCAAACTCATCTAAGTTCATCGATCAAGGTGAATTATTTCCCCTTCGCATGTGGGGAGCCCGACAACTTTGATGGAATTTCGGTGAACCTTAACACTACAAACCTGTACGACGGTCATCCTCCTTCAGCTAGTTCTGGTTGTGCCAACCATATCGATGTAACACTCCTATCAGTGAACGACGTTGCGATTAGGATGGATTGGTCACCTCATCAGCAAGCGGAAATTCTTTGCAACGAAAAGATTGTCCGCATCCCTCGTTCTGGTGAAGAACCTCCCGTGATTCAAGACGACAAGAGTGGTGCGGTCGTGGGCATCATCTCTTTCCTAAAGGCCCAGAAGTGTTTGCGAAAGGGCCACACTGCCATTTTAGCACTCGTTACTGACACATCAACGGAAGAGAGGAGAATTGATGACATCCCTATTGTACGTGACTTTCCCGAGGTATTCCTGAGGAATTGCCTGGTCTTTCGCCTCATCGCCAAGTCGAGTTTCAAATCGAGCTAGCTCCTGGAGCAGCGCCAGTAGCTCGAGCACCATATCGTCTAGCTCCATCAGAACTCGAAGAACTATCCACGCAGTTACAAGAACTCTTGGAAAAGGGTTTTATACGTCCTAGCTCTTCGCCCTGGGGAGCTCCAGTACTATTCGTGAAGAAGAAAGATGGTACTTTCAGAATGTGTATTGACTATCGCGAGCTTAACAAGGTGACTGTAAAGAATCGTTATCCTCTTCCACGTATTGACGACTTGTTCGACCAGTTGCAAGGGTCGAGCTATTACTCCAAGATTGATTTGAGATCGGGATACCATCAGCCGAGGGTCCGAGATGAGGACGTCTCCAAAACAGCATTCAGAACTCGTTACGGCCATTACGAGTTTCTGGTTATGCCATTCGGGCGGACGAATGCACCAGCGGTCTTCATGGATCTCATGAACCGAGTATGCAAACCTTACATGGATAAGTTCGTTATTGTGTTCATCAACGATATCCTGGTCTATTCTAAGAGTCAGGAGGAACACGAGCAGCATCTACGACTTATGCTGGAACTTCTTCGAAAAGAGCAGTTGTATGCCAAGTTTTCGAAATGCGATTTCTGGCTTCGCGAAGTCCACTTTCTAGGCCACGTGGTAAACAAGGATGGAATTCATGTGGATCCATCTAAGGTTGAATCGATCAAGAACTGGCCCGCACCCCGCACACCAACAGAAATCCGCCAATTCTTGGGTTTGGCCGGATATTACAGAAGGTTTATAAAAGATTTCTCCAAGATTGCGCAACCTCTCACTTCACTGACTCAGAAGGGTGTCATCTATCGTTGGGGTGATGCACAGGAGTCCGCATTTCAACATCTAAAGGATAGACTTTGTAGCGCGCCTATCCTCTCATTGCCAGAAGGCACCGATGATTTCGTGGTTTATTGCGACGCTTCCATCCAAGGACTTGGTTGCGTATTGATGCAACGTGACAAGGTCATTGCCTACGCATCGCGCCAACTTAAAGTTCACGAAAGAAACTACACTACTCACGATCTGGAGCTGGGAGCAGTTGTATTCGCACTTAAGATATGGAGACATTACCTGTACGGTACAAAGTGCACCATTTACACCGACCACAGGAGTCTCGAGCATATCTTCAAGCAAAAAGAGTTAAACATGCGACAACGCCGATGGGTCGAACTCTTGAATGATTACGAATGCGCTATCAAGTATCATCCGGGCAAAGCCAATGTTGTGGCTGACGCCCTCAGTCGAAAGGATACTTTACCTAAGCGTGTACGAGCATTACAGCTTACCATCCAGTCTAACCTTCCTGCTCAGATTCGAAATGCCCAGGTCGAAGCATTGAAAGCAGAGAACATCAGGGCTGAGTCCCTACGAGGATCAAGGCAGCGACTAGAACAAAAGGAAGACGACGCCTACTATGTTAACGGACGCATATGGGTTCCACTGTATGGAGACTTACGCGAACTTGTGATGGACGAAGCACACAAGTCTCGTTATTCGGTACACCCTGGTTCGGGCAAGATGTACCACGACCTCAAGACTATGTATTGGTGGCCTGGCATGAAAGCCCACATAGCAACCTACGTCAGTAAGTGCTTGACTTGTGCGAGAGTCAAGACTGAATATCAGAAACCATCAGGCCTACTTCAACAACCGGAGATCCCGAAATGGAAATGGGAGCAAATTTCCATGGATTTCGTTACTGGTCTGCCCAGATCTCAACGCGAAAACGATACCATTTGGGTGATCGTAGATCGACTGACCAAGTCTGCACATTTTCTGGCTATCAAAGAAACGGATAAGTTTTCTACTCTTGCAGACATTTACCTAAAGGAAGTGGTATCAAGGCATGGAGTGCCAACCTCCATCATTTCTGATCGTGACGCGTGTTTTACGTCTGAACTGTGGCAGGCAATGCACAAGTCTTTTGGCTCACGTTTAGATATGAGCACCGCTTATCACCACAGACGGATGGGCAATCTGAACGCACCATCCAAACCTTGGAAGACATGCTTAGGGCATGCGTAATCGACTTCGGCAATGGCTGGGAAAAACACCTCCCGTTAGTGGAGCTCTCGTATAACAACAGCTACCACACCAGCATTCAGGCCGCTCCATTCGAGGCATTGTACGGACGCAAATGCCGATCACCTCTCTGTTGGGCAGAAGTTGGTGACAGCCAAATCACTGGCCCAGAACTCGTAGTAGATACAACAGAAAGGATTGCTCAGATACGACAGCGAATGGCGGTAGCTCGTGACCGTCAGAAAAGCTATGCTGATAAGGGAAGAAAACCACTCGAGCTCCAGGTTGGGGATCGAGTGCTACTCAAAGTCTCACCTTGGAAAGGTGTAGTCCGCTTTGGCAAACGAGGCAAACTCAATCCGCGTTATGTCGGACCATTCAAAGTCATTGAGAAAATTGGCCAAGTCGCCTACAGGTTGGATCTACCTGAAGAACTCAGCGGAGTTCACAATGTTTTCCACGTGTCAAATCTGAAGAAGTGTCTGTCAGATGAAACCCTCATAGTTCCTCTTAAGGAACTCACTATCGACGACCAGCTGCGATTCGTCGAGGAACCAGTAGAGATTACGGATCGAGATGTTAAGATCCTCAAGCATACCAGGATACCTCTGGTCCGAGTTCGTTGGAATGCTCTTCGTGGCCCAGAGTATACATGGGAACGAGAAGACCAAATGAAACTCAAGTATCCCCAACTGTTTAAGAAAAACGCAACCACTACTGAGGCTGAAGCTACTGCAGAATTTCGGGACGAAATTCCAAATCAACGGGGGGATGATGTGACACCCCAGGAAAATCTGGAAAACAACGCAACTTAACTAGCCTCCTCAGTAACCACGCGCCAAATTTCGGGACGAAATTCTCATAACAGGGGGAGAATGTGACAACCCTCAAATTCCATGTATTCCGTACAATTTATTAATGACAATTAAAGTGCTTGACGACTGTGTGGAATCACTTAACTGCTTTCTGATATCTGTGTTATGCTTACACGTATTTGTTAATATACTAATAGTGTACAGAAAGGTCACTAAATAGTCTGTTATGACTTCCTGAGTGTTAGAAACCAAAAACGTTACAAAATATATGCATAGGACACCTTACTGATTAATTTAGCACTTAAACGGAACAATGTGAAACCGAACAACCGGACTTTACCCGGAACACAAAAATATTATCAGAAACATAGTTCCTAATTTTCTGAGCTAGTTAGGGTCCCTGATTACCCTAACACCCGTCATAACACGTTATATATTACTAACGGAGTTTAATACTTAACTAACCTAACTAAACTCCCTAACTATCTAGTTATAATCAAACCAACCCCCCCCCCCCTCCTTATAACCGTCCCCATGTGTGGGGGACAAGATTGTACAACCAAGATTAAATTAATCATCTTGCTTAATATCTACACAACACATTTTCCATTGGATAATTACCCTAAAATTTGCCTATAAGATAAACCCTTAACCTCATGATCTTTATCACTCACAACTCAAGACCACAACACTCTCCCTCTCTTCTCTAACCTTCGGCCGAACACCCCTCACCCCACCACCATACTTTCGGCTCTTGATCATCACATTCCATCATCATACACACTCCAAGGATCGCGTATTAGGAGCTTTGGTGCACTCGGAACGCGAAGGACCACTTCCGTTAGCTTTTATCCACCCATTTTCCATCAAGAATCTTCCCTAGCCTCGAGCTAGAGGTATATCACTTAAAACTCACTCTTGAACGTATCTAAAGTGGTTAATAAGAGTTTCGTCGGTTAAAAATTACGAACATATAAGATCAAGTCTAAAAGTTTACTGAAGTAATGAACAAGGTGGTTAATGGATGAATATGTGTGTAAATCATGTAGATCCTGTGTGATTATGATGATTGGGTGATTATCTGATGCTTTACTGAATGATATTAGTATATGATGTTGTTGTGGTCACTAAACTTGTTAAAGGAATCGATCGAACACGATTTAGAAGGTTAAACACAAAAGAATCAGAATCTGTGTAACTTTTACAGCCCACTTCTGTTGGCTGTAAACAGGTCTTAACCTCAACGAAAAATTGATATTTTGAATCTAAAATATGTCATTATGAAATACGGTTCTAATGGCACCGGAATCGTAATTTTTGGACTCCGGTTACTATTTTTAAAGTGTTAATTTGTAACAGCAACTTAAGCTGAATTTTGACAGCAATAAATGGGTGTCGTATTTTTAGTCATAACCTGAGTTTTGTGATGAATCGAACCATGAAATTTGTACAGTAAATGACAACCGATGTATTTGTAATTACCCCACTGGAATTTCGTAAATCGGACACTCGATGAATTTTTAATAAATTGTTTCGTGGACTGTGGTCAGAAATACATAAATCTGAGTTCGGTCCCGAATATGAATTTTTATAAAATGTGGGTAATGAACCGGACCCCGATATTTTTACATAATAAAACATGGGATGTTTATGACATTCTATAAAAATTTGGGAATTTTTGAAATAATCTAACTATTTTATTTAAATGCCCGAAAACAGCCGGTTTTGAATATTAATGCTGAAATAACATAAGTTGTGATTTGCACGTCTAAATGTCGAGTATGCTATCTGTGAATGATTTGACATGTTATATATGTTATGTGCATTATCGTATGTTTGATTTTGAGTGGGGGAATGGACGGGAAACTTAGATGGGCATAAACCGTTACAGTGATGCATGTTGTGTGATAGATACGTGTAGGAACTTTGTGTTCTATTTGAAAGCCACTAAATGACTAACTGGTAAATCATACTAGGACGTGATTGACCGACCTTGACTGTTAGCTATATTGAGAATCTAACCGAGCAAACCAAGGTGAGTTCACACACTTTCTAAGGCATGGGATTCCCGGTGGTTTGGGAATGGGTTAAAGAATTAAAACTAAATCTACATATCCTCCTTGGGTAGGATATGTACGGCCATCCTCCATAGAGCGGATGCCATTATTAATCCTACGAATTCTCCTGGTGCAGAATACGTACGTTCGTCGTCCTGGTGCAGGACAACAACCTTAAAACTAGCTAGACAAAACTCTATCAATAAGTCCCTCTTCATATCGACTTAATCGCCGAGGCCAATGGCGAGCGGGTCATTAGTTAATAGCGCTATTAGGTTTAACAAACCTCACACCGTGCCAGTCGGACGGGCGTGTACTAATGGACTATGGCAGATTGTCAGTGATGATAGACACTGATATAGGGCACAACTTATTTGCGTAGCAGTCGATATCATTCCGTCTAGTAGTTCAAACGGGGAAAACCCCCACTGATCATGGTTATGGATTGGGTAAACAAAAAGTAAATGGTTAAACATACTTTCAACTACGGGGTAACCCCCACGGCAAATAAGCCAACGAAAGTCAAACCACGTTTTTCAGAAACAACTTAAAACAAAACAACCAAACGTGAACTCACTCAACTTTGTTGTTGACTCGTTGTTACATGCCTTACAGGTCGCTAAATGCTTGGAGCTTGCACGGGAAAGGAGTCGTTGTGGTGTACGGACTGTTATGTTCCGTGCTTAATATTTAAATCCTTATGAACTTACTAAACTTGCGTTTTGAAACTTTAACTTATGAACTATGGACTTATGCTTTTGGATTTACCTTTATGCTTCCGCTGTTTAAACTAAACATGGTTAACTAGCTTTGGTCACCTATCGTATTGTGGTTGGTCTTATTTACTTAATTACAATGTTCAATATGATTGGTGGCTCGATCCTGGTCACGTCACGCCTCCAAGCGGTGATACCCCGCATGGTGGATTTTGGGGGTGTGACAAAGACTCTTACCAAACCGTTCCCTTAACCCCCGACCAGGTAGCCAACATACCTCCATATAGACCGTGGAGATATGAATGGTGAAAATCTTTTATTTTATATAGACAGTAAAATAATGCCAAGACACCACGGACAAACGATAAGGAAGACTCACCTTCAACATAAGAAACTAGTTATTAAAGTCATTAATACAGAACCAAATAAAAAGTGCGAAAAGATTAAAAATAAAAAGTATTTCACTAAACACTTGTCTTCACCAAGTGATGTAAGAGACTTAGGCAAACTTGGCCTTTGATTGTCAAGAACTCTTACGATCAATCTTGGATCCCGAGACTACTCACACACTCTATGATGGATGATGGTGGTGGATGTGGGTTGTGATGGTGGTGGTGGGTGGGTGAAGTGTGAGAGAGGTGGTTTGCCAAGGGATGGTTTGCAAGTGAGCCAAGCACCCCTATTTATAGCCTGTACAGAAGCCCGGACATGGCCCCGTGTCCATTGGGCACGGCCCCGTGTCCACCCATCTTCTCTTTCTTCATTAAATGCAGTTTGTCTACATTAGTTGACCATGCCCCCGTGTCCGCTGGGCACGACCCCATGTGAAGAAGCATATCTGTACTATCAAGATTTTCCTAGATTCTGCGAATCTTAGAGTTGACCACAGCCCCGTGTCTGCTGGACACGCCCCCGTGGTGGGTGATAGAAGCTTCTACAACTTTGTCTTTTCTGCAGACACTTGGGCACACCCCCGTGTTCAGTGAGCACGGGGCGTGTTCAGTCTTCTGTTCTCTTGTTTTTGCTTGGGAGATGTTGTCGAGGGGTCAGGCATGCCACGTTTATTCCTTTTCTTGTATTATTGCTGGATTTGGCTGCATTTTTGCTTCTTTTGTTCATTTAAGCTCTTTTAACCCTGAAGATAGAAAATGAAGACAAAATCACACTTTTTCCAACATTAGTACTAAAAAAGGGTTAGTTTATGCCTCAATTGATGAAATTTATATGTTGCATTTTGCACACATCAAATACCCCCACACTTGAATATTTGCTTGTATTTGTAAATATCAAGAGGACTTTGGGGGGGAGGGTTAGGCTTGGGTTAAAGGTAGGTGGTTGGGTTAGTGGTTAGTAGAAAAGGGCGAAAGGCGTAAAAAACTTCGGTTTTCGTAAGACTTTTTATTTTTGTAACTTTTTATTTTGATGAAGCAATTCTTCAAACAAAGTTCTTTTTGATAAACTTGTTTCTTTATTTCTTTTGGCTTCATCATCAATATATATATATATATACATATTTGATAAGGAAGTCATAAGAAAAACCGAGCTTTGTTACTAAAATAAAGGGTTTAAAATGAAAAAGGGTTTTGGTGGGTAAAAAGGGTGTTTGATTTGGGTTAAGAAATGAAAAGGTTTAGGCTCAAAGGGGTTAACTAGGGGGATTTTGGGTAGGTGGTTAAAAAAAAAGAAAAAATAATGGTGTTGAAATACAAAAGGGTTAATCCTAATGCCTCCATCATTTACTTACTTGGGTTTAAGTTGGTAAGGACCGGGAATGTATTGTCGTGGCAAGTTCTAGAGTTGTAAGAACCAAGCGGCTATTCACACAAGAAACGAAAAATGAGCATTTAGTTTAAAGATGTGTATTTGTATGCTCAATAAAGGCTCAAAACTCACTTTTTGTGGGAATGGGTTTTTATGTGATCAAGTATATATAATCAAATTTTAACTAGATTTGTCATGCCGTTTCATAATTTTCTTATGTTGGTTCTTTTTATCACGACGCTATCAGTTGTAAATTTGTAAAAATATAACCTTTTTAGAACATGAAATTCCCAAATTAAACCTAGACAAGTAAAAAATGAAAAAAAAAATTGGGGTGTTTAGCGGTTCCAATAGAGTTTTGTGTAAGGCTTGTAATTAGGACTTGCAAAATTCAAAGTTTTAGCATCCCCCCCCCCCCACTTAAATTACACACTGTCCTCAATGTGCCCCAAAAATAAGTTATTAGGTTGATTGAATGTGTAAAAAGATGTGAAATAGCAAAATTTTATGTTACTGGGCGTCTGGACACAGCCCCGTGGTTTCCGGGCACCGACCCGTGTTCAGATTGCCAATAACAGAAAATAAAACAAAGTAACAGAAGGTTGGACACGGGGGCGTGTTCAGTGAGCACGCCCCGTGTCCAGGTACCTGAACTGGGCATTTTTCTGCAGATGGTTGAGCACGGGGAGTGTTGGATGAGCACGGCTTCGTGCTGAACTTGCTGTAATGAAGAAAAATCTGCGGGTGGCCCTGTTTTTATGCATGGGGTGCTGGTGTAAGTTTCCCCTTGGTATCCTTCACCATCTCGAGTGTGTTTTACTCATTACATCATCATCCAAACACCAAATTAATTAAAACCATCATTCATTCAAATAGAGAAAGTTACATAATATTCCTAATAAATTAAAATTCTAGATATATAGGTCAAAAGAAACACAAGGAGTCTAAACCAAGAAGTTCTAGCCTAAAGATTATTCTATTGGTAAAATTTCCGAAAAGATAATTCTCTCGGTTGGATGCGGCTTGAAGAACTTCATCCTCCGGAAATGGGTTCCTCATACGTCGGCGAGCCATTCCTCTATCCCCCTTGGGAGAAGAAAGGCGGGCACATTTGCATCAGTTTGAGGGGGTACAACTTCCTCCGGGACTTCTTGCAGATTGTCAAGAGGGGGTTCCGCTGGAATGTCATCCCATCCGGTGGGATTGTTGACTCCAAGTGCTAGGTTCCAATCCTCTTAAGGGAGGATTGGTTCCATGGGAGGCGTCACGAGGATGTTCAACCTCTGGTGCAAGAGGTTGATTTCTTGAAAACTGTTTTCTAACCCTACCGTAAGATAATTTATACTGTCTATCAGGACCTCCTCTACTGACATCATCTCATCAAGAGCTTCACGTAATGCCATCACGTAGCGTACGAGAGTTGCTTCGATTGAGGATCTTCGTTCTCTTCGACTGTTTCTGGAATGTGCTGACGAAGTTCCACTATTTTGGCTTAACATTCTAGGAAAACAAACTGAAAAGAGTTCATTTTAATGAAACAGTAACCTCGGACACGGCCCCGTGCTCAACGAGCACGGCCCCGTGTTCACCTTTCTGCAGATTTTTGTCACAAGGAATCTTGGAGTTTTAAATTATTTTACCAACTTAAGAAACGTTTTTGAGCATAAATAACTTAAAACAATGTTGTAAAACCTATTTTTAACAAGATTCTTTGAACAAAAACCTAACAAACATCATAATAAAGCTTGGAATCATGGTGATCTCAAGCTCTAATGGATGTGTTGAGGTAAAAAATGAAGAAGAAGGGAATGGACAAGAGAGGAAAGGACAAGATGGTTGTTGAGAACCTTCTTTTAGAAAATACCTAGGATGGTATGTGTGAAGATCCCACCAAATCTATGTCCCTGGAATGGTCCAAATGTGCAGGATTCTTGGCTGCATTTATAGAAAACGACAGCACGCTACACACGGCCCCGTGTTGGCTGGACACGGCCCCATGTGCAGACAAGATCCTGACACATTTTGTCCGTATTCTAACAAAAAGCCAGAAAGGAATCTTTCGGTGGACACGGGGGCGTGCTGACCTGGACACGGCCCTGTGTCTAGAGGTTGTTTATGAAGTTTCGTCTATTTTTAAGGAACTTATCCGGATCGGGCGGTTCCTTACTTGATGGAACAACCCCAAAGTGCCTGAGATACCTTAGTTGCTATAGATTAAGACGAGAACGCAAGAGGTTGTCGGTGAGGGTGATTCCTATGCTATATGTAGGTGGACAAGTCCAACCTTTTCCCGGGCTCTTTTTAAAGAAGGTGTATGCCGAATCTCTCAGGTCTATGTATGCACTAAACGAAGTCGATGGGGAGTCCTTCACGGCACAATCAACACAGGGACGACTATCGCTCAAGTCTTCGCTAGAGTTAGAGGTGATTTCGGGAACAACGAGGTTGTTTTTATTCGAATGTGATTTCAATAATTCTTCTTGGGCTTCGTCTTGAGGTGAATTAATGATATCCATCTCAAGTTCTTCTTGGGCTTCGTCTTGAGGTGAATTAATGATATCCATCTCAAGTTCTTTCACCCAAGTAATAATTAGATCTTCCATTTGAAATAATTCAACGAGAAGCATTTCTCCTAGAAGGGTTGATTGAGAGCATTCGAGGGAGAGATAGGGATTATTTTTACTTTCGCCCCTCTTAAGGCTACAGGAAAACAATGGGTCTATATAATGGGGCTTATAATTTAGAAAATAACATTCAAAATCTTTATGAGGGCCACCACATATTTGACACCACGTACCATAAGAGTGCCGAAAGTAAAAAAATATCAGTATCACTCATGTTTGTGTCAGAAATTACCAACCGTCGGGATCTTACGGTTCTGTTTTTAGTAACTGAAACTTGGGCACGGGGCGTGTTGAGTGGGCACGGCCCCGTGTTCAGCTTACTGTCTGACTTAAAACAGAATTGCCAGTACAAAGATTGGACACGGGGGGCGTGTTCAGCGGGCACGGCCCGCGCTGAGTTCTACAAAAGCTGAAAAATTAAGAAAAATCCTAAAAAAAATAAAAAAATAAAAAAAAAGTGATTAGGCCGTTGATTCCTAACTTTCTTAAAATCCTTGTGTCCCCGGCAGCGGCGCCAAAAACTTTATGTGCGTGTGGTATTATAGATTTTTTTGTATATTTTAAGCTCTTTAACACTTTTTAGCCAAGTTTTAAATTTATAAAACACGATATTTACTAACACTAAACACACATATGGGCAAGTGCACCCATCGTGAGCGTAGTATAGTGTTGGTAAGATACCGAGGTCGTCCAAGGACACAAGAGCTTTTATTACCGGTTTATCCTCAACGTCTAATCAAATCAAAAGTTTAGAAAAAGGTTTTTAAACAAGAAAAAAAATAAAACTAACTAAAATGCTGAAAAATAAAATAAAATAAAAACAGATAGACAAGATGAATCACTTGGATCCGACTCGTATTTAGTGTAACCTTTGATTATTTCCGCACTTTCGCACTTTTTAAGAGATTATCTTAGTTATTGTAGTAGGCCCCTCTTCTGAAGGTGACGTTACCCTCAACCCAGTAGTTTGAGTCAGCAAGGAAACAATCCCAAAGGGTTGGATTATTGAAAGATAATTGATTAAGTTATTAATGCATATTATGGTAGGCCCCTCTTCTGAAGGTGACGTTACCCTCGGCTAAGTAGTCTGAGTCAGCAAGGATACAGTCCTAAGTAGCCTGGTTAAAGTATTAATAGTAGTTTACATATTAGGGGATCAAAGAGTTCGGACCCCCGCCATCCAATACCAGTGGGTATTGAAGGAGGTCCTACTATAGTTGACCCAGGTCCTTACAGGATCTATACACTGAACAAGTCAAGACTCTTACCAAACCGCTCCCTTAACCCCCGACCAGGTAGCCAACATACCTCCATATAGACCGTGGAGATATGAATGGTGAAAATCTTTTATTTTATATAGACAGTAAAATAATGCCAAGACACCACGGACAAGCGATAATGAAGACTCACCTTCAACATAAGAAACTAGTTATTAAAGTCATTAATACAGAACCAAATAAAAAGTGCGAAAAGATTAAAAATAAAAAGTATTACACTAAACACTTGTCTTCACCAAGTGATGTAAGAGACTTAGGCAAACATGGCCTTTGATTGTCAAGAACTCTTACGATCAATCTTGGATCCCGAGACTACTCACACACTCTATAATGGATGATGGATGATGGTGGTGGATGTGGGTTGTGATGGTGGTGGTGGGTGGGTGAAGTGTGAGAGAGGTGGTTTGCCAAGGGATGGTTTGCAAGTGAGCCAAGCACCCCTATTTATAACCTGTACAGAAGCCCGGACACGGCCCCGTGTCCATTGGGCACGACCCCGTGTCCATTGGGCACGACCCCGTGTCCACCCATCTTCTCTTTCTTCATTAAATGCAGTTTGTCTGAATTAGTTGACCACGCCCCCGTGTCCACTGGGCACGACCCCGTGTGCAGAAGCGTATCTGTACTATCAAGATTTTCCTAGATTCTGCGAATCTTAGAGTTGACCACGGCCCCGTGTCTACTGGACACGCCCCCGTGGTGGGTGATAGAAGCTTTTACAACTTTGTGTTTTCTGCAGACACTTGGGCACGCCCCCGTGTTCAGTGAGCACGGGGCGTGTTCATTCTTCTGTTCTCTTGTTTTTGCTTGGGAGATGCTGTCGAGGGGTCGGGCATGCCACGTTTATTCCTTTTCTTGTATTATTGCTGGATTTGGCTGCATTTTTGCTTCTTTTGTTCATTTAAGCTCTTTTAACCCTGAAAATACAAAAGAAAGACAAAAGCACACTTTTTCCAACATTGGTACTAAAAAAGGGTTAGTTTTATGCCTCAATTGATGAAATTTATATGTTGCATTTTGCACACATCAGTGTGTTTGCGACCAGGGGTGAACAAGAACTCCCCCGAGACCTAATTTCTGCAAATTGGTAAATTAAAGGTCAATTAGGAGTTCAAATTCGTGCATGAATTAGTGATTGTGATCATCTAATCCTAGGTCAATTAGGAGTTCAATTATGATAGAATATTTGTAGAATTCGGTTTTTACATATACGAGGGTATTCGTATGGACGAACTGGGAAGTTTAAATTATGAACAAATGATAAGTTTGAATGTTTGAAGGTGATGGATTCACTAAAACATTCAAACGGGTCAAAATGAAAAGTGTATTCAAGGTTTGGTTATATAAAAGCGATGGATTTCGCTAAGTAAACCAAACGGGTCAAAATGAATAGAATATTCAAGGTTTGTTTATATAAAAGTGATGGATTTAGCTAAGTAAACCAAACGGGTCAAAATGAATAGAATATTCAAGTTTAGGTTATATAAAAGCGATGGATTTCGCTAAGTAAACCAAACGGGTCAAAATGAATGCAATATTAAAAGTTTAGCTACATGAAAGCGATGAATTTAGCTAAGTTAGCCAAACGGGTCAAAATGAAGTCTTAATGCATATCGGAATGGTTGCATGATTAATGACTTCGGATTGATACTCGGATAATGTGTAAAATTGCAAATAATCATGTAAACCGAGAAACTGGACGCGGATTAATAGTCAAAAGACTCGGTTGTGAGTTACGACTAAAAGATGCACAATCCCGCATATGGGAATTGAGCTAAATAAGTTCAACTATTGTAAGTTGAACGGGTCGAATGAACAAATCACATGTTGGTTAAAGGATGCACAAAACCCGTAAATAGAACCTCGGATAATAGGAAACATTATAATTATGACGCTCATGTGAATTGGAATGTTAACAAATAAGTTTGTTTGATAAATCATGAACGGGTCAGATATTGTGTAAATAAATATAAAGCCGAGAGCTTAGAAATTAGAGATTCTGTTAATCCGGGTGTTGGACTTCAAGTCCAAATGATTACGATCATGTTGGAAGAAATGAGAGGTTAAATGGGTGAACGGTTTAAAAGTTATGCAAGATTTGGCGTTATCGGATAATTTAAACAACACACCAACAAAACGGAAGAATGAGGTGGTGTCGCCGACGCCACTCTTGGTCATCGCCGACGCCGGGTTATGTGTTTGTTGTTGCTGATGCCCTCATAAACTGCCTACGGCAGTTTGTAGTCGACGCACAAATTACAAGGCATCGCCAACGCCATCCGGGTCCCAAAACTTGCTGAAATTTGTTATTTTTGCAACGAAAGTCTAATTGTTTGTTCCTTTTGCGTTATAACTCTAATATATTGTAAAAAAATTTAGTTCCGTGTCAATTTCAAACACTTTTGGATGAACATCAATTCATTGCAAAGGAACCGAACACAACGAAAAATCTACTTCCGCATCTTTTGTAAACCATGTGTTTATAATTAAAAATCTAAGTTGTTATGGGATTACGTAATGTATCTAAGTGTGTTTTAAAACACTAAACTTATGTAATGACTCTTACCTTATAATAGTATGGAAATTTTGTTTAAACTTCACAAGTTAGTTTAAATACTAAGGTTAAAGTGTGTTTTAAAATCATGGGTCTTACAAGTTGGTAATTAGAGCTTAAGGTTAAAGATGAAACGTGTTCGGTTCAAGGCTTGATCAAGACATCCGGTAAGAACTAACTATAAATGAGTTTTAATTGAAAGGTTTAGAGAAGTAAATGATATAAAAGTGTATAGGAGGAGTGTATTTATACGCTCGACCCGGGAAATACACTAAGTATAAAAGGTGAGGCAAGTTATATACTTGACCAAACCGAAAAAGAATGATACATCACACATGATTAGGTGTGATGAGTACAAATTTCCATATAGTGAGATGGAAATGAAATGAACAAGTTATTAATCAACTTATTGTGGACATTTCAGTTAAAGAAATGTCTGGTGCAACTGGAGGAGATACGACATCTCACATAATGGAAGAGATGCAAGAAAATATTTCAGAGGAAGTCGGAAAAGCTTTGGAAGCTAATCTATCACAATTTATGGATAGACTACAAACCACGATTTTATCGGTGGTAGAAGATAAGATAAATGAACTCAAAGAGAGTCTCACGCAAGAAAGGGACAAGGGTAAAGTGAAGGCGTGCCCGTATAACAAGTTTTTGGCATGTAAACCCCCAATTTACAATGGCGAAGTTGATCTAATCGTTTATCAATGATGGATTCGTGATATTGAAGGGGTTTTCGAGAGAACGCAATGTGATACGACCGACTTCGTAGCTTACGGAACAGGTCAACTAAGGGGTCAAGCAAAAGATTGTCTGGTCAACTAAGGGGTCAAGCAAAAGATTGGTGGGACAATCTTAAGATGGAACAGGAAATTGAGACCACGAGAACTATGACGTGGGAAGAATTTAAGGTACCTTTCCTTAAACACCATAGTCCAAAGGTCGTGATCAATAAGATAAAAGAAGAATTTATTCAATTGAGACAAAAAGGAGAATCGATTGATAAGGTCATGGGGGTGTTCCTCGATAAGCTAAGGTTCTGTGACGAGTTAGTGCAAACAGAAGAGCAGAAGATTTACTATTATTACAATATGCTGAGTGCGGAGTACCGGGTGTTTATGACTCCCTCAAAGTATGAACATCTCACGGATATTGTAAATGCCGCACGAGAAAGAGAGATCGAATTGAAGAAACAGATCGAAAGGGGCGAAAGAAGGGTGTTAGATGCAAATCCAAGCCCCACAAATAAACAGAAGACAAACGAGTTTCCAAAAAGGGAAACACAAAAGGGGGGTCACCTCAATGTAAGACGTGTGGAAAAGCCCATCGAGGCGAGTGTTACTTCAAGAACAAACCATGTGCTACATGTGGAAAGGTGGGACACGGGGCTTCAAATTGCCCCGGTAAGGTATCGGTGTGCTATAAGTGCTATAATCCGGGACACAAGAAATCTTAGTGTTTAGAATTGGTTAGAAAGAAAGAGAGTACTGACACAAAGACTGAAGTCCCGAAATCGAAGGCGAAGTCTTTCCATATAACAGCGGCCAAGGCCAAAATTGAACCCGATGTGGTTTCAGGTACATTTATTGTAAATTCAATTCCAGCACGGATTTTATAAATATAGGTGCGAATAGATCTTTTGTTTCACATCAATTTATTCAATACCCTACGTTTATATTAACAAACTTGCCTATGCCTCTAGAAATAGAAATAGGTAATAACAAAAGTTTTATTGCTTGTGATATGTCCCGGGATTTCAAATTGCCCATCGATGATGAAGAATATTTAGTAGATTTGATACCCATGTCGATGGGAGAATTCCAAGTGGTAATCAAGATGGATTGGCTATCTCGACACCACGCTAAAGTAATATGTTACCATAAGGAGATACAACTAACATCTCCGAGCGGAAAGCATGTTACTATCTATGGGGATAAGAGTTGTAACCCTATAGTGTGCTCGATGATGGAAGCTCGTAATCGTTCAACATGGATGTAAGGCGTACCTGACTTACATACGTGATTCGACTAAAGAATCACCAGAGATTAAAGACGTACCAGTTGTACGAGAGTTTGAAGATGTGTTTCTGAAGGATTTACTAGGGATACCACCCGAGCGTGAGGTGGAGTTTGGGATCGAGTTAGTCTCGGGCTTAAAATCGGTAGCTAAGGCACCGTATAGACTAGCGTCATTGGAGCTACAAGAATTAATGTGGCAACTGCAAGATTTACTCGACAAAGGATTTATTCGGCCTAGTGTCTCTCCGTGGTGAGCGCCGATATTATTTGTAAAGAAGAAAAACGAAAGCATGCGAATGTGTATCGATTACCGGGAGTTAACTAAACCTACGGTAAAGAATCGATACCCGATTCCAAGGATCGATGATCTGTTCGATCAGTTGCAGGGCGCAAGTTGGTTTTCGAAGATTGACTTAAGGTCAGGCTATCACCAGTTGAAGGTGAAGGAAGAAGACATACCAAAAATGGTGTTCCGAACGCGTTATAGACATTACGAATTTCTTGTAATGTCTTTCAAATTAACAAATGCACCTGCGGCCTTCATAGACCTTCATGGACCTCATGAACCGGGTTTGCAAACCATTGTTAGACAAATCGGTGATTGTATTCATTGACGATATTCTCGTGTATTCGAAGAGCGAAGCGGATCACGGGCGCCATTTGCGCGAAGTATTAGAAACGCTTAGACGGGAAAGACTTTACACGAAGTTTTCGAAATATGCCTTTTGGCTACGCAAAGTACAATTTCTTGGGCACGTCATAAGTGCCGACGGGGTTTTGGTAGACCCGTCCAAGATAGAAGCGGTGTCGAAATGGAAACCTCCGAAGAATCCATCGGAAATTAGGAGTTTCCTAGGACTTGCGGGTTACTATAGGAGATTTATCCAAGATTTCTCCAAAATCGTGTCACCTTTGACTAAGTTGACCCGCAAGGATGAGAAGTTCATTTGCGGAAGTGCACAAGAGAATGCTTTTCAAGTACTCACGGAAAAATTAACCAGTGCACCGGTATTAACTTTACCGAATGGAACCGACGACATGGTCGTATATTCTGACGCGTCCCAGCATGGTCTCGGGTGTGTACTCATGCAAAAGGGAAAGGTGATCGCATATTCCTCAAGGCAATTAAAGGTTCATGAAAAGAAATACCCGACTCACGACCTTGAGTTAGCGGTGGTGGTGTTCGCTTTAAAGATTTGGAGGCATTACCTGTATGGTGTGAAATGTACTATTTTCACCGACCATAAAAGCCTTAAATACTTCTTTGACCAAAAGGAGTTAAATATGAGACAAAAGCGTTAGTTAGAAACGGTGAAAGAATATGATTGTGAAATCCATTATCACCCCGAAAAGGCCAATGTAGTGGCGGATGCCCTTAGCCGAAAATAAGAGTACACTCCTATTCGAGCACGATTAATGTAATTGGTGGTTACTTCGGATTTACTCAGACGGATCAGAGAAGCCCAAATTGAAGCAGTGAAAGAAGAAAATTGGGAAAAAGAACGTATAAAAGGCCAAGTAAAAGATATAATAGATGGCGAGAACGGGTTAAAAACCCGGTTTGGGAGAATATAGGTTCCAAACACGTGTGGTGTCAAGGACCTTCTTCTTGATGAAGCGCATAAATCACGATATTCAATTCACCCAGGGGCGACAAAGATGTATCAAGACCTAAAAACAAATTATTGGTGGCCCGGAATGAAAAGAGACGTAACGAAATATGTCGAAAAATGCCTTACTTGTTTACAAGTAAAGGCAGAGCATCAAAAGCCATATGGCAATCTACAACTGTTAGAGATACCGGTTTGGAAATGGGAACATATAACCATGGACCTACTAACCAAACTGCCGAAGACGGCTCGAGGATTCGACATAGATGGCGAGAACGGGTTAAAGACCCGGTTTGGGAGAATATGGGTTCCAAACACGTGTGGTGTCAAGGACCTTCTTCTTGACGAAGCGCACAAATCACGATATTCAATTCACCCAGGGGCGGCCAAGATGTATCAAGACCTAAAAACAAATTATTGGTGGCCCGGAATAAAAAGAGACATAACGAAATATGTCAAAAAATGCCTTACTTGTTTACAAGTAAAGGCGGAGCATCAAAATCCATATGGCAAGCTATAACCGTTAGAGATACCGGTTTGGAAATGGGAACATATAACCATGGACCTATTAACCAAACTGCCAAAGACGGCTCGAGGATTCGACGCCATTTGGGTGGTTGTGGATAGATTGACAAAAAGTGCACACTTTATCCCTATTAGGGAGACTTGTACCTCTGAAAGGATGTCGGAGGTGTACATGAATGAGATCATAGCGCGCCATGGAGTACCAGTATCCATCGTATCCGATAGAGAGACCCGGTTCACTTCAAATTTTTGGCGTGATTTCCAAGAACAAATGGGTACAAAATTGTTTATTAGTTTGACAAATCACTGCAAACTGACGGGCAAAGCGAACGAACAGTTCAAACTCTAGAAGTTATGCTTCAGGCATGTATTATCGACTTTGGTGGTAGTTGGGATGTTTATCTACCTTTAGTAGAATTTTCATACAACAACAGTTACCATTCAAGCATTGGAATGGCCCCGTACGACATACTCTACGGCAGGAAATGTCGAACCCCGGTGTGTTGAGGTGAAATGGGTCCGCGTGAACTCACCCACAAGGATGTAGTAAGAGCTACTAATGAAAAGATTGGTATGGTCCGAACTCATTAAAAGGAGGCCCAAGATCGACAAAAGTCTTATGCGGATAAAAGATGAAGGCCCATAGAGTTTCAAATCAGTGATAAAGTAATGCTTAAAGTAGCTCCGTGGAAGGGGATCATCCGATTCCGAAAAATGGGAAAATTGAGTCCATGGTTTGTTGGACCCTTCAAGATAATCGACAAGGTCGACATGGTTGCGTACCGTTTGGAATTACCCGAATAATTAAGTGGTATTGTGAGTGTACGAATGTCTATCACCTCCGTCAATCCGAATCGTAGCTGAAAACTGTTAGAGACAAGGTTTTGTTATGTTAAATCTAGGGATAAGTCTGGTTTAAATGAGGAATGGCAAACTTGTAAATAAGGAGATCTTCTTTATGCCATTGCCTATAAATAGGAGCCTTATGGTTCATTTTAAGAACTTTTGCAATATTTGAAGGCTAGAGCTTCTAGAGAGAGAAACTATTGTTCAAGGTGATTCGTGGTGTAATCTTTGTCAAATCATTATATAGAATCACTATTAATTATGTTCTTATATTCGATCCACACACATGCACGGATTCTGGATTCCGCACATCGTACGTGTTCTTCACAATCGTTCAGGAGTCAAAACCGGTCATACAAGTGGTATCAGAGCAGGAGCTCGATTGCGCGAATCAAATCCACAAGGATTCTTCAAAAGTTCATCAGATTCAGGGCTTAATTCGCATCAGATTCATCAAAGTGATTCAAGATAATCAAGGTGTGATATTGGAGGGTATTCGAAGATTCAAATCATGGCAGATGAATTCTACAACACATTTTATAGCGCTTAGACTTCTGAAACAAAGTCGGAGACAAGAAGCATTTCAAAAACGATTTTGGATAGTCTGAATTACGATAACGTGTACGGAAACCAACAGAAGCCACCAAGATTAATGAATATCGAGGACTATAATTGGTGGAAAAAAATGATTTGAGGGCTGGGTAAAAGCATTCGCTTATGATAGTTGGTTAATGTTCAAGTTAGGATATAAAGAACCAACAAAATAAGGTGGAATTTTATTAACACTTGAAGAATTAACTGATAAAGAAGTAAAAAACATTTCTACTGAACAAAAGATGATTGCATTGTTATATCAATTTGTTCGAGACGATATTATTTCACTGCTTGATTATGAAAACACTTCAAAAGGTTTATGGGAAGCATTAGAGAAAAAATGTACGGGTGGTGATGAAATTGTCAAAAACAAACAATCGTTATTGAAAAAAGAATTTGATTTGTTTACATGCATGAAAGGTGAAACCGTCTGTCAAATGATTGAAAGATTTTGCCATCTTAAACTAGAATTGGAGAGGTTTGGTGTTTCCAAAGATAATGAAGAGATCATTGACAGGCTGATTGAAGCACTTCCAAATGAAAACGATTGGTCACAATATGTCATGATACTAAAAAACAGCAATGATATGAATAAAATGACCCTTGATTGATTAATTGAGAAGCTTGAAGGCCATGAACTGGAAATACAAAAGCAGAACAAAATGGCAAATCAACAGTATCAGCAAAATGTCGATCTATACTACAGAGGAAGCATGTTGATGAATAATCAAGCGCCAAAGACGGCATTTAGTGCCGGAAGTTCAAAGGATTCATCTCAACATAGTTTTTCAAAGGATTCGGGTTATCATTCATTTGCTTCAAATCCGTCAAATCCTAACATAGTTCAATGCAATATCACCATAGATTTGAAAAATTCTCAAAGCCTGAATGCTGAAGCTGCCAAGCAACAAATGGTGTTTTTAGCATCTATTCTGGAATCGTACAAAAGCCTGGTCGCGGGTAAGGTTGAAAACCCGCAGATGACGAAGGAAGATTATGACCAGATTGATCCAGAGGAGATGGAGCTGATATATATAAAATGGTGCATAGCTAGCGCTATGAGGAGAGCACAACAGTTTATGGAAATCACCGGAAGATCTTGTTTGGGAGCTGCTGATACAAAACTGGGATTCGACAAGTCGCCAGAAAGGGCACTTCAAGAGAGAGTGCATAAACAGGCAAACTGATGAAGCTGTGAATCCATTCAAAGATGGTTATTATCAGAAAGCAATCTATCATCGCATCAGTGAGTCACCAAAGGTGAATCAAAAGCAAATTGATGAAGGTTCATCAAAAGAAAAGTCGAGGGTTCTAGTAGTTATTCAGGACGATGAGGGTTTTAACTAGAATGATATTCTTCCAGAAGAAGATTATGTTGGATCCGCTTTCATTGCTGAAGTTGTAGATGATAAACGATGGCAGAGAGAGTATGCTCGATTTGAAATTAAGAAGTTGTATGCTCCTTTTAAGGAAGCACAAAGAGCAAAAAGATTGGATTTTGAAAGAGAATGCTATTTGGATCCACAAGGTAATCGAGTGGTTGATCCTAAGAAGGTGGATACCGATGCAGCAACAGATGTATTTCCAGATTGTGATACGTTTCATACAAGGAGGTTATCAGAGAAAGATTATGAAGCTAATCTGTTTAAACGTTCAAAGGAAGTTTTTTATGCAAGTCTACCAAAAGTGATGGAGTTGAAAAAGAAGAAAGAAGAAGAGATTGAGAAGCTGGTTGAAGAAGTGAAGAAAACAGCAGGAGATGTTATTGAGAACCAACAAAAGAATGATGAAGATCAGAAGCTGACAACAGAAGAGTCAAAGGTGCCAGATGAAACTGAGGTAAAAATTCTAACTGAATCTTTTGAGTCATTAAATAAGGATGAAAATGTTGATAAAACTGAAGACAAGTCCAGGAAATGCATAGAAACGTGCAAAGCTTGTACTGAGAAAGACGAAAATTTAAAATCAAGAGATATCGAATTTACAAAAATAGAAACTGTTTTCAAAAAAAAATGTAAAGAAATGCTTGAAAATGAAGAAGTTTTGAAACTAAAATTTGAAAAGCTAACACTGAAATGTCAAGATTTTGAAAAAGAAAATGAAATATTAACACAAAAGTGTTTAGCAAAATGTAATGATTGTGTTCAAAAGGATAATAATATTCAAGATTTACAGAAAGAGTATGATAAAATGAAATGGTCAAGTCATAGAGTATAAGAAGCTTATGATACTTTGAAGAAACAAGTAAAATGTATGGATGAAAGATTGTTAGAAAGCCTAAAAACAACAAGATTTTTTGAGATCAAGTATGAAGAAAAGCAACATGAGTTAAACAAATGTATTGATGAAGGTGCTAAACTCAAACAAGTTTTGGCTGATAAAGAAAAGATTGTTACAAAACTTCAAAGTTATCGTAGTTCTTCATACATTCTCGAACGTATTTTCAACATCACACCAGATAACAAAGATTCTGAAAAGAATAAAAAAGGTATTGGTTCAGAATATCATCAGGTTCCACCACCATTGAGAGGAAATTACACGTTCTATGGTGAGGAAAAGGTGGCAAAAGGTCTGAACATGGTTGATCAATTACCTGAAAATCTTGATGTGACTTACACCAAATCTGATGATGCTGATGATTCAGAGGTGGTAAGTAAGGTTGTTGAAAGCGTTTTGAGAGATGAATCTACCACAGGTAAGTCCGAATCACAGAATGAATATGAGGAAAGTTTTCACAAAAAAAATATTTGAAAAATTCTAAATCTGAGAAAGATGCGAATGATGATCCAAAAGGATTGGCTTATACCATGATTGGATTGGACAAATTATTCTCAGATAACGAGTTCCCAATTCAGAATGTGATTGCGGATAAAATTGACAAAGTGTTTAAATTGGTAGAGATCGAAAAGTCAGAAATTTCAAAATTTGCTAGAAAGAGCAAGAAAACTTTTTATAACAAACCTGGTTACAAAAAGAAGAACATGAAGGCTGGGTTGGGTTATAAAAAGAAACAAAACCAAAAGAATAAGTTTGAAAAACCAAATTTTCATAAAAAAGATGAATTTTGTTCATGGAACAAGTTCGGAAGAAGAGAAAGAACTCCAATTTAGACGACAGTCTAATGAAGAGTTCTATGCTCAGAAAAATAAACAACAACAGGCTAAAGATGTTTCGAGGAAAACATGCTTTAAATGTAATCAAGTCGGACATGTTAGTCGAAAATGTCCACAAAATCTAAAGCCTGTTGATGTTGAGAAAATGGATGTTGAACAGAAGAAACAACAAACTGAAGTTGTTAAATAGAAGTTCACCAAGTTTAAATCAAAACAAACTTGGAAATCGCAACCAAAGACACCCAAGTTTAAGCTAAATCAAAAATGGAATTCAAAAACACCCAGATTTAGAACAACACAAAGTTGGAAAGCAACGGTTGATGCAACAAAACCAAACTAGTTTTGGGAACCAAAAGTTGTTGTTCAAAATCAAAATAATCAAAACGAGTCACGATTTTAACAAAGATATGGTTTAAAAGGACAAACCTGGGTGGTTAAGAAACATGTGACTTCTGTGAATGACGAAAAAGTTGAAGTCAAAGATGAAAAAGTCTTTGTACAAAATGACAAAGATTTTCCATCATTGAATGAATTTTGTGTTGAAATGCCTAAGGTCAAACAGGCCTGGGCTAAATTATTCAAGTGATTGAATTGATCGAATGTGCAGGTGCTCCTGAAGATGAATGAATGTCAGATTGAGGAGAGGAGCAACCTGGCACGAGAGGAGGCTGGTCCCTGCCACTGAGAAACAGTGAGTTTGTTTGTTTTTGTATATAAATAAACCATAATCCAAAAACCCTAAAAAAGAAAAATTTAAAACCAAAAATATATTTTTATTCTGTCAAAAATTTGAAAAAAGATAAAATATGTTGGTTTTTAAATTGTCAAAAATATGTTGATTGAATACGCCGAAACCCTCACGGCTGAACAAACATGATTAATTTCACAAGATTGAAAAACGATTTTCAAACAATAGAAAATTCAAAAATATGTTGATTGAATATGCCGAAACCCTCAATGTGTTGTAAATCATGGGGGTACTTTCTGCAAAACAGAGCATGTGAAGCAGAAAATGGATGGCGAGATAAAGCTATCTACATCGGGTTGTCAAATTTTCTTAAATGTTTTGAATTTTAGGGGGAGTAAGAAAATTTCAGAAAATACAAAAACATTTGAAAATTTGAAAAAGCCAAAAACAATAGAAAATTCAAAAATGAGTTTTTGTGTAAAAAGAGGAAATGATAGTACATCAGTAGACAATCACAGTACGCTAAAGAAATGGAATGTTAAATGTGATAAACGGTCACACTGATGATATGCCAGTAGGTTTTTACAGATTTAGTAGATTGTTTTTGAGATATAAACCTAAATATCAATACTTAGGGGCTGTTTGGCTAAGCTTTTCAAAACTACTTATTTGCTTATTTGCTTTTCTGAAAAGCAAATTGTAACAACTGTGCTTGTAATCATTGTGAACAGTTCTATTATCAATAAAACAATGTTATTTGATCCCAATGTTTGTTTGATTGTGTTTTACATTTTTCATGTTTTGACTTTTATGTAATTTCAAACTCTACATCGCTTTCTGGAGAGTTATACGCAAACTAGTGCGTAAACGTACTCAGTTTAATGCGAGAAATACTCCGGAACATCAACATATACTCAACATACCTTAAATAACCTTTACATAACTTATAAATAAGTTTAGAAGGCTTTGGTATGTCAAAAACAAGTTAATTCGCTTACAGGGACTAAATATGACAAACTGCGAAAGTATGTCAATTTGAACTGTAACAAACATTCCAGAACATAACCATAAGTTAAACATACCATAAATATCCTTTACTTAGCTTAGAAATAGGCTTTGAGGGGTTCGGTGTGCTAAAATAAACTTTTGGGTCATTCAGGGACTAAAAGTGTCAAAAAGTGCACAAGTTTGCATTTTCGCGCATAACTTACGTTCTGAATACATTCGGACATCCAAAAATTTATGTGAGCATGACTATATTATATTTTAGTGTTCGCCTTAAGAAAAATCCATTCGTCGCGTCATTTGGATCGTTTTTCGAGCTTTGAAATGGGGTTAACGGGCCTTAAACGTGTCAAAAATGACCTTATTGCACTGCAGGGACCAAAAGTGTAAATCTGCCAAAGATAACCCCTACGATGCGCAGGGCCTTTTTGGCTACGATGCGTATGGGTGTCTGCAGACCAGATTCAATGTTCAGAACAGCTGTTTGCACTTGTTTGATCCACAACCACATGTTCTACTTCGCCTAGTCAGCTGATAAGATCAAATTTTAGACACCATAACTTGTCCAACAAATGTACGGCTTGGATTAAGGCACATTATTCAACAAACGATCCTAACGGTTCACCGAATACTATATATAACCCATGCCTTCCATTGTTTTAAGGCACAAGAATCTTATTAGTTGTGTTCTAAGTTGAAACCTTGTTTCATACCTGAACTATACTGATTTAGATTAGCATTTGGGGACCCTGGGTTAGTATTCTTTCGTTCTTTTCCTTATTTTTACTGCTTTTCGAGTCCGAAAGTCAAACTTTGTTTGACTTTCAGCGTTGACCAGTAATGGTCAATGCGAAGTTCGATTGAACTTCGCAACGTGATTGTAATCACGATGGTCATAGTCCTTTGGGACTATGCCTACTGATTACCACGTTGTCTAGGGTCGTAGGGTAAGCGATCTGATCCATCGCTTATACCTCGAACCCGACCCAGTTTGGTCGATCATTAGGATCCGACCAAATACATTAGGTGACCATAGTAGGTAGGGAATAACCTTCCGAGGTTATACCCTATGGTCACATCGTTTAAGTAGTTGTATGATAGGTAGTTTATATGCCTTAGGTAAATTACCAGAATACCCTTTTCATGCATAATTGGTAATTTAGCATATGTAACCTAAACTTTTGCCACATAACTGATTATGTAACATGTTTAGGCATATAACACTTGTCATAGGGCTGGTTAGGCGTTCCGAACGCGTTTTACGCGCACGATGCGTTAAAGTAGCATAAGCTACCTAAACGGATCGTAATGGGTCGATAAGACTTAGGTCAAGTTTCATTTAGCATGTAGGCTTTGTTAAACCATATCACATGAGTTCCTACACTCATTTGGTTTACAAACCCTAATGCTACCCAGTCTTCCGATTTAGGTCCGGTTTATTAACATAGTTACCTATATTAGGTGCCGTTTGATTCCGTGATCTATAGCATTACTCGGTGGTTATCTTTAGACAACTGAGCAATCTCAAGTGAGTACATAGACCCCTCTTTTACTGTTTTCCAAACATTTTGGGGTGGAACACATGTGCCTACTTGTTACTTTAATGCTTTCTGTTTTCACATCATATACATGCTATGTTCATTAGTACATTATAGTACATGATTTCATTGTGTTTCATGCTAGGTGTGCCCATTGTGTGCATTACTTAGTACATTGTTTTACATGACATTTCATGCTAGGTGTGCCCATTGTGTGCATTACTTAGTACATTGTTTTACATGACATTTCATGCTAGGTGTGCCCATTGTGTGCATTACTTAGTACATTGTTTTACATGACATTTCATGCTAGGTGTGCCCATTGTGTGCATTACTTAGTACATTGTTTTACATTACATTTCATGCTAGGTGTGCCCATTGTGTGCATTACTTAGTACATTGTTTTACATGACATTTCACGCTACGTATGTTCATCTGATTACATACTTAGTGCAACACATGCTTCCATTTTTGGTATAACATTTGGTTTGTTTAACATGGGACAATACATTCATTAACATTGATCATGCCATTCGTTAGTAGGTAGTGGTACCATAGGAATTGACAACTCCCGTTCCGGACATCCCAGGGTAAGGGGACAGAAAGGAATGACCGAATTCGATATACATAACTTAGATAAATCTTTAATTTGTTTAAAGGTTTATCGCCTCAGTCTCAAGGCTTGGATGTATGCATATTAACAATACCGCATAAATGTTTGTATCAGTATAGCATGCATTTGTTACACACAACATGACTTTGATTTAAACTGTGTTTTACTTCAATACCTTGTTGTTGTGCATTTTACATATGGTTTAGTTGATACATTTCACTTACCATACATGACATTTTGATTACACATTACATGATCTACATTGAACATAAACATTTTGACATTGATATACACATTTGGTGGTTTACATTGGACATAGACATTTTGACATGGTTTACACAATAACACTTGACAATTGGTTTGTACATGAACATTTTACATCTTGATGGTTTGGTTTGATTAAGTGATTAAGTAACGATACGTGTGTAATATGATACAAACATGGTGGATACGCCGCTGGTACTTCCTATATATAAGTGTTTGTATAATATTACATAGCGTAACGTTATTTGAATCATTTCAGTTTGATACATATAACATTTTATACAAATAACATACTTTTTCATAAGACATTGTTTTACAATCAACTTATCTTATACAAACTCATTTTTCATGGTTATTCATTTAACCTTACATTTACTTATACATATCAACTGATCTTATCGTTTTTCAAATGATTTACAAGACAAAGCAAATTACAAGGTTCATGACTAAACATTTTCTCAAATACAAGTCATGAATCCTATTTTCACAAACCTATGTATCTCACAGGCATTTTTATGCTGACGTACCTATTTTCACATGTGTTTTCAGGTGCTTTTCCGTAGGATGTTGATCACAATACTAGGGCGGACCTGTGCCTTAGAGACATAAAATGGAGCTAGACTATGTTTAATTATGTTGTAAACTCTGTATTTCCTGTTTGAAACAATGTAACATCCTTGTTTAATAAATAAATAAAACTTTGAATGCCATGGTTATGAAACAATTAATTCTGTCGCGATCACTCCCCGGCGTTTCCGCCGCGGTCCGTTGTTATACGCGGTCGGGGTGTGACAGAAGAGTTGGTATCAGAGCCAATGGTTATAGGGAATTAGGTTATTAGTAATGCTTTGACCTAGACTATAACTTTTCTAGGACCCTAACACGAGTTATCTTGTGTTTAGATCTTAAAACATGTACATCACCTATCCTTAGGTGATTATCAAAACAAAAGCCAAAAAAAAAAAAATTTCCGAAACGATTTTTGAAAAATAATCATCTGTTTTTGAATAAATTTTTACAAGGTTTTGAACCCTCAATTGTAAGGTTTTGAACCCTCTGTTATATGGTTTTGAATCCTTTTCAGTTTGGTTTTTGGCCTTGTGCCTTCAAATTTTCAAAATCTCATCAAACGTTTTGGGTTTTAAATAATGTGAACACGTGCAAACTGGAAGGGTGAATGCCTGTATTCTGGGTTTTCTGTCTAGGCAAGCACTTCGTATACATCTCAACCAGACGCGAGACCAGTTGTGCTTACCTGGGAATTCTTGGAGTGAGTGTTCACTTATAGGCGAGCATATCTTCATTATACATTATTTTTGACCCATTTACTTTGATTAGTCACTGTGTGTCGTTTGTTTGCTTTGTGATACGGACGAATGACCACCATCTTTGCTTTTGTTGATTTTGTTTCATCTCATTCTTTTCATCCAATCATCTCACTCGTTTCCTTTCATGTTTTCCTCTTTTAGAATGCCTCCTCGACGCGACAATCAGATAGAAACTGCCGAACTGGCAGAAATTATTGCGCAGCAGATGGCTGCCCAATTTCCGAATCTCTTTGCTCAATGGAACCAAGCCAACAACAACAACAACAACAATGTTCCATGCAAGTACAAGGATTTTAACCAGGCTAAACCACTCAAGTTTAGTGGTTCTGAGGGAGCGACTGGGCTTCTTCAGTGGTTCGAGAGCAGTGAGAATACTTTTCGCCATGTGCAGTGTCCGGATAATCGCAAAGTTGAGTTTGCTTCGAGCGTATTTCAGAAGAGGGCTTTGACATGGTGGAACGGGGTTATGAGGGACCAAGGTGCAGAAGTTGCTCTTGCACAGACCTGGGCTGAACTTAGAGCCCTTATGATGAGGGAATTCTGTCCTCGTCATGAGCAACGAGCGTTGGAGAAGGAGTTTGATGAACTGAAGCAAGATAGTGGTGAGCATAGGGCTTATACTGATTGGTTTGAAGAATTGAGTCTGCTTTGCCCAACAATGGTCACCCCACTCGACAAGGCTATCGAGAGATACATCGATGGCCTACCTGACTCGGTACAAGACATTCTTACTGGTAGTAACCCTGCCACACTTCGTCAGGCGATCGAGTTATCTGCGACATTGACTGAATCGCAGATCCGGAAGAACAAGTTACATAGGAAGGGTGACAAGGGCAAGAAACAGTCGGTTGACAAGGGTGATAGCAAGAAAGGTCAAAACTTGAATGGAAAGAACTCTGGTCCTTCGAAGAGGTCAAGGAAGCGTAAGGCTTCCCAAAATTTTGCTATCACTGCCCAAGCTAACCAGGCAGCTCCTAACCAACCCGCACAGCTTCCAGCAAAGAAACCCTATACAGGGAATGCACCTTTGTGCAATAGATGCAACAGTCACCATCAGCCGCAACATCAGTGCCGTTTCTGTACTAGCTGTGGGAAGTCAGGTCATTCTGTCGAGGTTTGTCGGTTTGCTCAGAATCGCGCAGTTCAAAACCCGGCTCAACAAGTTGCACAGCCTCCTGCTCCGCAACAGGGTCAAGCTGCACGACCACAATACCCACCGGGTGCTTGTTACAATTGTGGGGATCTGACCCACTATAGGAATCGGTGCCCAAGACTGGCGAACCAGAACCAGAACCAGAACCAGAACCAGAATCAGGCTCCGGCTCGAGGCCGAGTCTTTAACATGAATGCCCAAGAGGCGCAGGCGGATGATAATGTGGTGAACGGTACGTTCTTTATTAATAATCAGCCTGCATCTGTTCTTTTCGATTCTGGTGCCGATAAGAGTTTCGTGTCTTTGTCCTTTGAATCAATGCTTCGAGTGTCTAGAACGAAACTAGGCAAATCTTTGACAGTAGAAGTTGCTAGTGGTGAACCCATTATTCTTGATTCTGTTCTTCGCAACTGCCAGTTGAATCTTAACGACCATCTTTTTCCTATCGACCTCGCGCCTATGCAACTTGGAAGCTTCGACGTTATTGTGGGAATGGATTGGTTATCCAAGCATCACGCAGAGATCGTTTGTTCTGAGAAGATAGTTCGTGTGCCGCTTTCGACAGGCGAAATCCTGCAGGTTCAAGGTGAGAAGCCTACCGTTGGTCTCAAACTCATGTCTTGTTTTAAAGCTCGGAGGTATCTGCAGAAGAACTATGTGGCTTTCTTAGCACATGTTACAGAAGATAAAGGCAAGAGTAAGTCTATTTCAGATATTCCTGTCGTTCGGGATTATTCTGAAGTGTTCCCTGAAGATTTACCTGGTCTACCTCCAGCACGCCAAGTCGAGTTCCGTATTGATCTCGTACCTGGTGCCAATCCTATTGCTAGAGCTCCATATCGTCTTGCACCATCTGAGATGCAAGAGTTGTCCAAGCAGCTTCAGGAGCTCTCTGACAAAGGTTTTATACGTCCTAGTTTTTCACCTTGGGGTGCTCCCGTTCTTTTTGTAAAGAAGAAGGATGGATCCTTTAGGATGTGTATCGATTATCGTGAGCTTAACAAGCTTACCATCAAAAATCGATATCCCCTACCTCGCATCGATGATCTCTTTGATCAGTTACAAGGCGCTTCTTATTTTTCGAAGATTGATCTACGTTCCGGATATCATCAACTTCGGGTGCAAGAAGAAGACATTCCGAAAACAGCATTCCGCACTCGTTATGGGCATTATGAATTCACAGTCATGCCATTCGGTTTGACTAATGCTCCGGCTGTTTTCATGGACTTAATGAATAGGGTCTGCAAACCTTATTTGGATCAGTTCGTCATTGTTTTTATTGATGACATTTTGATATACTCTAAGACGCAAGCTGACCACGAGCAGCATCTTCGTCTTACTCTGGAACTCCTGAAGAAAGAGCAACTTTTCGCCAAATTCTCCAAGTGCGAATTTTGGCTTAAAGAAGTTCAATTTTTGGGGCATGTTATCAACGAACGGGGTGTTCATGTAGATCCCTCCAAGATCAGTGCGATTAAGGATTGGGATACACCTACTACTCCTACTGAAGTTCGTTCTTTTCTTGGTCTAGCGGGTTATTATCGCCGCTTCATAGAAAACTTCTCGAAGATTGCAGTTCCTCTAACTGCTCTAACTCAGAAGAAAATGCCCTTTTACTGGGGATTCAAACAAGAGGAAGCTTTTCAACACTTGAAGCAGAAGCTTTGCGATGCGCCTGTTCTATCATTGCCTGAGGGTGATGATGATTTTGTTGTGTATTGTGATGCATCGAAATTGGGTCTTGGCTGTGTTCTTATGCAAAGGAACAAAGTCATAGCTTATGCATCGAGGCAGTTGAAGATACATGAGAAAAACTACACCACTCACGATCTTGAGTTGGGTGCAGTTGTCTTTGCTCTCAAGATCTGGAGACACTATTTGTACGGTACAAAATGTGTGGTTTTCACTGACCACAAAAGTCTTCAGCATATCTTCAATCAGAAAGAACTCAACATGAGACAACGACGTTGGGTTGAGCTTTTAAACGACTATGACTGCGAAATTCGCTACCATCCTGGTAAGGCGAATGTCGTAGCTGATGCATTGAGTCGTAAGGAACGTACTAAGCTTCATTGTGTACGTGATCAATCTTTTATTCAAGCTCGATCTGATATTCAAGCACGCATTTCTCAAGCTCAGCAATCTTGTGTTTCACAAGGTTTGATGGATAAGGAATTTCCTTATCACATAACGCCTGCTCTGGAACTGAAGGACAATGGATCGTATTACTTCATGGACCGTTTGTGGGTTCCAAGCCAGGATGATCTTCGTACCTTGCTTATGGATGAAGCCCATAAGTCTCGTTATTCTATTCATTCGGGCTCAGATAAGATGTATAAGGATCTTCGTATTCACTATTGGTGGCCTGGTATGAAGAAAGACATTGCCTTATACGTATCAAAATGCCTTACTTGTCTTAAGGTTAAGGCTGAACATCAGCGTCCATCTGGTTTATTGGAGCAACCAGAGATCCCAGTTTGGAAATGGGAAAACATTACTATGGATCTTGTTACCAAACTCCCGCGCACTAAGAAAGGTCATGATGCCATCTGGGTAGTCGTTGATCGTCTTACAAAGTCAGCACATTTCTTGCCAATCCGTGAGGATTTTCCTGCTGACAGACTTGCTCAAATCTATGTGGATGAAATTGTAGCTCGACATGGTGTTCCGTTGAACATCATTTCTGACAGAGATGCTCGTTTCACTTCTCATTTTTGGAGAACCATGCAATCTGCTATGGGGACCCAACTTAATCTGAGCACAGCTTATCATCCGCAAACGGATGGTCAATCTGAGAGAACAATCCAGACACTGGAGGATATGCTAAGAGCTTGTGTGATCGATTTTGGTGGTAGCTGGGATTCACATCTTAAATTGATTGAATTCTCCTACAACAACAGTTATCACACTAGCATCGGAATGGCTCCTTTCGAGGCTCTCTATGGTCGAAAATGTCGTTCACCAGTCTGCTGGAATGAGATTGGCGAGGCTCAACTTACTGGACCTGCCCTCATTTTAGAGACAACTGACAAGGTCAAGAAAGTTCGTGATAACCTTCAGGCAGCTAGAAGCCGTCAGAAGATTTACGCGGATCCAAAACGCAAACCCTTGGATTTTCAAGTCGGTGATCGTGTATTACTTAAGGTCTCACCTTGGAAAGGTGTGATCAGATTTGGAAAGAAAGGAAAACTTGCACCTAGATACGTTGGACCATTCAAGATCGTCGAAAGAATCGGAAAGGTAGCCTACAGACTTGAGTTACCTCCAGAACTTGGAAATGTTCATCCAACTTTTCACGTGTCCAATCTCAAGAAGTGTTCAGCTGATGAGAACTTCTCCATACCGCTTGACGAAATTCGTGTTGGCAAAACACTGAAATTTGTTGAGAAACCAGTGGAAATTATGGAACGTGAAGTCAAGTGGCTTAAACGCAAGCGCATTCCTTTGGTCAAAGTTCGCTGGGAAGCTAAACATGGACCTGAGTTTACTTGGGAACGCGAAGATCAAATGAAGGCGAAATATCCACATCTTTTTCCTCGAGTTTCCTCTAAATAAATTTCGGGACGAAATTTCCACAAGTAGGGGAGACTGTAACAACTGTGCTTGTAATCATTGTGAACAGTTCTATTATCAATAAAACAATGTTATTTGATCCCAATGTTTGTTTGATTGTGTTTTACATTTTTCATGTTTTGACTTTTATGTAATTTCAAACTCTACATCGCTTTCTGGAGAGTTATACGCAAACTAGTGCGTAAACGTACTCAGTTTAATGCGACAAATACTCCGGAACATCAACATATACTCAACATACCTTAAATAACCTTTACATAACTTATAAATAAGTTTAGAAGGCTTTGGTATGTCAAAAACAAGTTAATTCGCTTACAGGGACTAAATATGACAAACTGCGAAAGTATGTCAATTTGAACTGTAACAAACATTCCAGAACATAACCATAAGTTAAACATACCATAAATATCCTTTACATAGCTTAGAAATAGGCTTTGAGGGGTTCGGTGTGCTAAAATAAACTTTTGGGTCATTCAGGGACTAAAAGTGTCAAAAAGTGCACAAGTTTGCATTTTCGCGCATAACTTACGTTCTGAACACATTCGGACATCCAAAAATTTATGTGAGCATGACTATATTATATTTTAGTGTTCGCCTTAAGAAAAATCCATTCGTCGCGTCATTTGGATCGTTTTTCGCGCTTATGCGCATTCCGTCGTAATTAACCGAACATCGCGTTCGTACGGTCAAACGAACCGGCATCCGAGATATTTTTGAACACATTTTAAGTTCCCTATACTTTAACTTCATTTTAGAGCTTTGAAATGGGGTTAACGGGCCTTAAACGTGTCAAAAATGACCTTATTGCACTGCAGGGACCAAAAGTGTAAATCTGCCAAAGATAACCCCTACGATGCGCAGGGCCTTTTTGGCTACGATGCGTATGGGTGTCTGCAGACCAGATTCAATGTTCAGAACAGCTGTTTGCACTTGTTTGATCCACAACCACATGTTCTACTTCGCCTAGTCAGCTGATAAGATCAAATTTTAGACACCATAACTTGTCCAACAAATGTACGGCTTGGATTAAGGCACATTATTCAACAAACGATCCTAACGGTTCACCGAATACTATATATAACCCATGCCTTCCATTGTTTTAAGGCACAAGAATCTTATTAGTTGTGTTCTAAGTTGAAACCTTGTTTCATACCTGAACTATACTGATTTAGATTAGCATTCGGGGACCCTAGGTTAGTATTCTTTCGTTCTTTTCCTTATTTTTACTGCTTTTCGAGTCCGAAAGTCAAACTTTGTTTGACTTTCAGCGTTGACCAGTAATGGTCAATGCGAAGTTCGATTGAACTTCGCAACGTGATTGTAATCACGATGGTCATAGTCCTTTGGGACTATGCCTACTGATTACCACGTTGCCTAGGGTCGTAGGGTAAGCGATCTGATCCATCGCTTATACCTCGAACCCGACCCAGTTTGGTCGATCATTAGGATCCGACCAAATACATTAGGTGACCATAGTAGGTAGGGAATAACCTTCCGAGGTTATACCCTATGGTCACATCGTTTAAGTAGTTGTATGATAGGTAGTTTATATGCCTTAGGTAAATTACCAGAATACCCTTTTCATGCATAATTGGTAATTTAGCATATGTAACCTAAACTTTTGCCACATAACTGATTATGTAACATGTTTAGGCATATAACACTTGTCATAGGGCTGGTTAGGCGTTCCGAACGCGTTTTACGCGCACGATGCGTTAAAGTAGCATAAGCTACCTAAACGGATCGTAATGGGTCGATAAGACTTAGGTCAAGTTTCATTTAGCATGTAGGCTTTGTTAAACCATATCACATGAGTTCCTACACTCATTTGGTTTACAAACCCTAATGCTACCCAGTCTTCCGATTTAGGTCCGGTTTATTAACATAGTTACCTATATTAGGTGCCGTTTGATTCCGTGATCTATAGCATTACTCGGTGGTTATCTTTAGACAACTGAGCAATCTCAAGTGAGTACATAGACCCCTCTTTTACTGTTTTCCAAACATTTTGGGGTGGAACACATGTGCCTACTTGTTACTTTAATGCTTTCTGTTTTCACATCATATACATGCTATGTTCATTAGTACATTATAGTACATGATTTCATTGTGTTTCATGCTAGGTGTGCCCATTGTGTGCATTACTTAGTACATTGTTTTACATGACATTTCATGCTAGGTGTGCCCATTGTGTGCATTACTTAGTACATTGTTTTACATGACATTTCATGCTAGGTGTGCCCATTGTGTGCATTACTTAGTACATTGTTTTACATGACATTTCATGCTAGGTGTGCCCATTGTGTGCATTACTTAGTACATTGTTTTACATTACATTTCATGCTAGGTGTGCCCATTGTGTGCATTACTTAGTACATTGTTTTACATGACATTTCACGCTACGTATGTTCATCTGATTACATACTTAGTGCAACACATGCTTCCATTTTTGGTATAACATTTGGTTTGTTTAACATGGGACAATACATTCATTAACATTGATCATGCCATTCGTTAGTAGGTAGTGGTACCATAGGAATTGACAACTCCCGTTCCGGACATCCCAGGGTAAGGGGACAGAAAGGAATGACCGAATTCGATATACATAACTTAGATAAATCTTTAATTTGTTTAAAGGTTTATCGCCTCAGTCTCAAGGCTTGGATGTATGCATATTAACAATACCGCATAAATGTTTGTATCAGTATAGCATGCATTTGTTACACACAACATGACTTTGATTTAAACTGTGTTTTACTTCAATACCTTGTTATTGTGCATTTTACATATGGTTTAGTTGATACATTTCACTTACCATACATGACATTTTGATTACACATTACATGATCTACATTGAACATAAACATTTTGACATTGATATACACATTTGGTGGTTTACATTGGACATAGACATTTTGACATGGTTTACACAATAACACTTGACAATTGGTTTGTACATGAACATTTTACATCTTGATGGTTTGGTTTGATTAAGTGATTAAGTAACGATACGTGTGTAATATGATACAAACATGGTGGATACGCCGCTGGTACTTCCTATATATAAGTGTTTGTATAATATTACATAGCGTAACGTTATTTGAATCATTTCAGTTTGATACATATAACATTTTATACAAATAACATACTTTTTCATAAGACATTGTTTTACAATCAACTTATCTTATACAAACTCATTTTTCATGGTTATTCATTTAACCTTACATTTACTTATACATATCAACTGATCTTATCGTTTTTCAAATGATTTACAAGACAAAGCAAATTACAAGGTTCATGACTAAACATTTTCTCAAATACAAGTCATGAATCCTATTTTCACAAACCTATGTATCTCACAGGCATTTTTATGCTGACGTACCTATTTTCACATGTGTTTTCAGGTGCTTTTCCGTAGGATGTTGATCACAATACTAGGGCGGACCTGTGCCTTAGAGACATAAAATGGAGCTAGACTATGTTTAATTATGTTGTAAACTCTGTATTTCCTGTTTGAAACAATGTAACATCCTTGTTTAATAAATAAATAAAACTTTGAATGCCATGGTTATGAAACAATTAATTCTGTCGCGATCACTCCCCGGCGTTTCCGCCGCGGTCCGTTGTTATACGCGGTCGGGGTGTGACACAAATAAGCAAATAAGTCATTTTGAAAAGCTTCATTTTAAAGCTTTTCAAAACAGCTTATTGACTTATTTGCTTTTCAGAAAAGCAAATAAGCAAATAAGTAGTTTTGAAAAGCTTAGCCAAACAGCCCCTTACTTATCTCGTGGGGAACATCTCTCGGATATATGGGTAACCCCCGAAATCTTGTTTGAGAGATTGCCCGATTCTGAGATACTAGGTCTTTATACTGTTTGATATATCTGGGGTATTATACTTGGTCTTTTGATATTGCGAAAGCAATGGCCTAGACCTCGTATAATACTTTACGCGCTTTAAAAGCTTACCCTCTACATAAAAATTGAAAAATATCGAAAGTTATGAATCAAATGTAGTTGTAAAGAAGATACCTAAAGGGAACACACCTCAAAGTCAAGCCTTCATCTCTTTGACTGAACGGCAGTTCATACCTGAGCTCTCAAGGTCTCGCACTAACCCAGAGTACAGATATCATTATGGTATATTCACCTGTAAGACTGAATCTAGGGAATCTTGATACGGGAGTATATTCTGAGGTGGGACAAGCGAATAAGTTAAGTTCTAAAACACTAAATCGTATCTCGAATCAGTTGAACTTTGTGTGAAAATTTAAGTGGATCAGTATACTGACAATCTAAGTGAATTGTTTAGAACTTAAAGTGTTAAAAGCTCAACGGTGCTAGTGATTTGTCATAAACTGATATGATCCTCTGACGTGAACTGAAACAAAAATATTGTCTGTAAATATTTTTTTATTGCTTTACGTTTCAGAAAAATACAAAAAGATTTTGTCTCTACTTTATTTTCGACAACCGATGTCTGAAAGCTGAGTTTCAAAGTCTAAGTATGCTGAATATGTTTCTGAAAATAAATAAGATCATTAATTTGAATCTTGAGTTTTTTTTAAATGAAAATTTTCAAAAACAGTTTGTGAAATCTCGAAAGCTCATTAAGTTAGACTTGGATGATTACTTGTGAGGTTTTGGAATCTTAAACTGTCAAATTCATTAAGTCATTTGATAGGGGAAGTGGAGTCAAGTAATTCTGGAGAGATTCATATTGTTATATTTGTGTAATAGAGCCAGATTCTTGATCCAAAAAGATATTAAGAGCCAGGTTATCATTACTGGGAAAACCAAAAAAGCTTTCAATGTCACATATTTGAAATGCTCCAGCTTATGCTGAGAGTTAGGTTTTCAATCTTATATTGTCAAATTTCTTCTAAATGTTTGAGTTTTGCAGATGTTATGCCAGATTACGATCCCGATTGCTGAGTCTAAGGGGGAGTCTGAAGACAAGCTCGACGCAAGGGGGAGCTTGTAAACAGAAAACCAGGTGTCGATCCTAAATGCACGGAAGCTTTACGAAAGGGGGAGCCTGAAGAAAGAGTCGATCGAAAGGGGGAGCTGAGTCAGAACGCAGAATCAAGAAGAAATTGAAAAGGGAGTCTGTGGATGCTGAAGATATTAGAACTTCGTGAAGACTCAGAGAGAGAGAAAAGACAGAAGCTACGAGATTGATTGCGGCAATATCCAAGGGGGAATCTGTGAGTGCACGAATGTCTATCGCCTCCGTCAATCTGAATCGTAGCCGAAAACTGTTAAAGACAAGGTTTTGTTATGTTAAATCTAGGGATAAATCTAGTTTAAATGAGGAACGGTAAACTTGTAAATAAGGAGATCTTCCTTATGCCATTGCCTATAAATAGGAGCCTTATGGTTCATTTTAAGAACTTTTACAGCATTTGAAGGCTAGAGCTTCTAGAGAGAGAAACTATTGTTCAAGGTGATTCGTGGTGTAATCTTTGTCAAATCATTGAATAGAATCACTATTAATTACGTTCTTGTGTTCGATCCACACACGTGCACGGATTCCGCACGTCGTACGTGTTCTTCGCAATTGTTCGTGAGTCAAAATCGGTCCTACAGGTATACATAACACTTTCCATGTTTCACATCTTCGAAAGTGTTTGGCCGATGAAACGGCCTACGTACGTTACACCGACATTGAAGTAGACGATAAACTAAACTATGTCGTAAAGCCTATCGCAATTCTTGACCGAAAGGTCAAAGGCTTGAGAAATAAGGAAATTAACCAAGTGAAGGTCAAATGGGAGCATCGAAAAGGATCGGAAACCACTTGGGAGTTTAAAGAAGAAATGAAGCGGCTCTACCCTTCGTTATTTGGTACGTATTCTAGTTTTGAGGACGAAACCTCTTTAAGGGTGGTAGACTTGTAACACCCCAAAAATATTAAATCATAACTAACCAAGGTTAACTAACTAAGTTAAGTTAACTAACATATTAGGATTTATGAAATGCTCTATTTGAAAAGAATGGAGGGACTAAAACTGTAAATAAATGAAACTTGGTTTTTATAAAACAAAATTTTAAAAATCCTAAACACACAGAGGTGTGTGTGCGACCAGAGGTGAACAAGAACTCCCCAAGACCTAATTTCTGCAAATTGGTAAATTAAAGGTCAATTAGGAGTTCAATTCGTGCATGAATCAGTGATTGTGATAATCTAATCCAAGGGATTAAAAGGTATGTCACAATTTGATATTTGGTGAGAATAAGAATGATTGTTGTAAATTGAAATTCTGATTTCTACATGAATTAGTGATGATTATGTAAGCTAGATGATGTAAACAAACTCTAAGTGAAAGAATTCGAATCAAATGCCAAAACTACAAGTATTTGAATGAAACACTAGGGTGCATAACTGTATAAGTGGGTTTTGTGTTTATGTAGAATATAAGAACTATAATGTTGTGAGTAAGGTATCTGGTGCTTAATACTTTGAATTTTAATGCTAGTTAATGTGCATCAACCGATTTGGTAATAAGGAGCATGTATACTTGGTTAATTGATAATGTCTAGACCTAAAAGGTTAGTATATAAATCTTGCCCGCAAGATGCTTGATGAAATGCCTAAATAATCATGGAATGATTAAAATGTATGAAAGAATCACGTAAATGAGATTTTGACAAAATACGTGACATATGTCGTATTATGAGTTCTAAATGATAAATTGAATTGAACTCTATAGCAAATTGGGCGAATCATCAAGTGGTCAAGAAGGAGCGGACACTCGCTTGAAAGGAAAGCTTTGAAGGTACGTAGCTCATACTTCGTAGAAATCTTTGTTTGTTTTGTATTAACATATGATAAATTATAATAGATTAGTTGTATAATTCGGTTTGTACATATACGAGGCTATTCGTATGGACGAACCGGGAAGTTTAAATAATGAACAAATGATAAGTTTGAATGTTTAAAGGTGATGGATTCACTAAAACATTCAAACGAGTCAAAATGAATAGAGTATTCAAGGTTTGGTTATATAAAAGGGATGGATTTTGCTAAGTAAACCAACTGGGTCAAAATGAATAGATTATTCAAGGTTTGGTTATATAAAAGCGATGGATTTCGTTAAGTAAACCAAACGGGTCAAAATGAATAGAATATTCAAGGTTTGGTTATATAAAAGCGATGGATTTCACTAAGTAAACTAAACAGGTCAAAATGAATGGAATATTAAAAGTTTAGCTACATGAAAGCGATGGATTTCGCTAAGTTAACCAAACGGGCCAAAATGAAGTCTTAATGCATACCAGAATGGTTGCATGATTAATGACTTTGGATTGATACTCGGATAATGGGTAAAATTGCAAATAATCGCGTAAACTGAGAAACGGGACGCAGTTAATAGTCGAACGACTCGGTTGTGAGTTATGACTAAAAGATGCACAATCCCGCATATGGGAATTGAGCTAAATAAGTTTAACTATTGTAAGTTGAATGGGTCGAATGAACAAATCACATGTTGGATAAAGGATGCACAAAACCCGTAAATAGAACCTCGGATAATCGGAAACATTATAATTATGACGCTCATGTGAATTGGAATGTAAACAAATAAGTTTGTTTGATAAAACATGAACGAGTTAGATATTTTGTAAATAAATATAAAGCCGAGAGCTTGGATTTTGTTAATCCGGGTGTTGGACTTTAATTCTAAATGATAGAAAATCAAATTACGATCATGTAGGAAGAAATGGGAGGTTAAACGGATGAACGGTTTAAAAGTTATGCAAGATTTGGCGTTATCGGACAATTTAAACAACACAGCAACAAAACGGAAGAAGGAGGTGGTGTCGCCGACGCTGGGTTATGTGTTTGTTGTTGCTGATGCCCTCATACACTGCCTACGGCAGTTTGTAGTCGGCACACAAATTACAAGGCGTCGCCGACGCCATCCGAGTCCCAAAACTTGCTGAAATTTGTTATTTTTGCAACGAAAGTCTAATTGTATGTTCCCTTTGCGATATAACTCTAATATATTGTGAAATTTTTAGTTCCATGTCAATAGAAAACACTTTTGGATGAAGATCAAGTCATTGCTAGGGAACCGAACACAACGAAAAATCTACCTCCGCATCTTTTGTAAACCATGTGTTTATAATTAAAAATCTAAGTTGTTATGGGATTACGTAATGTATCTAAGTGTGTTTTAAAACACTAAACTTATGTAATGACTCTTAGCTTATAATAGTATGGAAATTTTGTTTAAACTTCATAAGTTAGTTTAAATACTAAGGTTAAAGTTTGTTTTAAAATTACGGGTCTTACAAAAAATATGTAAAAGTAATGAACAAAATGGCATTAAGGGGCTTTAATCATTTCATGGGATGTTATGACGAAAAATGTTGCATAAGGAACACTAACCATTACCAATGGTCTTAATATATTTGTATTATAAAGCCCAACTCCATCTAAGGCTAGGGCTAGGCACTTAATCTCCCCAACATTTCTTCTTCATATGCACATTTGAAAACAACCTGTTGGCTTCAGAGTTTTCCTTCCTAGATGCCTGTATCTGATGCACGTCAAAAAGAGGCCCTTTATACTATACGCAAAAGAGCTTTTCGGATTAACTTGCTATTCACTCTTTTTCTTAAAGATAGAAGGGTAGCTACAACAGGGGCAAAACTAATGAACACCCAGCCGTAGCATGGGCTACGGCTCAACCCGTAGTCGCAGTGTATTTTTTTAGGTTTTATATATTAGAATACCCCTAAAGATATACGAGGAAACCCCTAAAAATATGAAACCTGAAATTAGTAGTTAGCCCAAACAATAAGTTTGATAATCATTAAGCCCAAATTATAATAAAGCCCAGTTTAATTCACTTACCCATTGATTAAGGGCATGAAAACCAAACATCGCAGGAGGCCAGGAGGTCGCAGACGCAAATTGTCGAAGAAGGGATCTTGATTCCCAAACGTCACACGCACAGAAACTGAACGCCTGAACCTGAACTGCCAAACAATCGCATGCACAGTGGATTGGGACAGGCGAACGAATCTTCGCACGATCATCGCACACACAGTTTGTGAGTTTTATTGTTCTCTAAATCTGATTTTTGATATCTGTGTATTTTATTTTTTGAACGTTCGATATCTGAATGCTCAATATATGTCTATTTGATTTTTGATAGTTTGATTTCTTGACTTCTTGACTTCTTGTATGATTGTATGAATGTATTATGTATTGTATGATGATATTATAGAATTCTAGTTTAGACGTTTAGTAGTAACTAGTAAGTAGTTTGTAATTTTGTATAGTTTTTATTTGCTAGGTTTTAAGAGTTTTTTTTTGTTGTTAAACTAGCTTATAAGGTTTAATGAATTACTTCTAAAGGTTCACATCAAACTACTGCTAGTTGATGCTAGTTACTTTTGAAACAAACGGACTAAAGTCAAATTCATTAGCGGTAAACTCGTATGTAGTCATTGAACGACACCGCTCGATTCTACTGCCTAAGATGTAAGCTATATTCGTGGAAACAAACTCCTAGTGACTATTTGACTTGGTATCACTTTCTAACGCTTTAATTTTGACTTGCATCAATTAAAATCGTTGTTATTAGTTTGACATGTTATTCTAAAAATCGTCAAAACCAAACTCGATCTGATCGAACCCTTTCCCTATTACGCGTAACATGTAGTTTTATTTAGAGTAAATTGCCAACATCGTCCCTGAGGTTTGGACATGTTTGTCAATTTCATTCAAAACAACTTTTTTATATCATATTTCCCTTTACTATTGAGATTTTTTGTTATTTTCATCCAAACTTCTAATTTGCTTTATTTTTTCTGTTAGACATTTGGACGAAAATGATAAAAAATCTCAAATCTCATGAACGATTTTGACATAAAAACTTACATGTTTTGATGAAAATGATAAAAATCTCAAAAGTAAATGAGAATATGATATAAAAAAGTTGTTTTTGGATGAAACTCACAAATATGCCGGAAAACTCGTGAAGATATTGGTAATATACTCTTGAGTAAACTGTAATTTTACCCCCTGGGGTTTAACCCAATTGGCACTCTGACCCCCTCCATGGAAATAATTGCAATTTACCCCCCCCCAACGTTGATCTTATGTCGCACAATTACCCCCTGGCGTCAAATAAGTTAACAGATCTGTTAACTGGAATGTGAAATGACTATCCTACCCTTTAATATTACCCCCCAACGTTGTTGTTATGTCGCATAATTACCCCCACTGTTAAATGACTAAATTGTCCTTTCTTCTTACCCCCTGTAGTTTGTTGTAAGAAACAATATTACCCCATGCAGTAACCAAAACCCTTCCCGCCAAAAAAGTTTGACCAGCCAAAGTCAACTACACATGTCTGCACATGGTAATTAACAAGAAATCGGTGTAATTCAAACCTGTTCAATGTTGGAAATTCACTTACCAATCTGTTCTATGTTACTCAAACCTGTTCAATCATGTCCAAAACACATATACTCAAAATCAGTTTAAACACATATACTAGAATCTGACCACAAACTAAATGCTCAACTGAATCTGATAAACAAGTCCTAATGGATCATCTAACCTGCTGCAAATGGACATGAGACTGCTTAATTGATGTGAATGGATCATCTAACGGTTACAAATGCACATAAATAAACAAAACCTGCTGTACTGAATGGATCATCTAACTGTCATCATCTAACATGCTGCACATAAACAACTCAAACCTAATTGCAGTGTTATCTAACATGGTCAAAATGGTCATTTAATCTTAACACTCATCATCATCATTAACACTCATAATGACATGCTGCACATCACTGGTGGTCCATTTTGATCATCTAACCTGCTGCACTTAAACAACTAATCTTAACACTCATCATCATCAATCATCATCATTAACACTCATAATGACATTATAACTAAGCCTAACTGCAGTGTAATTGACTGTACTGCATGTAAAATTTGACCATAAAACCTGCTGCTGATCATCAATCATCATCATTAACACTCATAATCTCAACACTCATCTCAACTGGTCAAACATGATATCAACTGATTAAACATAATATCAACACTCATAATCCCAACATGATTAAACAACTGGTCAAACATAATATCAACTGGTCAAACAACAGGTTTTAGAATGTAACATATTACACAAAAGATCTAATTTAACTTAAGTTAACCTACGTATTACACAAAAGATCCTAATATATTAGAGTTCAACTACATATTACGCAACCATTTCCTGCTGAGGGGGAAACTGGAAGTGCAGGAAAGGGCGGCCTCGCATTTTCACAACCAACGACACCACAATCGATCCTTGTGAAACACGAATCCTCATGTTCACTGCAAACACAGAAAGATCCATGTTCAATAACACTTGTTTTATTTTTTTTTTCAAAAACCCATGTTCAATAACCCCTGTTTTTTAACCTGACATTACTTGTTCATTAAGCACAATACTTGTTCGATTTTACCTGACAAGTGCGAGAACATGGGGGATCGCCGGTGGACAGGGGATCGCCGGTGGACAGGGGGATCAGCTCTGGTGGTGGAGGTGGAAGTAATGTCTCCTCTGATCGGCTCATTCTCCGATGGACAGGGGGGATCGCCGGTGGTGTGGGGGTCGCCGATAGTGTGGAAGAAGGTGTGGTGTGGGGGGGGGGGGGGGGGAGTGGTGGGAAGCTTAGGGGGTAAGGTTGAGGGTTAACATAATAGTACAGGGGTAATATTATTAAATCAGGTAACTATTAAGGTAACATTAGCCCTTTGATGGAATGATATGCTGGGGGTAATTGTGCGACATAAGATCAACATTGGGGGGGGGGGGGGGGTAAATTGCAATTATTTACATAGAAGAGGTCAGAATACCAATTAAGTTAAACCCTAGAGGATAAAATTACACTTTACTCTATACTCTTTTATTTATTTATGACCGACTTGATTTTCTAATCCCATATCCAAAAACACAACACAAAACATTTAATTATCTATACATTCAAGCCGATATAACAATCTCTCCTCTACCCTCCCTCTTCCTCCATTCCCCTCACCGCCATCCCCACCGTCACCCACACTCTAAATCCACAATGTCAACCGAACTTGCAAACGCCGCCGTACCCGCTCCGTCATCTAACCCTAACGGCGACGTAACTGACAACACCAATACGAATCAGATGCAGAAGAAATCACGAGAAACCGAACGCCGTCGCAGACGCCGTAAACAGAAGAAGAACAAGTCCGCCGGAGCTGAAGATAACGCCGTTACTTCCGCTGATGGTGACGGTACAGTTACCGGTGACGATAACGCTAAAGAGAACGCAGATCCTCAGAAGGTAATTGTTAATTTGTTTCGTTATGTTTTGTGTGTTAGGGTTTCAGTTATCGTGATTATACATACACAAACATATATATACACACATATGCATTTAATTTGAACATGTATTTTGTTTTTCTTATGCTTGGATTGTTAGAATTGCTACAAACTAGGGTTTTGAGTTAATTATTGTGTTATATAAATTAATTGATATATTAATTACACACAAATATATATGTATATATATCAATTTGTTGAGATGATTGTATGTATACTAATTGTTACAACATATCAGGAGTTTAAGCAGGGTTTGGTAACTGTTTTCGCTTTGTGAATTCGTAGTTATACCCGGAACATGGACCTGCTACGAGTTAGGGTTTTTAGTTAATTAGTGCAATATATTATCTAATGCATTGTGCCAGTTGCTCATTATCTTGATTGCGATAACTAAAGCTTTATGTTAGTTACTTGTTAATTTGATTTGTTTAGAAGACTGTATGTGTGCTAATTGTTACAAGCTAATCAGCAGTTTAATTAGGGTTTGGTAACTGGTTTCACTTGTTGTAATTATATATATTTTTTGTTCTGAATATGTGTTTAGTTTTTGTGATGTATTTTAAGTAATGCGTGTTGCCAGTTACTCATTATCTTGATTTGTTTATACGGGTCTATGCATTTTAATTACACAATTTTCAATCAGAAGTTTATTTGTGAGTCAGGAGTTTAATTGGGGTTTGGTTACTGGTTTAGCTTATTGTAGTTATATGTATTTTTAATCTGGCATGTGATTTGTTTTTTCTTGTGCTATGAATTAGGGTTTAGAGTTTGTTATTGTGATATATTAACTAATGCGTTTTGCTAGTTACTCGTTATATTAGTTTGTTGAGATGATTGTAAATTTGTAATCTTGTATGTATGCTAATTGTACAAGATGTTTTTTGGTTAGAAGTTACTCATTATCTTGATTTGTTTAGATGACTTGCACAACATTTTCATGACTCACTCGTGACAATCTCTCCAGCCGCCTTACAGTTTGCTGCATTGTCGGTGATGATTTGCACAACATTTTCATGACCAATCTCGTTGATAACTTCTTTCATCAGATTAGCAATAAAAAACTTATCTTTGACTTCTCCAAAACAATTAACCGCCTTTAGAAATAAAGGGCCATTACTTGAGGTAGCCATGAAGTTTATTAAAGGCTTTCTTGTAGGATCTGTCCAACCGTCACTGACAATAGACACACCTTTCTCTTTCCATGATAACCTAAGCGGTTCCAATAACTTGTGCACATTCTCCTTTTCCTTTTGTAGCATGGTTGTTCTAAGCCTATTATAGTTAGGAGGTACATACCCTTCAATTTTGTTCTCTGCAGCAAACTGGAAAGCCCTATGGTAGTGCGGGTTTCTTGCAAGAATGAAAGGTAAACCTCCAGTATAGAACATCCTTGCTATCTCCTCATCAAGTTGGTCCCTTATTTCCACACCAAAAGCTTTTTGAATAGGATTTGAAGCGGGTTTTCTCCTCTTTAAGGGATTGCCAGCTTCACATGGCAACCCGACTTCTTTCGCTTTTGAATTGTTTTTTTTCTCTTCATATGCATCTTCTAACTTTTTCATTGCAACTTTATCACTTTGGGTTGCTTTCTTGCAGATAGCAATCCCGCTACCTTTTATACAAAATAACTAAGTTAGTAAACAAAATGACTAACAATATCCATGTACTCTGTCTCACTGTTGACTTTTGTATGACTAACAATTCATCACAACAGTTAAACTAACACCCCACGGCAGAAGTAAACAAAATGAGATTAACATACAATATAACTAACACCCCAATGCATACTAATTAAGCCACCCAGAATTTTATAATGTCCACCCAGAATGAGATTAACATACAATATAACTAACACCCCATGATTAAATACCTTTCAAAAAAAAACACCCCATGATTAAATCAACTAATTTTATAATGTCCACCCAGAATTTCCACCCAGAATGTCCAGCCATAAAGTTTATCAACTAATTTTATAATGTAAACAAGTCAACAATCATACGATCCTTGTCGGTTTTTTTTTTTCCACAACCAAAAATTTAAAAGCTGGTAAAACATCATACCTTTTATACCGAGCAAGTGTGCTCTAACTCTTGAATACGATCCTTGTCGGTTTTCACCACAAACTTTGCACTTGAACTTCCAAGTTCCTCCCGAACCTTGCTTTTCTATTTTTTCCACATAATCCCACAATGGAGGTTCATCTATAGATGATGATGTTCCTTGTGTTTCTTCATTAGAACCCATAATCTTGAAGTTTCAATAGGAAAAGAGAAGAAGAATTGAAGAAGAACGATGGGCAGAAGTTGGATGATCGTAGGGTTTGGAAACTGAACGTCGCTTGTTATGTTTCAATAGGAGGCGAGGTATTTTAAGATAGGATTATGTAATCTTTTTTTTTTTTTTTAAACACCAAAAAAAAAACTAAAGGAAACTTGCTGGAAACGTTTCCAAACTGTCCCCATAATCCGTCCCCATCTGCAACTCGTCCCCGAGCCGTCCCCAGCCTGCCGGAAACGTTTCCACGGCGTACCCTTGCCGTTTCCGTCCCCATGCAGTCCCCGGTACGGGAGACGGGACCATGTAGCCGTTTCCGTGCTTCCGAGGGTATTGTCGATTTATCTAGTTTATGTTTGGATTCTAGGATTTCGTACGAACTAAGGTTTTGAGTTCATTATTGCGATATGTTAAGACTGAATAACTGATGCATTGTGCCACTTACTCATTATGTTGATATGTTTAGATGACTATACATATACTAATTGCACAAGATTTTTTTTATTAGAAGTTTAATTTTAAATCAGGATTGTAGGTTTCACGTTTTCTATGTCGATTTATACTCTGCAAGTTTGTATAGGTGGAATTTGGGCTAGTACAGTTGGATACAAAACTGTTAAATGTTACATTTGTCACAAGCAGGTCACATAGTTATAAGAAGAAGATGCACAGTTTGAGGCATTGAGATACCAGATGCATTAACATTTTGGAATATCTGATATAATTATCTCTGTAGGCGACTAGGCGTGTTGGCTGAGGCATTTCTGTATACACATTGTATTTGAAGTTGTCTGATAAGTTTCTGTACAACTCTAGTTTGGTGGTAGTAAATGAACTTAAGTCTTGGTTTTTTAAATTGGGTTTACTCATCTTGTAAATGAACTTAGGCTTTGGCTGTGTACTTATGTTTTAGAGTAAAGGGTCAAATCTTGTTGTCCATGTGTATATATTTTTGTTGATTATTACTAATAGTAATATTTTCTTTAAACATAGATTATTGAGCAAGTGGAAATTGAATATATACCAGAAAAAGCAGAACTTGATGGATTCTTAGATGATGAGTTCCGAAAGGTCTTCGAGAAATTCACTTTCAAGGAAACTGCTTCCACTGAGGTAGAGTGTGCTTGTCTACTATTTACATTTTTATATCTAAAACGTTGTGCTCATGTTATTACGACATACTTTTACTGATATTTTCTTCATAACTCGTTCAGGAAAATGATAAGAGTGAAGAGACTGCTGCTAATGCAGCGTTAAACAAGAAAGCTAGTTCAGATTCTGAAGAAGAAGAGCAAGATGGCCAGCAAAAGGATAAAGGTGGCATTTCTAATAAAAAGAAAAAGGTTATACACTTATACCTTAGTAGCTTTGCTTATTATTTTTATCTGGGTATTATTTTCATTTCTCTTGTTGGTTCTAATTTATTTATTATCTTGGGGTATGTTCTTGTTCAGCTTCAACGCCGAATGAAGATTGCTGAGCTGAAGCAGATAAGTACAAGACCAGATGTAGTTGAGGTAGACCATTCATTTATTATTACAAACATGTCATGTTATCTGGTGTTTTGCAGACAATCGTTATTTAATAACTTTCTCGTTATGATTTTCAGGTGTGGGATGCCACCTCAGCTGACCCTAAATTGCTGGTTTTCCTCAAATCATATCGGAATACTGTTCCTGTTCCAAGACATTGGTGTCAGAAAAGGAAGTTTTTACAGGTGTGTAAACTATCTGTTATCTAAGAAAGAATAACTGTGGCCAGAATAAGTTGCATTGATAGGTGTATATAATAATATATCATGTTTCTTATGAGAACATATACTTAACCTGAATTGAGGGTTCAGGGATGGAAGATAAGTTGTTGAGGTTTGTCTTATAATAATTATATGTGGTTCTTGCAGGGTAACGGATGTGACAATCTTGGAGGACGAACATGTAGGTGTTTTGCATAGGGAACCGTTAATTGGTTCTTCTTTCCATATACGTGTTTCTGTGGGTTGGGACTTGGACATTTTCACAATGCCATTCAAAAAAAATATATATATACTAATAATAATTTAGTGTTCTTATTATAAAAATGGAATGGTCTCATTCAAGTGTTTTACTCTCTTGTATTTCTGCTGCTTCATTTGGATCTAATCATGTTTTGAATCGTGTGGCAGGGGAAGCGGGGTATCGAGAAACAGCCATTTCAACTTCCTGACTTCATTGCTGCCACTGGGATTCAAAAAATCAGACAAGTAAGATCTACTCTTTTTAACTTTGTTGTGATCCCATATAAATTCGTTTAATCATATAAATTCGTTTGTGCTGTTGTGCAGGCCTACATTGAAAAGGAAGACAATAAGAAGCTTAAACAGAAGCAGCGTGAACGAATGCAACCGAAAATGGGAAAAATGGATATTGATTATCAGGTTTGTCACCTGAACTTGTGGTAACTAAAATGTATTTAGTTCTTTGATACATATTTTACTCAACTAGTGGGTTACCACCCGCGCTCCGCAACGGGTTCGAAACATAGATAAAAAAAAGCGAATCGCGAGAGTTAAAGTTGTTTGATGTTTTAGTTAAAGGGGCTAAACATGTCATTAATAAAGTTGAGGGACTAAAATTATTAAAGTTGAGGGGCTAAAGTTGTTTTAGTTTAAGGGGCTAAGCATGTAAATACCAAAGTTGAAGGGCTAAACATGTCATTAAAGTTGAGGGGCTAAAGTTGGTTAATGCCAAAGTTGAGCGGCCAAAGTTGGTTGATGTGACAAAACAGCATATTTATAGTATATATAATATAATGTGAAGTTTACAGTTTTATGTTTGGGTTTTAACTGCTGTGATCATTTATGGTGCAGGTACTTCATGATGCATTTTTCAAATATCAGACGAAGCCAAAGCTGACATCACACGGTGATTTATATCATGAAGGAAAAGAGTTTGAGGTAACCTTATTCTTCAAAAGCGTATGAGAACGATACATTTTTTTTTTGGCATTTTCATGTTTACTTGGTAAGTTATACAGGTAAAGCTTAGAGAGATGAAGCCCGGAACCTTGTCACGAGAACTTAAAGAAGCTCTAGGCATGCCAGAAGGAGCTCCTCCCCCATGGCTTATTAACATGCAGGTAAAATGCCATATCAACTTGTTTTTTTAATTGTGGATATTATTAAATTCAGATTATTGAAACTTTTAAGGGTTTTGCAGAGATATGGTCCTCCGCCTTCTTATCCTCATTTAAAAATTCCCGGTCTGAAT